>WURS02000015.1:7844887-7857052 GCA_011762765.2 Rhinocypha anisoptera | reverse complement strand
TTCCCCCCCCGCCGCCCTCCCCCTCTAACACCCGCCCCCCCCCCCCCCCGACGCCGGCCCCTGTGTGCCCCCCAACCCACACCATGGGGGGGGGGGGGGGGAAGGGGAATTGTTTGTACTCTATCACTCTGCGGTGTGTTCCTCCAAGTGAGTCCTCCACCAAGGTTACAACTCTGCGATGATTTGAACGCAAGGCCATTCCGTGAATTTGGTGATGGCTAAGGGCCATACCAAAAGATTGATTAGCGTTGTAAGGTGAGCAATGAGCAACGGTTAAGAAACCTTGGTGCGAATACCAAACTTGTCTACGCAATTTAGTGAAAAGGTTAGTTTGGCTTCTACTGGAGACTTTCTCCGAGTAGAAGGCAAGTGTTTACGGCCGAAATTCAAAAAAAGCTTCCATATAACGCGGTTGCACACCTATAGAGAATAATAAATTTATAAATGCTCAATTTTCCACAAAATTATTTTTATTACTTGCAAAAAATCACTTCACGGCATCAGGAAAAAAATGACTTGCCTTGATGATGATGTAGCAATATTGAAACCCGGGCAGTAATAAAGGTTATTTTATGAAAAATTGCACATTTTTATATTCATTATGATAAAATTCCAGCATATCACACCTGACACTTCGCTGTTTTGACCTATAGAGAAGTTTCGCGATAGACAGAATTCTATTCAATGGATACCAGGTCGCGAAGGCTAAGGATAGTAGCTTTCGGGGTACGAGTGTGGAGGTAAAACCAAGAAATAGGTAAGACCAAAAAAGTGTTTCATATGGTAGGGATGGAGTGTCTAGAGTTATAGGGTTAAAAGAGAAAATGTTTAAATAAATAAATACGATGATGATGCAATAAATGTATTTTAAAGATACTGAAAGTCTGAATAATGCCTATGGTGACCTCTTCCGGGGTTTACCACGGTTCGGGGGAGTCAGCCATTTAAAATCGGCATCCCTAATTCCATACCCGGCAGAAAACCCAGGACTTCACTCGTATGATTCTCCGGGAAATAATACAGTATCCGAAGTGATAAGAGATTGAGTCTTATAGGTGTGTGAAAGGCAGCGGGAAATAAAAGCTATTTTAGTAGGTATTAAAGGAATTGTAGGTAGCATTAGAGGGGTCATTACTTTAGCGTCCAAAACTCAGATTCGGAGAAAGTGGTCTAAAATAACAGTTTATAAAAACACTTATCAATGGCAGTCTAGAAGTCCCATTAAATCAAAGGACTAACTATGAGGAAGATGTGAAAAGCAAAATTCAAATTAATAGAGGAGAAGGTGGGAATATGATATACCTATAATATGTTTGGACCTTGAGTCTCAGAGTGGAAGTAAAAAAATAATACACAAATCCATGGTCAGTTCAAGTTAGATTGTTATTATAATTTTAAAATTTATTGGAAATTTTACAAATTTAAAGTTTGAGTTTTTTTGAAAAGGGCAATTTTCTGAGATTCTCAACATCAGGTAGTAATATGAGATAGTACTATTTTTTAGAAGATAAATTCTGAAATTTCGACGAAATTTTTAGGATAAAGTTTTTTTGAGAATCACATACGAAGAGTAGTCTCAATATCAAAATTCTCTTAGTTTTACAATAATCACATATGTATCGTACATAGTACTCTCGGGTCCTGCACAATCACCCTGGGCCCACATCTTACATAAGACGCACTGGATCCACAATTAACCCTTAGAGTCCTCAGAAAATTTGGTGTCACAGAATATGCAGGTTGCATCTTCCGATCCTGGTCACTGTTCTCCATGTCCCTCAATATCTAGGTAACTAGGAAGCAATATTAGACAATCTCAAATTACTACCAAGTGTCTCATATTACAACCACTTTGCCATTTCAGTTTGCAATTATGTTAGTCTGGAAATATAAACTGTGTTTTCATGTTCCCAGTAATATTCCAAAACTTCGATTAATGAAGATTGATCTACCATATTTGATTCCTGTAATTTCACAAAGTATGATGGTGAAAATTTCACTTCAATGTGAATGCACAAAAACTTCCAGTCGTTTCACGAATGAAAAACGTCGACCATTCTCTACAGCTACAACTCAACTGTCGCATTCACTTCGGAATATGTTATGAGTGCGTAGAGACTACGTAGTTCACAATAAATCTGGACGATTTCAGTAGCGTACGGAAGCCGAAACTAAGGTGTCTCATATTGGTACCCTATCTCATATTTCCACCTTCTCCTCTAACTCACGAAGAACAAAATCAGAGGCATCGTTTCGTTCGTGGTATTCAGATCCACGAGCTTAGTGGAAACAACCTCCTCTCGAATCCCCCTTCACCCCTGAATCCCATACCGACGAACTCCCGAGAAGAAACTGAACTCCCGTTCCGTTCGCACTCCTAGGGCCATCATTCTTCCTCTTCGCCGTGCGGTGGTGCGAGAGGTTGGCTGTGGTGGCGGCAGGTGGGATCGGTGGTGCGGGGCACGAGGAAGAGGAGCAGGAATGGAGGCGAAGGAAGTCACGCGCCAAGCGAAAGAGCGAGGGCACTGCGCCGGGTGATCGATGGCGTCGATTAATCGAAATATATTATTTTTTTGGACGGCCAATAAATTCAGATGGAGTCAAGAGATTTTATTACATCCTTCTCATGGATCGGGACGCGGTCTTTGATTTTTTTTTTCAACGTTGTTCCTCCCCGCCTCCGTTGGTTGGGTTTCTTCGGAGGCCCCTCGACGTGGTTTACTTCCACCGACTTCGAGAGGTCGTGATCGCGCGAGCATGCGCTATATATCCAATCCCTTCCGCCGGTGCTTCATCGCTTTCCCTACTTTTTCACCTTCCGTGAACTTGTGGGTGTCCGAGGTTGCTGTTTGTCCGTCCCAGGTGTCACTTTGTGGAACTCCTCAAAACGGATATGAGAAGTTTATGTAGCGTACACGCAATAAATTATAAATTTCATCGCGTATACGTATATGTATGTATAAATAAATATATATCATACACTTACATGCATTTTATCCAGAATATAAAATTAGAAAACATTTAGTTTTACATAAAAGAAAGAATACCTTACTAAGTTTTATGTATTACTATTCCTTTCCTAATTTTCTGTTTATTATTGTGTTTTTTCCAGTTGGGGTTATATGTGTATATGCATATAAAAACGCAACAAAAATTTCAATAAATCTGAGTGTTTAATTGTTGGGTGTTTCTTTGTTTCCAATACTTTCAATCATTAGATATGTGTGTGTGTGTGTGTATATGTATATATATATATACACATACATATTTCAGGGAAACTCAGACTAGCAGCAAACACGAACAGACGCAAACCCTTATACATACACTTATATACTTAAAAGATTCACATTGGGAAGAAATATTTCAGGGATGCTTTCCCCTTCCACTGTGTGTGTGTGTGTGTGTGTATATATATATATATAAACACGCACACACATACACAATGGAGTTTCTCCCATAACTCGTGGAATTTTTTCTCTCTTGACTTTCAATTGTAACAGCAGCCTGGAGAAGGCGAAGATTAAAACGGGAACGTGAATAATTTATAGAACTGTTAGGACAAAGTGAAAAATTTCCAACACATATAAAGCTGATTAGTGTCACAGATAATACGAGTACTTGACGTCAACTCCTCCAACGTTCACACCTATTGGCACTTGACGATTATTTTAAAACTAAACCTCAGTAGTAGAAAAGACATGGTGAAAGCACTTCCTTTATTGCGTCATTATTAAACACCTATAATAGGTAGGTTATAATCCCTTCTTCATAAGTATGCATAAACTTTTTGGAATAGCCTATTCTTCGTGTCAAAATACGAGGAAATTTTGTAAAGGTCTGAATCTGACTCAGGAAATGCAACTCTGAGGAAAGTGAAATGGTATGAGAATAAGCCCATATTGCTGTAATACTATTGGATAGAGCGATATCTGCTTTCGATGTCATGCATGCATATGAGATAAAAAAAATAGTAATGTACATTCAATGAGTGCCGTCCTATTTTCACGAAAATATATCCATACAGGTCTCATTCTAGACATCACTGATGCGGCAATGATAAAGGAAATGCGCTCCCAATACCGTGAAGAAGTCAATACCTGGTGTTAGAAATGTTCGGACGTGAAACAGCAACTTTTAAAAGATTAAGTTGCCCGTGAATATTTCCGGATAAGACATCCAAAGTATATATTGATCATAGTCTGTTATAAAATTCAAAAGTTTCTTTAACTTGATTGAAGAGATTCACGAGAGTTTAAAACAATAACCATTTCTTATGTTTTACATAAAGCATACTATAAACTCCGAAATTTTATTTCCTACTAAAAACTTTTAGATAAGATGTTAATTAATGACTATTAATTACTAAAAATTTCTTTAGATTTATTTAGTTTGAGAATCAACAGAAATATCCCATTTCGATATTTAGTGTAGTATCGAAAAATGAAAGCAAAAATAGAAATATTTAAAATTTCATGATTATTTTTCTTAAAAAGCGCTATGAATTAACCATAAAATGATAAATAGAAGATTGCAGAAGTAAAAATATCTGAAAGTTGAATTTGACTGTTTTTATTTCCTTGGGCAAATAGAAAGTTTCATTTTTTAGATTCCATTGCTTGTTAGGATAATGCTTTTCATGTGAAAATGACATAACTTCTATGACAATTCCTTAGAAATCTATTTTTTTTCAAGTGCCACTTACGATGCAAATTATATCGGGTTACAAACTCATGATTCCGGACATTTTTGTTTTTCATAGACATAACATTGAAGTAACAGAGTCAGTCACCATCTGTACATTTTTTCCATTGGATTGTATTTAATATCACTCCTTTCGTTCTAGAAATTCCTGGCGGAGAAATAATGGAAACCAGTTTATGAGAGACGTTGAGCTGAATGAGGGAGCCTCGATCCAAGACCCGTCATCATTTGACGGTGAAAGTGCAGAGGAGGTACTCATTAGTGCAATACAAAAGTGAAACGATCAGCTTTTAAACTTTACATTTCTGTGAAAGTTGCTCTGCAAGCAGCTGCCCTGATCTCTTTCAATGCAAATAATTTCAGCGTAGTTTACCACTCCGTGGCAGCGCAATTAATCCTTAGTGATATAAAACCGTGAGTGAACACATCATACGACAGAATTTCAGCAGATTCGACGACGTCTCAAAGAATATCTTGTTTTAAGCGGCATATAATTCTTATGTAACGCAGCATGAGAGGGTCAAATGTTGAATAATTATTTATCTGAGATCAGGTCCTTATTTTGGATTAGATGAAGCTCACGTATGTAACGCCTTTGGGACATGAAAATGGACTAAAAGTGCTGTAATTTGAGAAGTCAATCGCGAATACACACAATAAAATTGATAAATTCCACTTTACTTGTTTGATAAGTGGTTTGTGGACAATATGTGTTTCCAATAAGAAAAAAGTGATAAAGTCAGTGTATATTTATGCCTAAAATACGTCAGCTTTGAGCATCATTTCTATAGTCCCTAAGAATTAAAATAAAATTATACTATTAACGTCGTGGAGGTATATAAAAGGGGTGGAGGTGTTATTACAAAACTAAACTCAGATTTTCAAACATCGCCTCATAATCTTAGCTCATCATATCTTATCCGTGTCGCGAACATGTAAATGTCCTGATATATAAAAATGATGTGCTATTTTGGATTAATTGATTAAGTTTGCAGAATGTGATTTCACCTTTTCACCCAAGTGAAAAAGATTATTGCAAACATCAGGCCAATTTTCACTCTCACAATCTATTACAAAGAAATTATTTTCACTTCAATCTTAAAATAAAACTAGTTATAATAGCTAAAAGTCGCTTTTTATGGAAGGTTTATATTTTACATCACAGGAACAAATATACTGGATTATTTTCCTCCGAAAAACAATCCAATTTTGAGACTGGTGTAATTCAGTTTTCATTCCTCAGTTACTGTGGCAAGTACATAATTCCATTAAAGGGATGTACCATCTCCATGGATTCTACATTAAGTTCCGCTTTTCCGATTTTTGTCGCAATTTTTATGTGAGATCATACTTGAAAGCGCTCTTAACGCTCACTTTCACGCATTGCTTCACAAGCACTCCATCAAATGAAAAACTTGTCACACCGAAAGTCACGACGGTTGGAGATTACTCACCTCTTTTCTAACTCCGGGGAAGATGAGGAGGAACGCCAGGAATATGGCAAAGAACACGACGCACACTGCCACGATCTGAACGTCCCCTGTGACCGGCGTCCTGTTGCTGTACGCGTACAGCGTCGGTCCTCCATCGCTCCTGAAGGCGTCGAACCAACCCTTCATGGCTCCTGGGGTGGACACTTAAGATCCACTCTTTGGGATTGCCTCTCTCCCCGCTCGCTCTCCGCCTAAACTCTCCCCTTGCTAAGACACTTCCTCTCGGTTGTTTAAAAGTCCTTCCGTGTAAGATCAATCTAGTCACAACCGTGGGATATAAGCTGGGTGTTTCACGATATCTGGATCCGACTGAAAATAAAGAAAAGGATAATTTAGAAAAGAATCATCAAAAGAGTATGAAAACATTAGAGAGAGAATCTACTACTTACGGATATAAGTGTTTAATAAACTATTTAAAGAATTGAACATTTTGAAAAATATACAAGAGAAAAAAACCTAAATTTTCGTTTTAACTGACTAATTGTAGTTTTATTTTATAGATGAATGTAATTTGGTAAAAGGTCGTGGTAGCCCAGTGGGTAGAGTGCTTTGCTACTGACCGGGGGACCAGGGTTCGAAGCCCAGTAACGACTCTGGCCACCTCCAGCTAAACCCAACCAGAGTGATTTTTCGGATACCACATCTTCGTGGGAAAACCACAGGCGGCACAGGGAAAGGAACTGGCCCCTCTACCCTGATGTGTGAGTTTCCACACTCCGTGGGCATAGTACTCGATGAGCTATACCCTCACCTAACATACCAACATTCTGGTTGAATACTGTGGTTCTAGTGGTAATTTGGTACTAGACAGTTTACAGTCTTAAAGTATTCAGTGAAGCCAGAAGTTGAGGGTTTTGTACAAAGAGCATTAGGGAAATGCATTTTGAACTAAATTTACTAGGGTATAAAAAATAAATCTTTAATAAACATTCAATATTAAAATAACAACTGCTTGATTGAGATTCCTGTAACCTCCATGTCCATAAGAATACGTTTTCACTTGAGGGCATACATCCACATTAAATTTTGATATCTCAGCCTAATCTGAAGTGAAATGAGTTCCTTTGATTGAGTAATTGAAAAATAATAGCTATGATGAAATAATAACTTGTAAATTTTTATAACGCATGGTTAAGCGACACTGAACACATTTCTTTATTAGTTTTTTTACCGTAGTGAATCTTTTATCAGTTTCATATCTTCTAACACTTACAAAAGCATTTAGAAGCAACAGCGCCTCTAATAATACAAGAAGAGGTTATTCTGCAATATACATTTCGATGTTATTCTTTTTTCCTGACTATTTCTATATAAGAGTCAGAAGGAATTTTCAAAGCTAAAATGAAAAATCAAAGATATGGCTTTCCATTAAATGTTGTTTTTGTCAATTGTAATAAACGGATGGATAAGCAGTTGACTTTGTTGTAAATAGAATAAACGGACGTAAAATAGGCATTCATGAAATTTCAGTGGGAGCAACCATCAAATTCGTTCATACATTTTATTAATACGTTGACGATTTTTACAATTGTAGGAAGCTTTTGTGAATGAAAAAGACATTATGCGGAAGGGCATAAGAAATCCACTTGAAGTGCAAGTGGAATGCTTGCATTTACGTTATAACGTTATCGTGTCAGACAAGGTTTGGATTAAAATGGTTTTTAAAACATTATTATAAAGGCTTTTAATAATAAATTAAATATACATATATAATTGATTCGTCTTAGAAACGTTTCCTAAACATTGCATCCATTAAGAATGACCGGCATTAGGGTGAAATATCCATCATCAGTCATAGAAAAAATATGGATATACGCTAAAGTTGGTTCAGGGTTACACGCAGAGCATAAATTTTCAGCTCACACGAATTTTATATCACGTTTTAATACCAATGTTTCTATCGGCTGAACTGGAAAATACATAAAAAGCACCAGACACATTAATCTGACTATCAGTTGTTGAAATTAAATATTTCTCATGAAATAACTTTATTTCCAGGTTGCTTTGACCCGCTGCATTATTTATTCCCATTAGAATGATGTAACACTTGATTTTTGTTGTACTTTTACGTATCGGATCCAGCTGATCCTCTTAAATGACCTTGTGCCGCTTTCTAAGACCTTAATGAGATTAACCTAAGAAGCAGAAGGATCGCGGTCACCATTTACTTCCCTGTATGCCATACGTTGGAACTCCCCTGAGGGGGTTATTTGGTACATACTAAGTTACCACTCATCGGCTGTGGGTCTCATCGATAAAACTGGAAACATGTCGACCCACAATAACTTCGACGGACAATGTAAAGAAACAGTGCCATGCAATTTCATTGCTACACTAATTACTTTGAGTTCCGAGTTGAGATGAAATGCTTCGTTTTCAAGGAATTTGAGATGCCGTTTAAGTCCGTCGTCATTCACTTCATTTGCCGCTGTATCGATGCACATTAACTTCGGACATTTTAATGTATATGCACATCATAACCTTCAACGCAAACTTTCATCTCCAAGTAGGGACACAGACCCTAACACAGTAACCTTGTTCTTCTGCCTCTTTGACATTGGCATGCCTTCAGTGACGCATCTTGTTTAACCTTGTGTATTTTATTTACAGTGAAACATCCACCGTGAACGATACTTCTCCTGAATACGAATCACTCCAAAAATGATGTGAGCTGGGTAAAACTAACCAGTTGGTATTTTTCCTCGAATTCTTTTATGATTTGAGCAGGTGGGTAGATACCGGAATTCCGAAGGCCGTCGTTGCTATTAAAATACCCTTGCTGAATATACATGTCCTTACGAGGACTCAAGGTCCATTACCGCCGGCTGACTTTAGATCCAGATATGAAATGAGAAGATCACTAAGGGGAACATTTATGTTTGACCAAGAGAAGTGTGTAATATACAATACTTTATTCAAAGGGGTTTAATAAGTTTTCCCTAGAAATTTCTTCCAAATTATTTCGTAGATGTAACTGACCATGTTTACTCCAACCGATCGTACTTACCTTTCGCTGATGCAAATTTTAAAAAAATTAAATTAATTTGTTTTATTCATCACAAAATGAAAGTTGGCACGTGCCTACGCTAAAATTTTTGGTGACCATGAGCATATCCTCCACTTCTCCAAGAAGTAGAAATGCCCACCGTACACACGGACACTATTTAGAGCTAGAAAAGGGTTGAATGTCGTGAGGAAATTTTTGTCAACATCATGGTCCTATTCCTTGGTGAAGATTCAAGTTTATTTTGGCACCTATGAACATCGAAGGCAACAGTTCATGTTATTGAATCTACTCGACAGAGGGAGAGAGAGTGAGAGAGAGAAATGCCTACTTTCGACTATAAAAGAGCTTTGTCATCTTCGCGAAGTGCGAATGGCTCTCTTTCTGAGATATTCGATTGCCTAAGATAAAGAGAGGTGGAGGGAGGGGATTGCCTCTCCTCCGATCTTAAATTCGTCAATCTTTTCACCTGGATTCACTGCTTCAACTAGGAACGGGAGAGAGGTGGAGTTTCACTTTCAATGATCAAACCAACGGCGAGGATTCCTGCGAAAGAGCGAGAGAGATTTCAACGACGGGCGTGATCTCTCTCAATGCAGACACGGGGACATCACGGGGAAAGAACGCATCACTCCCCCGGACGATGCAGAAGAAGCTTGAAATTTCCTTCCAGTGTCCGGGATGCAGATGGAAATTGAACGTGATATTCCGTGCGAGCGAGGCCGAACCACGCACGCACCTCACCTGGGCACTACGGAAATCTGTTTTCGCTGTCAGTCGACCTACATTCTTCGGCGTCCTCCGTGGAATGCTAAGATGAAATGTTGGGGGAGAAGTGTGTTCGCTTGTGTGTGTGTGTGTGTGACAGAGAGACGGAGTTGGAAAAAAATGAGGAGGAATACATCTCGTACGCTCTTTTTGACCCTGACCTATAACAGTTTCGCCTGTACGTGACGCACGGCATGCGTCCCGCGTGCTAACGAAACGAAAAGCTACGGGTGGGCAGGGAGCGCGTTCGTATTTCTGAGAGTGACGTGACGTCACGGACAACGCACATACACGGAAGGCTCACGAAGGTCCGTGACGCGGCGGCGGGCTCGGGAGACAAAACGAAACAGCAGGCAAGACACTCTAGAGCCTTGGCTCGAGGTGAAGTTTGATAATTTTAGGGTTAGAGAAATGTGATTACAAGTCCCCTTCTGGAATCGCGGAAGTCTGGATGGCGGATTACGCGAATGGGCTGCGGTTAACGCATTTGTTCATTTAACTGCACTACGTCAGGACTCAAATATATCGGCTACGGCAACATATGGCGATGGAATTCTCTAAGTATAATTTTACATTAGAAAGTTTTTGTGAACATTCTTATGATCCGGCTCAGGCTTTAGGAAAATTATTTTTACAAGCCCTTTAGATATTTCTTCGGAGGAAATTTTCAAGGTGGACGTATAATCCAATTTTATCTTTCATCAATAGCTATTACCATTTGATTTTCTTGCAAGTGAACTCCTTCCTAAAACAATTGATTCATTATTTTTCAATATTTGAGTTGGTCCATTGCTTAAAAAAATTTATATCTAAATATTAGCGGAAAATATTATTAAAAATTTCATTAGTTTAGCCATCTGCAATATTAGATACAAATATCGAACCTATCACAATGATTTTTCCACAAAACATTTGCTGAAAATTTATTGAAATTTGTTGAACAAAGGTTAGTTATATGCATATCCTGAACCTCTTTGACATCCCTATCCACGAAAATGTTGGCAAGTCTTTCTTTTTTGTCAGTTTACGAAAAAAAAGGACAGTTAATAAGGGTGTTCCTTGTACTGTAGCATCTGTTTGCTTTTAGGACTAATACTAATTCGAAACCACGTCGTGCGCTACGTTTCCTTACGGCCTTAACATTCTAGAGACTTTGCGGAAGAAGTCGTGAATCGGCGAGTGTTGAAAGGGAGTGGTTTTCTATTGCAAGGTCTCCGAGGTGACTAAAGTGAGGAAGGCAAGGACACGTTAATTGATTTGGCCCCGAGCGAGGAAAGAGTTGACGAAAACGTCCCTCTTCCCAACATGGATTTCTATACACGCAACAGATGTCACCGCATCGAAATCCGAGGAGTTACTCGGAATGCCTGACGGAGAAATCCGATTAGAAATTCGTAAGTTGTCAAGGTCTCTCATAACTTACGTAAAAATTTCGCCTTTTCTCATTAAGTGGAATTCACGAAAAGGTTCCGAAACCCAACATCCAACATTTTGAAATTATATCTTAAATTGCTATATATTTGGCTCTTTACGAGGCTTGTAGATACGAGTTAGGCTCTTAGCTATTAACTCTTCAACATGGATCCTTTCTTGTTTTACCTCAGTTACAATGACTTCTGTGTTGTTAATGGGTGCAATAAGTAGTTATCTATGAATACTAACGAAATAATTGAAGGAAAAGTTTTATCGTTGTAAAGACCCAAAATTTATTTTTACACTTACCATTATTACTCGCCGGAATTATTTAAATAGTCAATTGATTTTAACGAATATACAAAATTGATTAATTATGCTAGAGGGTTATTTGGCTTCTGACACATGCAATTTTCACTCAATTTTAGATTATCCTATAAACAGGCTATACGGATATTACATAGCTAATCGGTCCTTCGATACCCCGTATTAGTAATTAACTTTATCTAGTAGAAGTCTATCTTTTACTGGAAGAACAACTAAGAAATTAAATATACTAGGCTGTTATTAATTTATGCTCTATAATGAGACATTTGTTTTATATCAGCACGCTTAAATATTAGTTCTGAGGCTTACCAAAAAAAGTAGGAACCTACTTTTAATTAGCAGAGATAGATCCTAATTTATATTTCACAAAATAACTCATCCGCTATAGGAAATAGTTTCCGGCGTGACTTCGTGGAACTGCTTCATGATTAAATGAGACACAAACTTTGAAATTCCACA
>WURS02000015.1:7822804-7844787 GCA_011762765.2 Rhinocypha anisoptera | reverse complement strand
GAGGTCGTGGTAGCCCAGTGGGTAGAGTGCTTGGCTACTGACCAGGGGACCCAGGTTCGAGACCGGGTGACGACCCTCCTGACACCTCCAGCTAAACCCAAGCTGAGCGATTTTTCGGGTACCACATCTTCGTGGGAAACCACAGGTGGCACAGGGAAATGAATTGGCCCCTCTACCCTGAATTTCCACACGCCGTGGGCTTAGTACTAGGTGAGCTCTGCCCTCACTTAACATACCAACCTTAAGGTTGATCACTGTGGTTTTTATATACACTTAAAAGATAATTCCATTCGATTTTTACTGGAAAATCAATTAAGATAGTTCTTTGAGAAGGAATATATGTCAACAATCCAAGACGAACTCCTGCGGCACTATAATTTTATACGAATTACAAACTTTTTAATTGAAAACTATGAGGCTTCTATCTAAATTACATTTTTAAATAATTTGTAGTCAAATATCCTAAATAACACGAGGAACAAAAAATCTACGATGCATTAGCGCTTCAGTAGCGTTTTATATTTTTTTGAAATTGATTGAATATGTGAAACATGCTTATTGGTGAGACGATTTGTTTCCAAAATCAATAATCATAGTACATGGATGGTATTTCATCTTAAATTCACTAACGTTAGCATATAAACCTTCAAAGTAGTGCGTGGTTAATTTCACAAAATAGCGATTTAATGGTGATGGGAAATGGGAGGCCGAGAGAAAGAATCATGAGTCAGTCGCACCGCCGACTATGAATTCCATCGTTTCATATTAAGGCACGTCAGTCATTTTCGCACCTAAAACTGTCTCTATAATTTTAATCTCAAATCATGTATCAAACAATTCGTGATTCTGTAAGTCTTAGCTTATTGGTTCCACATATTAACTCCTCATAATCCATCAATTACACATGATATCGCCAACAGATTGTGTCTGTGCACTCCTTAGTTTCAACGGATTTTTACTCACAAACAAACACCCAACCGAATTATAACAAATCGAATGAACCTAAATTTAGCAGTACGACTTCTGACCTGTACCAACACGACGATGACCCAAACGGAAGAAATCTACCACCACCTAACATCTGATTCATTTCGCAAAAGCCTTACTGTTACGTGTAAGTGAATTTTCTTGTATGCAAGATGCAAAAATAATCAGAAAAACTCCTTCCTCTCTCCATGCGTATAATATTGAATGTAGGTACTCCTCATTCATAAGAGCAATTCAGAAAATTAAACATTAATATAAAGTCGATAGTAATGAACAATAATTTGAGTGAAGGCCGTATTTTTATTGGATGAGATTCATGCGAGTATTTGTTACTTATTTATATAAGTGCCTAATATCCATTCCGGCGATTTTGTAAAACACATAATAACTATCCCTACTAACAGACTACTGTGTCATATTTGATGAAAAAATGACAAGTGGTCTGCAAGCATCCCATGAACAACTTGGCCCAATTTGACAGCTCCGTATGAAAAGTTTTAATTTAAATGTTTGAGTAAGAATATCCAATGCCTGACACACTTCATTCTATCATACACAAACAATTTATCACAGAGTTGACTATACAAAATCCCTTCCTTTTGAAAACATCAGAGCAATGAGAGTATTCTCATGCGCCTGAGGTTATACATGGGTCTCAAAGTCAACTGCATGCCACTTGGAGACCAACGTAAATCCGTAGACCTATAAGAATAGAACAAGTCTAATGTGGTTCAGTCAATTGTGTGTCATTGTAGTTTCCTGGTATATAGCATACAAAACAATGAAACCTTCTATGATCTAAATGAATGAATACATAAGATTATGCATGTTTTCCATGTGCCTGAAATTCCATAACGGAGTAAAATTCGTCCCTATGCATCAATATGCATTTGATTTTGCTAACCGTTGATCAAAAATTTCTTTACGGCCAGAGTGGAATGTGAAAAAGTTTATAGACAGAATTGTGACTTGAAAATACAAAAAAGAGATAGTAAAAAATAAATCGAGATAGAACGAACGATATGTGACTTTTTTATTCTCTCTGTGAACAGAAAAGAAAAAAAAGGACCTAAACATTTAATCTGGGCGTTAAATCTGTGGCCAACAAAAGAACAAGTTGAGAAATGCATTTATTACCTTTGAATATAGCTACTCTACCAACTTTTTACATCGTTGTGCGAGATATTCAACACACACTAGTTGCTTTTTCGGTGGCATATGTCCTGCCCTTCAATTTGGAAAGTTTAACAAAATGGAAATCATTTGTAGAAGAAAACAACAAGAGAAAAGAGAAAATGTATGCCAAATAACCGAAAAGATAAAACTTTTTTATATCAACATGGTGAAATTATTCAAGCGTACTAGATGGTGGCAAACAAAGATTAACTGATCAAGAGAAAACCTTCAAGGCTGATGCATGAGCTGAAGCTGATAAAATTATATTTTTACAAATGTAAACCATATTTAAAATGAGCTACGTGTAGACCAAAATTAAGAGTGTAGTTTGATATGTATACTCCAATCTATAAATATTCCATAAATGGTACCAGTTAAGTGAAACGAATTAACTACCAATCCTGAAAACCATCCCTTGAAGAAAATATTTGTCTTTTTAGGTGTTATGATCAAGAAACTGTTGAGGTCCTAATTCACTGTTACCATTATTAATCCTATCGTATCATGAATGTGGAGCTTATTATTCTCAGATCATCAAATATTTTATATAAAATTTTTAGAAGATAGTCTTCAACAAAAATAACTCATTTACAAAAATAAGATCATTTATGGGATTACTATAATGTGAACTGCCTCATTAGTGAATAAAAATAGGTTAAAACATTACCACATTAACTATGACTCACCTGTAATAGTTTGTTTACTTTTTTCCATGTGATCTATGTCAATCTTTTATGTTTCATTTTAGTAAATTTCCTAAAAATTAAACTTGTCAATTTTCATGATTTCTAATTATATTGTAACTTCTAAAACAACAAGCATTTTTATTTTCTTAAAGTTTCATTTTTATGGAAACTGTCTTCTGATTGACTACATGGTTGAAGTCATAAAAAGCCACTTATGTGAAAATTTTAAGGTTCTTCATCACTTTCAAAATTCCTGGAAAATATGGGCATAATCATCAATAGAAGTTTAGGTAACTGGAATATATTAACAATCAGAGGATAGATTGCAGCAAACTTTTTATTTGTGCCAACTATGGGTGCATATTACATTGAATTACCTGGGATCATATTCATAGTATTTTCAACTTGCTTTACCACACTACTCTCATTCAAACAAAATTAATTCATCCAGGATTATTTTTGACAGAGAGAGGAATATCTTGTAAATTTGAGAATTGCCATTATACTTGAAAATTCCTGAAGAAAGGATAAGTAGTTCAGTCTTCTAAATTTTAATGAAATAATTGCATACTCTACACTACCACATTCTCAATTTGAAGATCAAAATCAAGAATATATTTTATCTAGCCTGAAAATTGAAATACACAGTAAGTAGTATATGCATTCATTTTAATAGAAATTACATATAAGATTATCCTTGAATTGATTCTATGTTTATTATAATCTAACTTAAGTAGCATATACTCAAAGTGTTTACCATATCTTGAGATTTTTCTGTTCAAGAATCATATTCTTTAGGTTGCAATGGATGTAGATGCACAACTGTTAATCTGTTCATGAATTATGAACTCACATCAAATGTAAGGCATGTCTAAGATTCTCGGAGTAGAATATATTTCAAGACCTCTGGCTAAGCCTAAGGATATAGGAAGTTTAAATAAGTAACTGTAAATGAGGAAAACATTACTGTAATAATATTTAATAATCAATTTTTGATGTACATACTCTACACAAAATTGAACCAAACATGACTTAGCAAAATCACACCAATTGCAGGTAACTAACCACACCGCCATCCTCCTTTTGGCAATACCTGAACAATGCAATTGGCTGTATAAAATATATTGCATTCATTAAGGATATGAAAAAATTACAATTATAATTGAATAAATTAAGCCACACAACATACCTACACATTCTCACATTGACAAGTCTTGAGTCTTTCGACCATGCATTCTTCACTCACCTCCCATTGTAATATATATTTTTTAATCTTTTGATTAAAAATATGTACTACTTTCCCTTGAAATTGAGCAAAACTTCTAACTCATTTAAGACAAGGAAAAGATGAGAGCCTTCAGAACCATATACAAATTAAAAAATCTATCACATTTTTCGCTCCCTACAATCCATTCATTGTTCATTTTTCTACCATTATTCTTCATCCTAGATGAGCTGTGGATTGTGCTAAAGCTTTGTGCACACCACTGCTGCATTAATGAAAGCCCTCGGTTTATTGAAAAGGGATAGGTTTTTGGGGCTATTAGGAAGATGATGATGAGCATAGGGCATCCAGAAAATGACTGCCCTCTAAGTATCTAGTACTCCTGGAAAACATCAGCCAAAATTTTCGAAGTGATGAATGAAATATGGAAGTCGACGTCCTTTGTTGACCTCTCCACAGGCTGACATAATGCTCTTGGTGAGTGGTCGGGGACCACAGCTAAACACTCCTATTTTGCTGACCTATAAATCAGACAAAGTAAGAAGTTAGCTTCATTCGCATTATGATAATGGTAATAATCAGATTAATCAAAGCTTCTGACATTTATAAAATACTACACACTATTGCAGAGAGAAATCTGTATTAAAATGTGTCCTTTTCCTGAAAATCTAGCCTTCATTGTTTTAGATATTCATATAGTTAGAAAGAATTTTAATGACTTATAACATGATATCAAACAAATACTTGTAATGTGAGACAGTTGAGGCTTATTACTTTGAGAAATTCAATCATATTGAGGAGATGAAATAATAACTTAGCTGTTCCCCAGTATATTGTTTATTCCATGATAAACTATATACAGTGGAACTGCAAAGTTCTTATACCATATCCTCAAATACTTGAAAAATTATTCCTTGAATTTCATTGTGCATCCTCAAATTATAAAAATATTCCTGCCTCTAAGAAGGACTAGAATATAAATTTACCTTTTTATTGTCATATGGTTAAATCTTAAGAAAGGTTGAAATAAAATACAGCCAGTAAATTACCTACAATTATCTTAAGGTATTAATATTTTTTAAACCAATAGATTTATCAATCACTAAGACAACCAACTGGTACTATGATTAACATAATAAGTGAATTTGATACATTTTTTCCTACACTAAAGAGTAAAAATATCTTGCAGAAATAAAACTATATGGATAATACTACATTCTTAACCATGCATAAAGATTCCCCCTAAATCATATGTTTTCACCATTAAAGCTAGGGAACAAAATATTCCAGTATGCATTCTACTGAATGTCTTATTCTTGAGTCTATGTACATATGGGTTCGTTCTTAAACTCTCTGACTTCCTTTTTTAAACTTGCCAATTTAATTACACTTCGATTTTTAGCTAACTTTCTCTTAATGTGCCAACAATATGCATAAAAATGTCTATAAAATTGAAATATGGAAAGTAAGAACAAATTCTCAGATAAATAAACAAATATTTACTGTGCAAAAGGATTTTTAATTTTTTCTTTACCTAAAGAAGTAAAATAAACTAGAACATTTTATATTACTGTCAATTATCTTACAATGTCTTATAAATCATCCACTAGGTGGTCTAAACGTATCCTAAAAAAGCCATAAGAAAGATGAATGTAGGACATTTTACATCCAGGAATCACTCTGTTCATTTAATTTTTCTAAGTAATTGAAATAAGAAAGAAGGTTTGTTTCTGCAATATACTCCATCACCGTAAAGTAATTTTGGTATATGACAAAGAGTTCAAATTATGCAAAGAAGTGACGCAAATTATATGAAAACACCACCCATTCAGATTAGGACATACAAGACTTACATTTTTCCCTCCCTGTGGTTTCAAATAATTGTATATTAAAATACAGTCTGGCTTCAGATGTTTCTATTGAAATTATTTATTTCAATAGAACCATATAATTACCAATTGCCTGCCCAAGTGAACCTTACAGAGTTCTAAAAATGCTTAAAACGTGTGACTATAAAATCACAAGGAAATATTTTATGGCAGGAGCATTCACTTTTCGGGCAGTGTCCCTTGTGAAAAGCAACCCACATTGCACAAATGCAGGGGCTGCACTGCAGTACTTTTGACATGGTGATATTTTATTTGGATTGGTGACTTCAGCTCCCAAGACATTTGATAAATGGCTTTGAAGTGTGCTTTAAAATACCAAAGGATAAAAAATTACCTCAAATACTTAAGAACTCTTAATGGATTGGCACATTGGATTGGATAATTAGCATATTGGTATAAACCTTAACTCATCCTGTTGAAGACAGACTACAATTAGTAAACTAATTTTTTTTTAATTATTCAGACTATTGTAAAATGAAGATTCGACCATTTGAAACACATATAAGTAATATATAATATTTAACTGCAAATGAACACAAAGCCCATATATACTTACGTAGCTATGTTTCTTTTGAACAAACTTCAAGAAAGATGACATATCTGGCCTTCCAAAATGATTGATAGCCTTAAGACCAGTGAACATACTCATTTTAGAAAGCCTCTGAAAATGGTTTTCACAGATGTACTGAAAAAAAAAGAATAAGTTCATCAGTTCCACAGAAATTAGGATTATCCACAAAGTAAATTCTGTTTGACCATTAACCCTTTCATATCAAACAATAGATATATCAGGCATTCAGAATATGGAAAACCTTTTCTTTTGGTCACTTCTGCTTTATCTCATCGCACACTTGTATTAAGGGACTGTATACAAGTTTAGGGCTTTGATGCAAAAGGGTTAAACAAAAAATATATATAAACAAATTTTTATAGCATTGAAAAGTACAAACATTAATTGCATATCATTTTCACCATTTTTTAGGTATTTCCCATAATGTGGCACCAGCTTGTATGCCCCAATCAAAGAATGAGACTACATGGAGTAACAATATTCTTCACTTAATCATCATTGTTTAACTCAAGACCAGAAAGAATTATTCATAGAGTCGAAATTATGTGAAAAATAATTTTATACGAGGGTCATCCAGAAAAGAAGTTCCATTTTTCTTTTTTAAATCAAGTTTTTATTGAAAAAAATTTAAACTTAGAGGAAATGTTCTTGACAATATGCATTATTTTTCCACATAATCTCCAGCGACCTCAATGTACTTCGTATACTGAGAAATAAGCTTCCCGCCACCCCTTGGTCCAGTTGGCGACTGCTTCTTTCACTTCCACATCACTTGTGAAATGTTCTCCAGCTAATCCCTCCTTCATTTTGGTGAACAGATGGAAGCCCAAAGTGGCCAAGTCGGGACTTTAAGATGAATGGGTCAGAAAATCCCAACCGAACTGGTCCAAAAGTTCCGTAGAGGGACAAGTGATGTGAGGCTGTGCATTGCTGTGGAGAAGGCACTCATCAGAGGTCAATATTCCTCTCCTCTTGATCTGGATGGCCAAACGAAGCTTCTTCAGGGTCTCATAATACCGGGAAGCGTTAATTGTTTCTTCTTGAGGCAAAAAGTCAATCAGGAGAATTCCTTTTTGGTTCCAGAAAACATAGGCCATGATCCTGGTGGACTTGACAATTTTTAATTTTTTGTACTCGGGGAGGTGGTGTGTTTCCACTGGAAGGATTTTCTTTTGTTCTCTGGGGTAAAGTGTGACACCCTGGTTTCATCTCCAGTGACTATGGACTTGAGGAAAGTCTCCCCATCAATTCTGTAGGGACCCAAAAATTCACGAGCTGCAGCTACTCGTTATGACTTGTGTTCGGGCATCTGCTCTCTCGGAACCCATCGGGCGCAAACTTTTCAAAAATCGAATGTTTTTTCAAATGATGGATCATGAGACCTCTGGGCAACACTCATGGAGTTCATTCATGGTGGAACGGCGATCTTTGCGAACAGCATTGTTGACTTTTTCCACAAGCTCGTCCGTGACAAGTGAGGGCCTGCCTCTTCCACTTTCGTCCTCAAGTGAATGTCTTCCCACCTTAAATTTCATTTCCTCACCATTGACTCACTCATAACACCATCTCCATAGACAGAAACAAGCTGTTGATGAATTACAACCGATTTGAAATCACGGGCATGAAGAAATTGAATCATTCCACGCACAACAACTCGAGATGGAACAGTCACCGAGGTGGCGGGACTCATCATCGAAAGCTTCTACTTCTAAGCATTACGCTGCAAACCGCCGCAAGGGCATGTGTCAGGGGTCTCCATTTCAACGATTTATTGTGACCGTGTTTTTAAGGCTACTGCGGCCCTTCACCTTTCTCATTCTATTCAGAAGGTTCCCCCCTCTTCCATACAATGTCGCTAGATTTGGCAAAAAAAAAACCTAGCCACCTACAGACCAAAACGGAACTTATTTTCTGGATCACCCTCGTGTTTTCCTTTACAATTCAATAAAAATATTTGTTTTTACATAATATATACATTTGTTTTTGTTTAATGGCCAAATGGAATTCACTTTCTGCCTCACTCTTAAAACAACCCTCATAAAATTTATATGATATATAAAAATGAAATACATTTTAAAATCTTTAATCATAAAAATAAAACTGAATCAATGTACTAGCATAGAAATAAGTACAATGGTATCTTCATATTCCTGATAAACCATAATGAAACATAGAGAAAATTCATTTATGGTAATGGGTATGTATCGTATTGTCTGTATAGAAATGTAATGGATAACTGTATTTCATTTTAAAATGTTTCATTAGGGCTGTCCCCCGCCAAAGGAAAAATTCAAAATCAGAAAATCACAGGTGAATTCTATGTGAAAGCAATACTATTAGAAATATTTCTTATTTTATTTAAGAAAGACAAACGTAATCAATAATCACTGAACAAATGGCATAACTTGGTGATTCATTTTGACTAAAATGTTGCCTAAGAGTGACTAACTCTGCAAAGACTCTATAATTTAAATTAATCTAAAAAATCTCAGCCATTAAGTTCGAAAAAGTTAATGTGATAAAGATAACACTTATATGCACATTTTAAATATGTTTAATATTTTTAATTAATACTTTTCAATTGGAACCAAACTTAAGTGATATTGAAGATTAAACTGTGGTAAGACTAATAATTAAATGATTTTTGATAATATTTTTAAATTTTCCTAGTCATCTGTTCTCTATCTTAAGTTTTAAGATGCAATACAACTTACCAACATTGTAGTTCGTAGATCAAATTTGTGGAAAAACTGAGTGATAAATATATGTATCTCAAGGACATTGGTAACATCCTTCTTCTCAACATCCCTCAGAACTTCTATGAACCACTCAAAATGTCGGTGTGAAGGGCATATCCAAAGAAAGTAAACTTTCTTGCAAGCAACACCAGAGTAACGATTGGTAGATGTTCCAAATACAAGATCATTGAGAATCGATGCATAAGGAGTGACACCAATACCACCTCCCACCATCACAGCTACTTCAAATTTATACCAATCTTGATTTCCACCACCAAAAGGACCTTCAAGACGAATCTGAAATAAAAATTATAAATAATAGTTCTACTGAAGTACATAACAATATGCCATATCAATAAAGAATTAAATTTTCAAAATACTATAATAAAAAGACATGCATGCAGTAGTGCAAATTAGCTTGCGGTTTTATGAAATAGATATTAGATACATTCTAGCATCAACATTTAGCAAATGAAAGGGAATTCATCTCTTCTTTTATATTTACTGCAATTTTTTATCACAATGTAACTGTTGTTGCCAACATTTCAATTACTAACAGACAGTTTTGGCTCTCCTAAACAGAATTCCAATGTCTTACAATCACAGTCAGAGAACTGCTTAATCCTAATTGACAAATAATAAAATTGCAAAATGCTTTACAATATCAAGATTTCAGTTTTAATCAAGTGAATATTAATGTTTAGCAGAAATCTTGTTTTGTTATAATTATGTTAAGATGATTATCATCACAATGTTTATAGCAGGGTGATACCAAGTGAGGAGAATTTTTACAGGCTTACACAAATGTGAGGGGAACTAGATTCAATTAATATAAAACATTATGTGATTAGTGCTCTGAATCATCCATTACAGTATTAATTATAACTCAGAGATTGTATGGTCTATCAATAGAGTCTAACAAGCAAAAGAAACCAATTAATAAATTTAAATATCCAAAGCTAATGATTTATGAAGAACTAAAAAAAGATAAAAGAAGTTCCATTCATTTAAAAAGTTGATTTTATAGTTATAAGTAAAAATTGAAATTGCATTACTACTGATGGAAATATCTATGTGTTTCTCAATGTAGAAGGCACAAAATAACTTGATATATTAATAAAAATCTTTTTAGTTAAACAGTGAAGAAATTTTTTAAAGTCCCAGCATTACCATCCTGATTTCACTAGAATTATCTCAATCCTAAAACTAAAGCCAATGATCCTTGTTGTGCATTTTGTAAACTGTGTTTTCTCAATCTTTTGTTCCTCAGAATTACTTTCTGCATATATTAATTTCATACACAACAATCATATCCAAGGTCATTTTGAGCAGTAATATTAATTTTAATTTTCAACCCTGATACATGTAGGCTGGTTTTCTATAAGGACAATGTTTTCAGACCCGTCAATGATTGCCAAAAGCAATAGAATGAGTAAATGAAATACTATTTTTAATCCATTATTTCTAGTCCATAATATTTAAGAAAAATAAATTAATATAGTTTGACCATTGAACTTTTTCACATATATTAGTATTTTAAAATATTTCATGTGGACATGCCTTCTTAAATTTTTCATTCCAATTTGCTAATAGACCATGGAAGACAGCTTGAAAAATTGTCCTGGTATTTTTGCTATCTAACCTTACTGTCTTCTTCAGATTTCCTCCAACAATTTCATCTCCTTCATTAACATGTCCTAGCACTTTGTTTTTCCTTCCATTCTGTGTAACATTCACATCCCTAAAGCCTCTCCCCTGCTCATCTCCCTCCCCCTCGAAGAAGTTTCAGCACCAGAAGCACAACACCATACTCCATAAGAGAGAATTTATTAAACCTTTCTGAAATTCTGGTTTCTATTACTAATTCCCTTCAAATGTAAAATACTTGGATTTCTCACTTTGCCTTGGTTAATGCATTCTTAAATTTAAAAAAGCAACAGAATGTTTGGTAATTTATTTCTTGTTATTATTTTTCTAATGTTATTTCATTAAGAGTTTGAAAAAATTAATGTTTCCACTTCAATTTGTCCAAATAGTTGTAAGTATATAAACATCACAATGGGACAAATTACTATGACCTAGATGAGATATATTTGGATCACCTTCATTTGGTTTCACCCAAGCTAGCCTAAGAGTCAACTAAATACATAAATGGACTAAATGAACATGCATAGCTTAAAAGTCAACTAAATTCTTCAATGGCAAATGGAAAGTAAGCTTAGAGTTATTTGCTACATCATATATTGAAGTGAATGTATTAAATTGTGGGCCATTAGTTGAATAATAGCATGCTTAAATTATAATACAGCAATAATTGTTTTAAATAAAAAGAGAATGCACTGTTTATATAATATTCATTTACTTTTTATGCTGATAAGGATTCAAAAGAATGATTAACATTTTACTTTGTTAAATATTTAGAAAGAGTTACATGAGTACCAAAAAAGTCTACTTAAGCTAAATGCTTTACCTTTGGATGATCCTGTTCAGGATTGTAATTGCAAGGATCAAAGTAATTCCTTAGCTTCCATGTCCAAGGACCTTGAGCCTTTATGTGACATGATAGGAAGTTTTCATGAGGAGCAGAAGTTAATGTGAAGGAATGAAATTCCTGATCTCGAAGAGCTGTGCAGCTGAGTCGTACCCACTGTCCAGAGAGATATTTGAAGTTTGGGGGCCGGTAGAACTTAACTTTGAGGACATCAGATGGTAGAAGCTCTGTTTCAATTATATCCAGCTCCATGTACTTTGTACGTAGTGACACAATCTAAATAGGAAAAAAATATTTTCCTAACATAAAATTTAAGTCAAAGATTTTAAAGACAAACTGAGCTTTTAACTCATAAATCAATATGTAATTTTTATTGATGTTTTTCATTGTAGTATTAGTATTTTTGTTTAGAGGGTGCATCAACAGCTAAGATAATTTACCTTCTCTTCATATCACAGAAAAAATTCATCTGGACAAAAATCACACACTCACAACATATGACACAGTGGTACTAACGGATGCATATGCATTTATGGTACTAAAAATAATAAAAATATATCATCATCCAAAAAAAATAATCAAAAAGAAAAAGATACTACATATGAAGGTGACATATGCAAAATATTTATTTTAGACCTTTTCACTTAATTTTTTGTTAAGATGAAAATCCAATAAATACAAATTGATTTTTTGCAAGCATGAATTACTGACTGTAACAAAAGATTTATTGTATGGCATTATATTAGGGTCATTAACATATTAAATTTCATCTGTGTGTGGTGAGTCACACCGAATCATGTGACAGGGAAGAGTTATAATATCAGAAATTTTATTGAAAAACAGCATACAAAGGCTGTAGGGTACAAAGTATTGGCTACAATTCAGCAAAAGTCCTTGAATTTTGCATTAGAAATCCGCTATTCTTATGAAGACCGAAGTTTCAGGCGAGATGTGGTGGAATTTTAACATGTTGAGTATATGATTGATGCAATTTTCCACAAAAAATATATTTATTGCAACCTAAGTTTCGATGCTACAGCATCATCTTCTATTCTGTTTTACACAATGTAATATCATGATATCAGTGATTTTTAATAAACATTAAAATTATAAATGTCTTAACATACAATGCCAATTTTTATACTGCTCCTAACATTATGAACTTATTTTATAAAATGGTGCTGCTGTGGAAAAAAGAAGTTTTAAATTAGCTGATTTTCTTCGACTTATTTGGGAATAGAAACTACATTATATAAATTTCTTAGCATATGATGATAACATTGTGGATAGCCAGTGTGACATATTTAAGGATGAAAGAATGATGATATGATCATTCACAATATGACCTGATTTTCAAGAAAAAATTAGAAGTACTGAGATTTTCATGAAATAGGGTTAAGTTTAAAATCACATTGTGAGGGAAAAATTGAAAGGTAAAACAATTCACTTAGTTCAGCAGCATTTGAGTACTAATAGAAGCAATATTCATGGCAGATTTAAGAACCAACATCAAGTAGATTCTAGCTTAAGGCAGATGCAAGGAAATGAGGTCACATGATGAAAATGGAAGATAATGAGGTGATGATACATAAGTAAAAACACAAATAAAAAACCATAAGGTCCTTGTTAAATTTGCATGCTGTATTTATTCTACAATCTAAGCATTAAATATGTCAACATCTTTAATCAGAGTAAATTTTGTTCTATCTTTTTGATGGGATTGAATTTTAAAAATTGCAGAATATATAGAAATATGAATTAGCCAGAAAGGAAGTCATTATTTGCTCTGATATTAATGCTGAATAGATACCAAGCATGCCAAATTATCAAGGAGAAATCTGTAAGCAAGTCTATCAGTGCTTAAATTTATCATTATGTACAATTCATACTGGGTGATGCAGAATTTCTACTTACCTTATCTAAAGCATAAACAACTCCAGGACCAATAAAAAATAGCCAAAATCTGGGAGCTCCAGTAAGTCTGGCTAATCCATGAATCAGACTGAGTACGTACAAGACAACATAGAGACTGTGAGTCATCCAGAAAAATTTATAAGCCTTCTTGCGGATAATAGGATGGGCAAACACAAATATGATGCACATAATTGTAAACAGCAACACACCAGTAATCCCTGTAAAAATAAAAATATTACCATCATAAAATAAATTACTACAGAAGACATATTGTTTCCTTTAATGTTAAACCTTAAAAAATATGAAAATTCCATAAACCTATTCAAAAACCTTAAGGTGCCTGAAATTATTACATAAGTAAATCAATTACAAAGGGGGAAATCATTCCCTCAAAAAGCACATTAGCAAAAGCCTAGCATTTTTCTCAATAACAGTGCAATATATAAGTATCAATTGAACAATTAACAAATATTAAATTCTGTGGGTCCATTTGCATACATCTCTCTGGAAAATCACATAACATTACCTATGTCAAAAACTGCATATCATCTGTTGCTTTTTTAGGCTGCCATGCAAAACAATTAACAAAAATGTGTAGTATGGGGAATTTTATTAATGTTCTGTATAGTGTATTAGTATGAGGAGATTCATAAAAACAACAACAGAACTGCAATACTTAAGAGGGGTCAGTCAGAATTATAGCTTAAAAAACATACCATTCACTGTGAAAACTTACCAAAATTATTTCAGAAGTGAACCCACTTACTCTCCATTGAGTACACCTCATTCCATTTTTCTTCTTTGTAAAATAAAATTTAAAAGACTTTCTAACAAATGCTAGTTTTCAAAAGCACTTCACCAGGACAAGTATCTTCATTATAATACAAGAATAATATCATCCTTAAAGCTAAGCCCATATGATATGGGAATAAATGTCAATTATAAATTTTGAAAAAGTATGAAGTAGCAGAATTGGAAATGTTTTAAATTAATTAAGTAATTTTCAACATCAAGTTATAATACTCTGTTCATTACTATTTAATGAACAATTTTGTCTCACAAAAAGCTTCACCATGTGTTAACTACCACTGATGTATTTTAATTTTGGGTAATGTATTATTATTATGTGGATGTGATGTAGTGTGTAATGAATTATCATGTAATGACCAAAATTTTAAATTAATGTAACATACTACTGGGATGATATAAGGGAAAATAAATTTAATGTTCATATAATCATACAGTTAAATTATGAATGAATAAGGAATACACCTTAAGGAACTTTTATTTTTCCTTTATCTTTTTATCAATAACTTAAGTCCATGACATTGACATGTAACATGTAATTCTATTTTCCTAATGAATTAATATGAATTTTACATATTGAAAAGTAAATCTTTCAAAAACTTTCAAATAAATTTAAGTTCTACTGTTGATAAAATATTATTAAATATTTTAAATACACTGACATTTCAGAATTTGTTTGGAAAAGTATGAACTACATCATAAAATTTATTTTTTCTCAGTATTATTAATGCTAATTAATATCCATTAACAATCAGATAAATATTAATCAGTTTTATTCCTCATTCCAATTTTTGAAATATTAAAAAGGAATTTAATACAGTTTATCCATGGATATAGTTAAATCTTTAGGAATTTATTATATATCCTTGTTGAATATAATAAAGAATAGCTTTTGCTTAATCAAAGGTATGGATAAACAAAATAGAGATAGGTGAGATATGACAGAAATGATCCATCATCTTAGGAATAAGGAACACTTGCAATTTCCATTTTAACTGTCAAAGCAGAAATTTCAAGTGTTCCTTATTCCTAAGACAAAGGCATGGGTTCCTTTTAAGCCACTTTTGTGACTACACCTCTTAACAGATAATAATATGCCATAGAGATAAATAAATAGTACATACCTGTTACTGTTTGGAAGAGCCAGTAATTTATAGTTGGTTTGTAATCTGATGGAAAATGAACTTCTGCAGTTAAGCAGCGAAGGTGCTCAATTGGTTGAGTAGACACATGGTAAAAATTAACCACATGCCCAACAGTATGGAGTAGAGAAAAGAAAAAAGCTGTACAGGCAGCAATCTTATGGAACTGAATATGTGAGTCAAGAGGAACATATTGCTGGAGAGAGAATTCTTTTAGCTTGGTAAGCAAGTTCCTTGACATAGTTAGAAGCAGCAGACAGTAGCAGAATGACAAGGATGCTGCAGCTCCTCTTGTTATGGCAATGCCTACTCCCATCACATGGCGAAGATCTGTGTGCTCAGACATGAAGGAATAATCTGTAAAAGGTATCAAAAGAGGTATCAGACAGTTTTTATGGAACCTATCTTAAAGTATAGATCGATAAACTATATTATTTTTAATTTTTGGAAGTTTCTTTAAAGAAAATGTATTTTAATGCACTAGACTTAATTTATATAAATACATGTATGGTATAAATTGTGGAATCTATTGTTACTATATCTATTTTTTTTTAATTGTAACTCTGGTATTTATTTAAAACAGATTGTAACACTTTATATTACAAATATCATCATCCTTCCTCTGTAAACTTAATTCACCAGTTTTGCTCTCTAACCTATGCATGTTACATTTTTCCAATATTCCTCTCTCTTCTACCCTCTTCCCCATTTACCTAAGATTATTACTTCCACTAAAGTAGTTACTAAAATGAAGATACTTGACTATACTAATACCCTCATTTGTTTCCTTCATTCAATTTGCCTGCTTTTATTCAATTACCCTAAGCAGTATCCTCTCTTCCTCAGTGTCCCTTCCTCCTTATTTAGATATAATAATCCCTTATTTTTTCAAAATGATGAAACCATAGTAATTAACCCCAAGTTTCCCTTGACATGAGATGCCACTCTAAAGATCCCAAAATGTAGCAATAAATAAAATTTCAGAACACTTGGATCTTCACCACCTTCAAAGTAGTCCCCTTGAGATTGTGAACACCAATCCCAAAGCTTCTCCCATCCCTTCTCTATAGTGCCAAATCTTCACCCCTTTAACTTGGTTTTAATCTTTGGAAAGAGGAAAAAGTCACAAGAAGCCAAGCCATATGAGTTAGCTGGATGAGGAACAATGACCTGGTTTTTTTGCCAAAAACTGTTATATGACGAAAACGGTACATGGCCTCACATTATTATGTTGGAGAACCCAATTCAGTTGTTCCTGTGCCATTTCTGTCCTTGTTTCCTTCACACATTCTCCCTTAGCTAAGAACATCATGATAGAATACTGCATTAATTGTCTGACCCAAAGGTTCAAACTCTTTGTCAATAATCCCATCAACATCAAAAAAACATTAATAGGGACTTGATGTTGAGCTCGACTTCATGGGCTTTCTTTACCGAAACGAAGAGGAGTTTTTCCATTGCGATGATTGTTTTTGTTTTATTATCCAACTTTCATCACCTTGGAAAGAAAATCTAGATCACTTTTAAACTGTTCTATCAAGTCTCTACAAACATCCATGTAAGTTTTTTCTGATCTTTTTCTGATTTCTGAGTTTCCTAATGAATGTTTCTGCTTCCTTCTCATGTTCAATTATTCTATTAATACCTGCTGACAGGTCCTATAGGATAATCTTACAATAGTGCATATATCTGGATGATCTGCTTGTGATCACTCAAAATTACCTTCCGAACAGAAACAACATGTTCTGGCGTATTGTTGTTTGATGGTCATCATCAATTTCATCATCGTCACTGAGATTCTGCCTTTTCTGATATTTTTAAAACAGCAGAATGTTTGAGTTTGGCCTAAAAAATTATTTCTGAATGGTTTCTTTGATATTCTGTGTTTCTATGTCAGACTTTTTGAGCTTACTTTAATTTAATTAATTAGTACAATTAATTAAAAACAGATTAGCTAACACAAATAACTAGCTAACTAACTCTATCTAGATTCATTTCACAGTAGCTGGGTCCATTTAGGCATGTGATTCAAGTTTCTGGAGCTTTTGGGTGGCTTCTTGTGGTTGAGGGAAAAGCCAACATGACACTGCATAATAAATACATACTATAGAACAGTTCACTTTACAGTGGTACATTTGTTTTGCCATTTTTCATCCCATCTGATGTCCAGTAAAATTCCCAATACAGGTGAGATGTTTAGAATAAACACCCAGATTTGACCCTGGTTTATTATGTTGAATAGCCCAACTTCTTTATCTACCATTTGGTATTCTGGCATATGCTCTACTCTTTTGAACATACACAACTCTTAATAATAAAACTATTTTCACCTCCTTTGGTTGTGCTTAAGCCAATTATGGTTAGGCTTCTAAAAACTAGATAGAAGGAAGAACAGAATGATGCAGCATATCATAGACCTTAGTTGTCCTTTTCAAAGCAAAATTTCAATTCAGCTTGTGTTACCCATTTCTTCCTTAATCGAATTGAACAATCCTTAATTAATCTAAATAAGTACCTTACATTTATAAATATACATACAATCACACAGAAAATCCTTTTCTACAAATGTAACACATGGACAATAAAGACCCCATAGAAAAGGTTGGAAGTACTGGAAATATGACAAAACCAAATAACTTTACAAATTAGGTGGAAAGACTGAATGAAGAAATACATACTTTGAAGATCTGGAAAAAGAAAAACTTATGGGAAATATTTACAAAGGGATGTGAAAAACTAATGTCAATCTTGATGCCAAGCCAATGAAAAACTAACTTGTGGCATCAGTTTGTATGTACTTGGCCCTAGAATTGTAGAACACTAAAGTTAGTTCAAGAATGATCTATGAGAAAAGGAGATGAATAATATTAGAGGTTAAAACATTTAAGATGTGAAGAGATTGGTAGGTAACAGGATGCTTGAAGGCATACGAATTGGATTTGAAAATTCCAAGGCAACAATGCTATCTTTCCTAATGGATAATTTTCTTTAGCCACACTGTGGTTACCTTCTCATTAAACTTGGTGTATAACTTTAATTAATTTTCATATTAATATGCATTACACATAATGACTTCATAAATGATAGTTCAAAATTATTGTGTACTTACGTATGAATCGCTCCACAAAGAGTGCAATTGTAATGACATAGAAGACAAATAAGTAAAAAATGTTCTGACGATTCTCTTCAAGGAATGTAGTGATGCAGTCCCATTTTTTCAGCAGCCAATGTCTCCTTTGATCTTGCAATGACTCTATATGAAAGCTGGTCATTCTAGAAAATAAAAAAAGGTATTGTTAAATTTCACCAAACGAGTTGGCTGATAAATTACTTAACTTAACCACTACTGCAAGATTTAGTATATTCATTACTCTACTAAACAAAATATGAACTTTTGATGTAATTCAGATAAAATCATAAAAAATAATGCTATCTTGTTTACAATTAAAAAATTTTAAGCAGGAAGGAATTATTTTAGCAAGAAAATTGTAAAAGTTAAGAGAACCCAGTATAATGAAGTGTTTGCTGAAGAGATGATTTAACTTAGCCCTTGTTTCAGTTTCGTTGCATAAAATGGGTTCATTTCATGTCAAGGTAAAAGTACAGCACAGGTACCTATAAAGGGTTGGTATTATATTCAATGGTTCCAGTGATACTACAAGCTTTTATGTTCCATTTGATGCTAGAGCTTTGTTGAAAAATATATATGGGTGAGGCAATTTGCCCTTACATCATAAAATTAATAGAAATATGGCACAATAACTTCACTACAAAGGGAATATAAAATTACTAAAGGCAAATAGAACTCACTGGCCTACATATGTCTATAGCTTAAGCCATGCTATGCTGTCCAAAAAAATCAAAGATCATGATCTCCATGGAAAAAATGACCATTCACCAGCTCTGATTAAGTCTTTTATGTGTGAATACCCAGACATAATTCTAAAGCTTATCAAAGTGGGAAACCATATACAGATTTTAAAATTATGTTTCACAGTCAAATAATAAAATTAAAATGTAGCTTTATTCCATAAATTTCCACTAAATATTGTAGATAAGTGCCTCATTTTCAGTTAATTATGAGTTCCTTCCATCATATTAACTCTGAAATTATGATTCTCATCACAGTCTACATAGAATTGATTCAATCTTTTGACATGCATTTGAATAGGAATCATCCTTAATGTTTTTGAGATCATCCCTAATTGATTAGCAGACATCGTATGTTGACTAGTAATATAGTTCTATATAGAGAAATTGAACAGTAGATTATTTCTATCTTTGAAACAGCTGCTAAACTTGCCCAAAATGACAAACTATGTATATTTAACTAAGTGAGCCATTAGGAATCAACATATGACACAATTATAATGGTTTACACTCTGTAGATTTACACTCTGTCCATTTAATAATGGAAAAAATAGCTATCAATAAACATCTGAGAAAAAATAGAACAATTAAAATTTACAATAAAGTTACATATAAAATTATTATTTAAAAATAATTAAAAGTTTTTTAAAAGCCTCAATTTTTATTATCATGTGAATTAATCTAAATAGTAGTGTAAACATTGATTTTTACCTGGCTACATTTGTGGATGTGTCTAGGAAATTTTGTTTTGCACCTTTACAGTCAAGACCAATGGCAACAAAATCCCCTTTGTACTCTTGCATCATCAGTTTAAAGTCTTCATATGTCAGTGAGTCCTTCTCTTGGAGTCCAGCATTTCTAAACATCCCTTCAATCAGTTCAGTTACATGTTGGTCTGAGAGGCTTGTAGTTCTTGCTATTTCCACCAAGGATCTTAACATTTCTGATAATTCACCCTATTGAATAAAATCAACAAAAAAATAGTAAACTGCTTACGAAAATTAGGTCTTGACAGAAACTGGGTAATAAATATTGTTCTAAGCCATACAGAACAAACCCTTATGCATTAGAATCAATAAAATTGTATATTTAACAGAATTTACAACAACTTTCTGCCATAGATTTATACTTATTTTACTCAATGTACGTATGAAGGTCTTATCCAATGCCTACCCCTAATGTCTTATCATCTTATGGTAAAAGGCATGTTAGGTAGATCCAAAGATATGTCCAAGGATTGTAGCAAAATATTAATACAAAGTTATGAAATATCTGTTACACCAGTGAAGATTTAGTTATAAGTCATAGACCATGTAACTTCATCATGTTTTAATGGGCTCATAAATCAACAGCCAAGTATTTCTATTGCTTATCAAGTTAGTCTAGTAAATTAGCTGGATAAATCAATGGTTACCAGTTCAAATTCCACAAATGATTATGTAGCCCAATTTTCAGAATGGCTGGCACCAGCAAGGGTGTCAATAAAGATTCTTCTGATACCAATTAATAAATTACTTTATTAATATGTTAAAATATGTTAATATTTGAAAATTATCAATATGTTAAAATATCAAGTTTATTTGTTCTAAGATAACAATCGCATATGATCAATATTAACCTAAACTATATGGAGTTATTACCTTTATATTTTTTTTTAAAGTAAAATGAATATATTTTGAACCTATAGAGCTTCCAGATAAAGAAGAACTGGCTTCAGGTGTGTGAGTCAGTTGTGCCTAAGACTTAATACAGTTACTTTGGTCTCCAGTATTCTCCCACCCTTCAGTTTCCTAGATTATTTAATTAAACTCTTATCAACATTTGTGGATACAGTTTCGGTCCTGAAGTATAGCATACGACCTGAAATCAGTCCTATTGGATTAAATTTCCAATTTTTTTCTTCCAGATGTTAATTAGGACATATCAGGGAACAGATTTCTTTAAATTACAGCCTTAATTTGATTATTCTGAAGGCATAATGTTTGGTTTGTAAGACTTCATTTCCAAATCAACAACATTTTTCAAATTTTGAACATCTCTTCATTTTAAAAAATGTAAACCGATGCTATACTAAAGATTGGTATACCCTTTCGAGTCTTAGGCTAAATCTTGGAAAATTCAAAACAATGATTCAGCTTTTTCAAAAATAATTTTTCAATATTTCTCCTAAAATTTGTGCATATGATTTATATTAGATTTTTGTGCATTACTTTGGATCCTATGTGGTTGTAAAGGATTGGGGGAAGAGAACATGAAGGAGAAATATATATCTGAGGGAGAACAATACAAGATAATGGCCTGGCAATAATAATGATAAATACTTGAAAGTGTGTACCTTATCAATGACTCCATTCCTGTCATTATCACACATGTCAAACACAATCCTTAGCTTATCCTCCGTCCTTCCCCTTGAAAATAGCACCACTGTGTCCAAAAACTCTTGAAATGATATCCTACCATCTCCATCTTTGTCGACTATGTTGAACA
>WURS02000015.1:7802671-7813726 GCA_011762765.2 Rhinocypha anisoptera | reverse complement strand
ACCTCAAAGAATTCACTGCAGACAGTCAAGCGTTCATCTGCTGATTAGCAAGTGCAGACTGGTTTTCTATTTCTTTCTATTTTATTTAGTCTTTTCCTATGGCCTATCCCTATTTCATTATGTACTTTGACTTCCCTATTTTGAAGAATCCTCTCTGATGATACTTTTGCATATATTGTTTGCATTTTGTATGTATGTATTTTTCTGACATACCTTGTAACATTGAAGGTGAATAAATATATTATTATTACATTGTGAACTTTGAAATGGGTTAATTACCCGTTAATACATACAACCTAATAAATATAGTTTTTTGTTTTGACTTTAATTTATTATAATTAGTCAGATGTGATAGTTGGTACAAGAGAACATTTATTCTCAGAACACAAATCTCTACTATAAAATGTGTGCACTGTAAAACAAAAATGGATAAAATGCAGTGCTCCTGGTCTCACCTTAAGCTTAAGAACATTTTCTGTTGGACCAATTATGTCCGTAAGAGAGAGTTTTTACTGTATTTCAGTGAGACAAGGTCAACATCATTATACATCAGTCCAATTTGGTTTGATTTCATTTTATATTTCTTGGTAAAGATGCTGTTAAGGAATAGAGGGAAAATGATACGCTGTAAACTACATTAATCAATGAAAAATCATATTACTTGTACAATTCGTTTACCCTACCTATATCGTAACTTCTTTGCAATTCATATATGTGCAAATTCAAAACTTCTATATAGAAACTGCTGCTTAGATAATTTCACGTTTTGAGTGGGTCATGGCTTATAAATATTTCACATATACTTCTAAAAACGTGAATGAGACAAAAACATAAACGCCTAGGATTAAGACTAAATTATATTGATAAGTGTTGATAGGTTTCGATTGACAGATCGGTAACCCTCACTGGCCCAATGGCATTATCGGATTACAAATGCTTCGCTTTCCCAATACATGACTTCCAAATTTGTTCGGTATTTTATTTGATGGATTTGAAATTCCGTTTTACAATGAAGCAAACAAATCGATGACCTTAATAATCTTTTTCCAGCAACAAGACCACTATCATTCTCGCGCATTTTCTCATAAGAAAACGGTTTCCCAGCTTTGACCAAAGCGCGATCTTACGGTACAAGCTACAACTAAAAAACCCTTCATTTCACCATGGCGAGCTCAATTTTTGATACACTGACAGGTAATTTACATTTATATTGCTGACTTTTAGCTGTCTACATGCTATTTCCAGTGAAATTTTCATTCAAATAGGCTCTTCACCCCACTAAAAGCTACATGACCCGTCGCTTTTCCATCTAGTATCTTGATCCTGTTATTTACCATTCGTAATACTATTCCCCACTTTGGATTGGAACAGGAAGGAGCGGTTTTTACCATTTTAATTGTTATTCTCAGTAGTTTCTAAAGTTGTTATAATATAAAGATAAACCTTTGAAGCAATTGATTCTATTAAATCCCCAACAAAAGAAATATGCTGGGTGGGGTGAGACAGTGGCTGGAAAAGCCTAGTAGATACAATGTTGCCATATTATTTAAATTGGTATATGTCTTGATCATTGTTTTGAGACTCATATTTTTAGCACATTTCATGGCATTAACCCTTTGTAAACAGTATTTATTCATAGTTTGTTTCGTCTTTTAACTGTCCGGATTTAGTACATTTTATGTATTTTGTTTGGTTTAGGGGTGTCCATTGATAGCCAAGCCGCATTGACAGTCCAATCATTATTGGAACAAAGTTCATCTGCCATCGGTCTCTCTGCCGAATCTTCCATTGTTACTGATGCAGAAAGTAAATATTGCTTTTTTTATGCTGTTCCCAATTAGCCAATGTCATTTTACTTAATCCAAATTGTCCTCTATATACACAGCCCCAATTACCTTGGACGAAGAAGATGTTTTTCAGTGCGGAAAATGTAAAAAACAGTTCATATCATTGCCCATGTTCCTCTGCCACAAAAAGGAAAGCTCTTGCTGTGAGTATTTTTATTTATAAAAAATTTAAATTGGATAGTGCAAATTCTAATTCACCTTACCTTTGCAGTGCCCCACAAATCTCTCATCTATCAAAATGGGATGGATGTTATGGGTGATTCTACCATTGTTACTGCTAATGGAAGTGGTGGACACTCTCCTTCCGCAGAGGCATTTGATGTTACCCAATTGGAGGTAATACTTCATTTTTTCTCTATATTTAATGCAATGACGCCTTTGTCCTTGACTGTACATGGAGAGTCAAGTTTTATATTGTACCATTGGGGGTATGCAAACTCAAACTTTCATTTTTGTACCATTCAAATCGCAAATTAATAATTGTTAATTTAGTATTTAAAATCCAACCAAGAAAGATCAGGGACTAATAGAATGCATATCCATTGAACGAGTATCATTACATGGATTTTAAGGGATGGTGATACAATCAGCTGATGAGATTTATAATAAAGTTGTAATTCTTTTCCTGTCAAAACCATTCTTAATAGTTTCAATAGTTAATGTTATATTTTCCTAAAGAGTTCTTACGAGGACAACTGTGAGTTCATATAATTTTATTTTGCAAAAGTGATTCTGCTTGTTGGAAGAAAATTCACGTTGAGAGAACATTCTAATAAATATTCTGTTTTGTACTCAAGCAATACTTATGAGAAATCATAGCTGCCCAGTGAGTAAAGAGCGGGGCCCAGATTCAAGGTTCTGTGATGTGTTTGGACACCTCCAGCTAAACTAATCTGAGTGATTTTCCAGGTACCAGATCTTCCTGGAAAACCACAGGTGGCACTGAAAGGAACTGGCCACCCTATTTTGATGTGTGAATTTTTACATGCTATTGGGCTTAGTACTAAGGGTTGAGTAGTGTTGCTTTGGTAATACATTATGGGAAACAGTCGAGAAAGGTGTTTTATAATCTTTATGGTTTGGATTATTCTTTGGGCTCTTTGAAAGCTTGATGGATTTTAGAAAGAAATTAAGTGCATCAAGTCTCAAAACGTCATTTTCAAAGTATACAATTCCTAGTGTAAAATTATTCATATGTCCATTTTCATTTGTGTGCATTTCAAAGAGGGAAGAATGTTTTTGTTTATGAAACAGCTCGATGCTCCTTGATTTGTTCTTTAAATTTTCTACTTGCATGTCTAATATGAGGTGACTAATGTAACTAGTTATTACCCTTCATGCAGTAAAGTGAATGGTACTCTACCAACCACTATGGTCTCTACCATCAATCAAATAAAGGGCTGCTGCCCTCTCCTCTTGGTTATTAGCTGTTTATTGTTGGGCAGCAACCTATTGTCAAGTCACAATACCTTTATAGGATTTTGCAGGATTCCTGTCCATCCTAGGGTGAACCCCTATATCCTCCAAATGGCTGCTTTTTATCCACAAGAGGCTATTCCTTGATTATACTTGATTATTTTGCAGCTAACCTCAATAGCTCTAGAGGTCAATCCATCATCTACAAGTTGGCCGACATACTGTTGAATTTATGCACGGTCATGAGAGCATTAAAATTTAATCATCTTTGTATATGAATAGGTCCATGAGATGTTAAATTAGCAGAATATATTGCATCTCTTTACTTAGTTAGGATGTTATGTTTTTTTAGTAATTGTTAATTTGTTTTACCTCGAACTTAGGAGTTAGTCATAAATCTGCTATGGTGGTGACAAAGCTATTCTTTCTAATGATTCATGAGTGACTAATAATAATACCTGGGCTTCTGTACTTGTTTTAGTCAACATTGTTTTACATTTCAGATTTGTAAATTACAGTAGAAGTCCGCTATAGCGAGTATGGCTTATAACGAGAGTATTGCTATAGCGAGTGATCGTTTTGCGTTGGTTGGGCCACGTGTTAAAACATAGGGAGTTCCACCGGTTATTACGAGTGGTCACACCTGCACTATCAATATAGCGAGTAGATTTTGCCGTAGTTGGTGTTCGGGTTGCATAAATCGCAGGATTCAAACACGCATTACATTGTAATGCCTCGCGAATCTACATTGTAATGAAGACTTTACGAGAGACTGTGATTTGATGTTACAGACTTTCCTGGGGAATGACTGAACAACTTATCTTGTAATCTGTTTGCCAGTCTGTCATTTCCTGGTGCTATTTCGTCCTTATAGCCAATCAATCGGAATAAAAGAACAATTGGAGTTGTGAGCTAGACTTGTAGACAATACAGGAAAAGCCCATTTGTCTGTGTTGACCTTAGCAGGACGGCCAATTTCTCGACCCTCCTCTTATTTATGGAATCGTAATTGTTAACCGCAGGCCATACCTTATCTATGATTGTTCACGAAACATAGCCAAAAATAATACGATGCGTGACGTACATTAGTTACTAGTGCATGACTTTTGGTGACGATATTTTAAAATCTTTTTAATGAAACGATCTATTTTAATGCATTTGCAGATGGATTAATACCAACTACTTCATGGCTTATTTTCGCCCACTTTTGGTGCCGTTATAAATGCTGAATGAGGTGAATTTAAATGACCGTTGGCTATAACGAGAGATTTTTTGTCATTTATCAACTCTCGTAATAGCGGACTTCTACTGCATTATAAATTCATCAGTATCTATCCTGATGCAAGACATCCTTACTCTGTTCATCTTAATTAATTATTAATGTCTCATTTCTTGTATCTCTTAAGCAATCTAGATGACAGCATTCAATAATGTTAATGATTAAATAATGAAAGTAAGGAAAATCCAAGACTGAAAAAGCATCATTGGCTAAAAAACTAAGTGCATAAGATTTTTAAAGACTGATTAGTAAGTGTCAAAAATTATTGTAAAGCATTGCTAACCCAAACTCTCCTATATTTCACTTCATTTTAAAGTGTGTGATATTTTACTGCTGCAGTAACATTATTTACCACTGTCTCCAGTAATAAATTTTAGGGTGACTTTATTAATCTCTTTTTAAAAAATTTTTTTTTGCAGAGACAGCAAGGAAGCACAAGCGAAGAAATTCTTCTGATTTGGATAGTGAATTGTTGTGATGGTATTTGTGACTTTAAGTGGCTTTTACAAGCCAGTCAAAGACTACAAATTCCACTGATCATCTGATGACTCGTTGGTGAATCAATGCCTTGATTTGAAAATTCTCATTCCGAAAAGACTTGTGGTCATTTTCATTTACAACTCATTTTTGTGGTCACTTCATTTGACAATATGAGAATCACAATTCAAGTGCTCCATCATCATTTTGTATGAGGTCATTTTTACCTAGTGGTTGTGAAATTGGGAATGGCTGAAATTGATTACATTTTTTTCACCTGAATAGGTGATAGATGTTGTCAACAGCTTATGTCGTGTACATGACATATGGCAGTGAAAAACATATTGGTGGGTTTGGTGTTAAACTGTGCTGTAGGTCATCCTTGTAAACATTGTGAAAACAAAACTGAATTTTTAGTTCATGGCTTCATTTTGTTATTGTGGGTGTACCCAGTGTTTTAAATGTGTTCAAAGTTTAATGAAGGGATCTTATTAACATGCTGGCATTTTTTCTCTCCATAATTATATAAATTACTCTTCCATAATATTTTTTGCTACTAGGTATTATTTCTTGTTGATCTGTGAACCTTCTTTGGTTTGAACCAAGATTGTTTTTGTGTTTATCTTGGACTTTCTCTCCCTGAAGTACTTATTTTCTTCCATATATTTCTGTTATAAGTTATCTTCTGGCTCCTTTACGAGTGTGATCTGAATAGCCTTAAATTTTTATTGTTCGTTCTCTTACAAGTGGAATATTGGAAGTGGAGATATGATATATGTGAAATTTATTTGTTATAAGTAAACATTCCACAAAAATCAATTATCAATTGATTGTTGGTTAACAAAATGTCAGGTTTTGTTACATTGTTATAGAAGTTCATTTTGCACATCGTCGCAAGTACTATTGTATAAAGATGGAATAATGCAAGAACTGTTTGTTCTGGAAGGACTGAAAAGTAATGATTTTCTCTTTTTTCTCAAACTGAAGCCTTTCCAATTATAAATAATACGTCCTTTGTGTGTGCAGTGCCTATTTTATTTATGTGGTTAATTTATGTTTTGGTAAGCCAAATATGGTTTAGGTTGTTGTGCATTCAATTCAAATTATCCATGAGAGCTTAGTTGCCTTTTGAATGGATAACTCAATGATTAGTCACTAATTAATTTTTAACATAATGTAAGGCATTAAGTATATTTCAGTTTATTTAGAATTCTTCAACATTACACATGATAATTGACACTCATAAAGACAAGCTTGGCATTTAGAAAATTGTTGACTCTGTTTCTGTGTTTGAAGGTACTTTTCTTAGAACTGGATCTTTTGATATATATTACCATGTTATTCTAGTACATAAATGCTATATTTTTTCCATTTTTCTAGTTTGTCACTAAAAAAATGAATTGCTTTAGGAATTTAAATTTCTTGTAACATAGAACTTCATATACAGTCTCAAACACACGGCTATTTCATTAGGTATACTAAAGTTTCTCATGGTTATTTGAGTTTTATGTATTGGCACTGCTTATAAACACTGTTTTCATCTCCATTTTTTCCATACTATTTTTATATATCTCAGTTTTGGAAGGTATTATGAATGAAGTGTTATTTTGTAAGGATAAGTTGTTGGTCTTAAGTTTTAATGGTTGTCTTTTCTGCTCCAATTTTGTCTTCCCTCATATTATTTGCAGAAAAATGATGATGAAAGTATATTAGTTAATTGCCCTTTCCGGTTATATATTTTTGCTTCTCAAAATAAAGGAGCTAAGATGTAAATGTGAAGCAATGAAGGAACATTGTTATTTCCTTAGTATGTGCTTAATTACAACATAGAAACTAATCGGTAAAAGTATTCGAAGAATGCCTTTGACAAAACTTGCTGTGAAAAGTTTTATTCAAGAACTTATACTGGAGGGTGGACAATTTAGCAAACTTAGCAGGTTAATTTGCTTAAATATTCAATTTTGAAGACATTTTTATTATAATAAATTCTAGGCAGGTCTTGCATAGAAACTACTAGTCTGTAACTTATTCAAATTAATGTCTACCCTTGGAAAATTTTGTTTGATTTTGTGAGTTTCAGGAAAATGCCTAGGCAACTTCAGTAGGATATGCAGGCTGGGGAGGAACATTGATTTCATTTTGCACAATTCATGAATTACGAGAGCTTACTTTGCGAATTCATTGGCTTGATTGAGCAGCCATTTTTTTCCATCTCTACTCTCCTCTTCATCCTCATATTTTATAAACTTGTGCCTCTGCTCTTAACGATGGCTGTGGGTGTTATTTGTGAGTAGACGTTCATGATGGATTACTCCCAGTCTGTAAGTGTAGCTATCACCATGGACTCCCCAAATCCTCTTGAAAGTCTGCTTACATTTTATGGAAATTGTTAGTTTTTTATGTGGGTTATTTTACAAGTGGGTTGTTTTTCATGATTCATCATATGTATCACATGTTTGAGAAGATAAGGCATGCGGTAGTATCTTTCCTAATATCTTTCTGAAAACTTGCCTGAAGTCCCCTCATCTACATACTACCAGTGTCCACTACTCACCACCAGAGCTACCATTAAAATCATGTTATTCCACATTGCCTCACTTAATACTATCCATCTTTCCTTTCACCATCTCATTGATATTTTCTAGCTTTCCTACCTCCGTTTCACAAAGATTTTGTGAGTCAACACTAGTGGAAGCTTTGCCCCTCCTGCTGTGGGGTGAGCACCCCAGTGAGCTGAGCTCTGTAGTCGCTAGGAATTAGATCTGCGATATCATGATTTTGTGAAAGAAATAATTGAGATGCTTCTTCAGTGTTTTTTAAAAATATTACTCCTTCAGTTAAATCTCTCTGGGGATCAAATTCCTTTGCAGCCATCCTACAGAGGAACTGAGTTCACAGTGGCTACCATTCATCTAACTCCAATATTTTATCACGCAAAATGTCTACGATTTAGTGTAGTTCCTGCAAAATACCATTCGAAATGAGAGAAAAGTCCATCATATGTGATATCTGCAACGGTGCACTATAAATGTACGAATTTGAATTGAATTCAGTGAATTTTCCTGAATTGGTCTGCTAAAAGATAGATACCATACAAAAATGTATTTATGTGTTTATTGAACTCTTACAATCGCCATCTTGGGGTCTGCTCTGAGGCTACTCTTTTTACAAGTAATATCAGATCCCTAATTGATAATGTTATCTCAAATGTTGATGTCAGGTATTTTGACACTGCTATCATTGATTGTGGAATATCTGACCACTTTCCACTACTGTTTAATTTTCAATTCCACTCCTCTCCTAACATTAGTATTGTTAAAAGCGTAACTTTTGTGAATACAATATATGTTATTTTAAAAATAAGATTGCATCCATAGATTGGCATATTGTTTATCAACCCGTGACAATTGATGAAAGTTTTCAAATCTTCCATGAACATCATCTACATTGGTTTAATATTTCCTTCCCCCTAGTTATTACTAAGAATAAATGTAAACATTAAAGAAAATCATGGATTACTAAGGAAATTAGACATGTCTTCATACCTCAAAACTCTTGGAGCAGCTAGCAGATGCTCTGACTCTGAGGAAGCCATTGGGAAATACAAAACATTAAAAAAATATCACAAAAAGTCTAATACAGGCAAAAAATTATAATGATATTAAAATTATTTGTTGCAATAATAAATCCAAAACCGCCTGGGATATCATTGCATCTGTTAGGAAATCTTCAAAGCATTACCTGATGTCACAAAATTAGTTAACAAGCCAATTGAAAGTTATGGGGAACTCAGTAACCTCTTCAACCAAATGTTTACAATTGAACCCTCTCCACTTACACATACTGACACCCCCCCAGTCACTGCAGTATCCTCTTCTGTGTCTTTTTTGTTCTACCCTGCAATGACCATGAGTTGAACAAAATCCTATTAAAACTTAGTAAAAGACACTGTACAGGTCCTGACGACCTGTGCAGAAGTGATACTTGACCAATAACAGCTACAGAGAAATAAAGATTGGAAATTAAATGGATAGAATAATAAGCATTTTGAAGAGCTGATAAAAAGAGAATCTTAAAAAAAAAGAGGACAATTAATGGGTTAAATATTAAGGCTTACTGGTTTATTAATTTAGTAAAGAATATGGCGAATTGTGTATGTAAACTGTCTATCAGCAGTTCCCAAAGTGGACACTACTGCTCCCTTAAGGGTGCTGCTTTGGTCTAGGGTGTAAAAAAATGAATCTATGATCAGGTGGTGTTGGGTTTATGGTACCAAGAGGGCAGTGGCTCAAAAAAGTTTGAGAAACGCAACTGTAGATGTTAACCTTGATCAGGTTAACTGGGATGCCCCAAAAGAAGCTTATCTTGCTAAAGTATGCAATGTGGAATTGAAAGAGACCACCTCTGGAAAATAATTCACATAAGACAATTGTATGTCTACACTATCATTTACCTTATGATGAAAATAAATATTAAATGTATCCCCTAAAAACCTGTGCTTCAGCTTCCTGAAAAGTGATTGATGAGAATTGTGTATTGTTCATTAACCTTTTGTGAGGTATTTCTAAAAAGTCATTTATGTCTAAAAAAAACATCATTTTGCTAACTAGTTACAGTTGTTCCACCACATCAGAAATGTCTCTTCTTCCTCGTAACACCAAATGCAAGGACAGAGGCTTGGAAAGAGTGACTAGTTTCAAGACTTTTTTTCAGTGACATTTTCAACAATTAAAATATATTATCACCCACAGAGATGCACTAACCTTATCCCATCAATCTTGTGTTCTCCTTCAGAAACTTCATTAAAATCCAACTGGATAGTAAAAATCACCCTATTCTTGCCAAACATAATACATATATACATTATCACTTTATTAGATTTAAGAAAAAATGAGTTGACTTAAGAGGATTTTGGACTTTTCTTAAAAGAGTATTGTGTTGTTAGTTAAGTCCTGAGCAGCTTGGCAATTTGATGGTGAGGTGACTGTCAAAAGCTACACACAATAATCTTTGTGCAAAAAGAGATCTTGTTTTAAATATAATTTTATTAAAGTATAACTTTGAGGATAGAAACAGGTCTTTGTTGCTTCCTTAACAGATTAAAACACCTCCACTTTATGGAAAGGAATGTACATTGAATATGAGTAAGAAAAGGTAAGCTTCAGTGAAAAACCAATGATTGTTTCAAGTGTCTTCTCTTCAATCAAAAATTTTCACATGTGACCTAAAACTTTAAGTCCTTGATAGCTTGGGGCAGATCAGGGAGTTTCATATCCTTAATCTGTTGTGGGATGTTCATATTCTTCACGGCTGAAACTGCCCTGGCTGGCGCAGCAGCAAGCCCAGCCTGATAAGGAAAGGAGAGAAATTAAAATTCTGATTCAGAGATAAGTTAACTTATAGTGGTTTCAAAACAGTCCCACAAGAAAATCTCCCCTAGGCAGAAAGGCATAAATACAGCACTGCTAAATTCATGCATATTCATCTTGACTGTAGCATGGAATACATGCAATAACATCCTAACAGTTCTAATTTGGACTACAAGGCATATTACAGAATTTTCCTCTTAATTTTGACTGCATTAATTTCATGTAAATCATTTTAGTTTACTAATTTCAGAAGGTAAAGATTACATGCTGGTAATTTTCGGTGGTCAAAATATCATAAGTGGATGTCATGATGAAGTAAATATTGGTTTCAGTATAGTGTAGTTCCCTGTGATTGATTAGCTACATGTTCATTACTTTATATAAGTTTCTTTCTACTTGCTTCTTAAGAAACCAATTCTTTTGATCAGCTAGTAGGCAACAAACTAGTAGTTTCAATATTACACTATTTTTAGGTAAATTAAGAAATACATCATTTATAGTAGTTATAAAACAATGTTCTTGTATGACCAGATGATGACGATTATTGTTCGAAACCGGCCATGTCTAATCTTTCTGTTCTGTCAAAGTGTATCAAGGAAACTGTTTCAGGGTTAACTCTGTGGAATTTCTCCATATTAGGAAGAGAAATAAAAAACTTTGCAATTCC
>WURS02000015.1:7762935-7779549 GCA_011762765.2 Rhinocypha anisoptera | reverse complement strand
AGCTTGAGTCGACCTTCAAGCTTGAGGACGAAGGGAAATGCTCGAAATATTGCGTTAACTTAAGCTTTAATTGTGCCGTTCTTTCTGTGCGTTCCTGTTCGTCTCCTATCTACTTCTACACATTTTGTGCATCGCCGAATGGCTGATTCATTGTTGCCACCTATATATATATATATATATATATCTACTTAACGGACGAGTTTTCTTTACATGCTTTGTGCTTCGTAAATGAAAAAGTGGAAACAAATATTAGTATATAATTCGTTTAATTTCATTACTTGCATGGTGGCTTAGAAAATGTTTGTGAGTTTAATAATTCCCGGTAAATTCTAATTTTCAGCAGCCGCAACTTTATGGCGTCACTCATAATTAATGAAAAATGATAAACTATTTGTCAATTCCATAGATTTTTTTTACTTGTTTACGGGTCTGGTTTCAACACATGGGTGACGATGACGTTTTGACGTCGAAATCCAGGTCGTAAACAAGTTAAAAAAACTCATGTGGAATCGGCAAATAGGTTCAATTTTTCGTTAACTACGACCCTTGGTAAAATTGAATGTACATTCTGATTTATGAATTTATATAAGTATAGCCGTTGCACTTAGGAAAAAAATAATCATGTATTAGTTTTGAAAAATGGGCACACATTTCCGGTGTTTTATTATATCCTGGCACGTGAGCCTGTTGTTTGATCCCTTTTCTGTGCCATGTGTTGAGAGCTGAATAGGAGTTTACCGCCAACTGCCTGTTGCATAGTCGTGCCACTCTCAATAGCTCAATTCCCATCTAACTGGCAAAAAATGACCCCGTAATACGCAGTTCATCCGCTGCGTATTATCGCATCGCTGCCATCCGCTAGGCCATAACGAAACCAAGCCAACAAAAAATAGACTAGATGGTTTCAATTAATGACGTTATTTGTAGGCAGTTCTCTCACACAGTCAATTTCACCATTTCTCAGAAAAATTAAACAGACATGGACGTGTTTATTTTCACCGCTTAGCCCATTGATTCATGTAAATAAGCATCCAGCATTTATTTCCCGTGTCATTGCATGTCCGTTGTGCAATTATTATTGAAAGACTTTTATTTCAAGTAAGTATTATCTTTATTAATGGAAAAAATATGTAGCATTTTCCTTTAGTTTCCACAGGGCAAAAAGAAGTTATGAGTAAACATCTACACTAGGGATTGAGGGAAGAAGAAAATGAATTCTTGTTTTTTCAAGCTTCTTATGCAAAACACAATTGTGATGTTACATATTGGGGTAAAATCTCATGGTAAAAATATATCGTAAGCTAAACTATAATGCATTGCACGTATCTTCTTGCATTCGTTTAAAATAGTTGGTACAAAAATCGAGTGTTTCAACTCTCATTAAGATCTGAGGAAATCCACGTGTTTAGTGAGATCGGGAGAGTTTGCTGTTCAGGGGGAGAAAATATACTATTTAAAATACTTTAAAGTATATTTCGGCCTCGTAATATTTACCAGTACGAAAATTCAACTTGTGAAATTGCCGCTATTCAATTTGTAAGTTGACTTTTAGAAATGGCTGGATGTAACTGAAACAGGTAACTGCAACAGAAATTTATTGCCATTGTTACTAGTGGGAAAGACCGTAAACGTACTTTTTATTGTCTTATTAGTAATTTCCACAATGTTTTGGGCGGGTTTGTTCAATGTTTGTAGGCTACCATATATACTCGGTTACCATATATATAGACTAGGTTAAAGTAATAGTTGAGTCTTAGTTGTTATTATGCCTTAAAGATATAATTGATATTTTTAATCTTCGCATCACTTCTTTCTATAACTCTCTCTCTCCCTGGAAGATAAGTACATTGCCACTGACTTCCCACACACCACACAAATAATTTTCGTTATACCGCCTAAGAATGCTCACTCAGATACAAGCTTTGTGTTTCTTGGTTATTTTTTTCTCTGTTAGTAAGTTAATTTAAATTATGAACTGTGCAGAGACGAATATATTGGTGGGTATGAGAATACACACAAAGCTGCATTCAACTAATCTTAGGTCTGACAGCCAAAGATGATTGCACACAAACATAAGCACAAAAGACATAATCTTTGTACTTTCTTTCTGCTTCAGTCTTATTTTGGTCTTTCGAGCTTTGTTGCTTTTCATGTAAAATACGCCTTGGACGAATGTTACTGTGGACATCCGTAGAGTACCTCTTGTATGTTGCATGTTAAGGCCTTTTTCAATCTAGTCTTGCAATTGACTGCTTTATGTTTTTTGTCAGAGAGCTTTGGAAGAGGATAGCCAAGCACAACCTGGAACTGTACTCACAATGAACTGAAGTTCTTGTCACTACAACGGCATCATTTGGCTTTATTTGGCAGCCTTCTCTAACTGAAGGCAATAGACAAGGCATATTTATTACATTACCTTATTTTCCACGATTCCTATATCCTCTGTATTAAGTCATTCAAACCAATAATTTTATCCCCATTCTTCTATAGATATATCTTTCAATTTACCTAATTATTTCTTTTCTATTACTGTTTTGTCTGTATCACGCTGTCAAAGAACTCTATAATCTGGATCCAGTTACGAATTATATACTTATTAACACGTTAGAATTGCTGGATGTAGATAGAAAGTGAAAATTTTCGCTAGGAAAAAACAAATTCCTGCGATTTCTGTTACTGATTCTTTTACCTTCCTTTCATGATTGCCAATTGGCTTCACCCAAAAAAATAATTATTCCACTACTAGGAATGAAGTTCTCAATCTTTTATTTCCCTGCTTACCTAAATACCTCCTAGCCTAATTTTTAGGCTTTACTCTTTCAGCCTTTTCTGCCGTAAGTTTACAAATGTATTCTTCAGCTTTTTTTATTGTCCCAGTAAAAAATCTGAATTAAGCTCTTTTTTGTAATAATTTTTGAAATGCAATTATTTTTCTAACAGCCAGTCAGGCATTATTTCCAGATTCCTTTCAAGAGCTAGATAATATCTCTTTTCCTCCTCTCTTACACTATATAAAAATTCATTATTTCAACCCAAAAACTCATGCTCTCTTCGAATGTATTTGAATTGGTCTTATATTAACGTGTAATCGTCTCATGTCCAATTAGAATTAATTTTTTCCAAAATATACTCTGTACTCATTGATATCTTGTGAAAATACACCATAGTGATTGTGGTTATTGTGCTAAAAATACGTGATGAGGGATGAATTTTCAAAATAGGGAGCAGTGATTTCCGTTTCGACCAAGTTATATATGGGAAATGAATATTTATACACGACCGTCGAATATGGGAATAGCATCTTTTTTTAAATCTAAGGTGTCCTGCCTTTGTTTCTTAAGTCACATATCTAATTAGATAAAAATTTAGTGATTATTTATGAGTTGAGATCGTCATGCGTAGCAACCTCTAGGATATTTGAAGTAATATTTTGTGGAAATGTTTTCGTGTTGTACAGATGGTACTTCCTTATAGAGTTATCACCCATTGTCTCTATTCTCTGAGAATATGATTCCTTTAGATGCTTTTCGAATAATTTGTTTCTCTGTCAGGATAAGGAATTTCACTTTCTGAAAATTTAACAGAGTGTTGACACACCCTGAGAGTAATAAAACAGTGAGAGAGCACCATTATTATAGTTTATCGCTTTCGGAATAAGTTTTGTAACAGGTCGCCTACCTGCCACTCACCTTATTTCTTCGCAATTCCTTGGACTGGTGTCTTCCATTATCTACATCTCGTAAATCAACCTTGGTTTTATTTGGTAACTACCCTCCTGTGGTTGCTTCTGCTCTAGTCTTTACTAAGCCTATCTTCTCTCGGGTTATTCTCCCCGTTAGATTCTCTCTTTTTCTTGAGAGGGAATTTTCCAAGGGTTCCTTTTCACATCTTCCATTCCAAGAACTCCCTCATTATAAATAAGCTCATTTTATCTTTATCATTTTTACTAACTTAATGACATCACATTTTCTTTGCTCAAAACCTTTATGGTGGAAGTAGATTGTTTTTCTCTTAATTGCACGCGTAGTTTCTGGATGAGTTCTTCCTGTGTTTTCCACCAGTTACGAATGCATTTGCCCTGAGGTTTGGGTATGTCTCAGTCATCGTCCTCGTCACTTCCGTTTGGCAAACGCTGAGCAGAATGGTCACAGGTAGACTAGGAAGTATTGGTAATCAGCTGACTTGATCCGGTGAAAAAAAAACCCGAATGCCACTCACCCTTTTGGAAAATCTTTGCAGTCAAATGCGCTAGATTAAATCGTGAAAAAGAGCATTTCTTTTTGAGTTTTCTCCTATCTTAAATTTTAAATTCCTCCTGTCGTACGTCGATGGGAATTTAGAAAGTCGGGAATATTTTTCACCCCACCCGATTTGCTTACAATATGCGTCCCACTCGCTCATCGAGTGCCCGAATGGATGTCCGCATTATACCTTTCAATTATGTAATTTGACTGCTTGGCCCGCGTGATCTCGTCGCTGTAACTGGGCAGATGTCCAACTAGAATCAAGATCCCGTCTTTAGCGCCTCATAAGTCTTTTGCTCCTCTTCAATCTTCCCTCCCGGCCTCCCACCACGATCAGCTCTCCTTATCCCGTCACAGCATCGCAATACTCCATTTTATCTGGATCGGTGTCGCGTTCCTGCCCCATGTTCTGGTTGCCAGTACACAGCCGAGCCGCGACACGAGAAGGTTTAATTCAGTACCAGACCGAGTACCCGGGTGATAACGCACGCGATATCCCGGCGTTTGTTTCAGTTTAGAAATAAGGGTAATCGTTCCTTTTTTTTAAAGTGCTGTCCGGTTTTATAAGTGGTTCGGTATGTATTTTAACAGTATTACCACGTTTACACGGAGGATTTAATGTCCGTCGGACGCGTGGAAGGATTTAATTGAAAGCAACCGGCGATCATCCTACGGATCGTGAGTCAAAAAACGAAAGTTTTCTTTGAAATATTTATAAGATTAAAGTATTGGATAGTAGGACAATGGTGGCAGCTTGTTGAGTAATATTCATGGCTGAAATTCTAAAATTTAAATATATGTTATTTCTAAAAGTATAACTAATATATATAATATAGAAAATATGAAATTTCTACCGTTGACACGGCAAAACTTATTTTTCGAGGAAGGTGCCGGTGAGTTAAATATAGTGAAAGAGTTGTAATTATCTAATTTATGACAATTTTGGGAGTATAATTTTAAACAATAGGAATAAACGAATTCATGGTTTTAGCGAATTAAAATAATTCTTGTTACCTTTTAAAGCTATACATCCCTTCTTTTCTCATCTGTCATCATGGTTTCTACAATTCAATTCAATTCATTACTTCATATTTGAAGTATTTAATTATATATGAAGTTTTTTAGTAAAAATATTTGAAAAAAATTAAGTCAAACCTTACAACTTTGACGTATTGAATTTTCATATTTTACTTGATAGTAGGTTTGATGCTAATAGTATGTGTATGCAGTGGTATTGTGCTACTTATTATACAGATTCATGAGTATGCCATTCTCAAAGACTAGGGTAATAATAGTGTATTTTATTTTGCAACTTCTGATTTAATGTTTTACATGAATTAGTGAAATTAAGCAAGTGAATTGCTTGATTGTTTTATTTTGAGAAGTTCATACATATTTTATGTGACTTCTTTGTGATGATTTTTTTAATAACTGCTTTTAATTTTTTGATAATGCCTGAAGATTTGAAAAAGGGAGATTAATTGTTGTAATAGACTGTATAAAGTAACTTGAATATGTAAAAATGGGCTTGAATTTATCTTAAAAAGAAGTGTTGTAAAATACATTTAATTTTCATATAAATTTTCTGGGGCTCAGCTTCATAAGAATATTTATACAGAGTGCCTGCATTCTAATCAGTAATCGTAGGCTCTGCATTCTACTCTTCATTGAATGAATAGCTGAGAGATTATCAAATTTTATAAAGTATTACATCAGGATAATTAGTTTGACTTTGCTACTGCATTTTTTCTAAGTAAATTAAATTATTTTAAATACAAGTTAATGAATTATTTATAGTATTAAACAAGTTGATAATTCATGGAAATGTTTTAAAAAGTGTTTAAATGTAGGTAATCATGTTCACAATAATATGTTCAATTTTTTTAAAACATCACTTTTATCAGAAAACAGTGCAAAGAAGCCAGTATGGGAAAGGTACAAATGTGTTGAGAGATACATAACATTGACATTAACTTACCCACCAACATGGTACCACTTATGTTTCGCCTCTTTGCTTGATAATAATATATAGATGGATGGAGGTGAAGAAATGACACCCCCCAATGAAAGCCCTGATCAAGTCCCTGAAGACAGCCAGCTAACAATGCCAGCAGAAGGTGAGATTTACATGCCAGAAGAAGCCACTGAAATTCATGCCCAAGCAACACAATATGAGGAAAGTGAAACAGATGAAACAACTGTAATAACAACTACTGATACAGTAGACTCAATTATTCACCATGAGACTGTCCAATATGAGTCTGAAGTCACAACAAGGGAGGTAGAGGAGACTCAAGAAGAGGTGGTGGAGATGACTTTTGAAGTAGATGTGGATGATGAGTCAGAGGAAGAGTGTATTGAATATGAGGAAGATGGTGCTCCTCTCCAAGATAATATTAGAGGTGTAGGTGAGAAGGAGCCAGTAGATGAACAAAAAGCCTTGGAGGATTCAACAGGAAATGTGGTTTCTTCATCTGAAGCTAGTGAACCTGCAGTCTCTGAGATGACAAAGAAGGTTGAAGGTGAAACTTTAGAAGTCGTCAATGGTGAGATACCAAAAACTTCTGAACCACCAAATATTGTAGAAGAGCCTCCACCTCCAAAACCAGTAGAAGAGCCATTTAAATTCGAAATGGTTATGAAATCCCAAGGGGAAGGAAAAACTGAATTTGACTTGATTCTGAGTAAGAGAAGTGGAATGCTATGGGGATTTAAACTCAAGGGAGGCCGTGACTTAGATATCCCTCTTGAAATTAAACAGGTGAGTAAACGAAATAACGAATTTATTGTCATTGTATAATTAACATACTCAATTGTTATTCCAGAAATGAATCTTTATTTCTTTTTACACCAAGGAAATACTTTTATTTGCCAAAGGATCTTGTATTTAAGTGAATGATTTCCAAATGCATACATGATATATTTTTACTGTCTATATGAATCTGCATAATAAAATAAAGCAACAGTTTGGGCATTGCTTTTTCAGAATTATTAATTAATCACTACCAGAAAGTTTATGTGGAAAATATTTTTAATCCATCTGCTGTGTTGGTTCCTTTTCTTTCAAAGCCTTTTTTGATACTTGTCTTGGTGACAAATAAAGTCTTTATACATATTTTCAAACATTGAGGAATACATTTTTCTTTGTGAAAATGAAAGAGTAGTTGTGAGAAAAAATTCAAATAATCAGTTAAAATGAGATGAAAGTAGGTTTAAGGAAGGAAAGAGATGTAAGTAATTGAATATTGCAGGAGATAAATCATCTGAATTTTGAAGGAAAATTTCTAGTTTTACTTCTAGGAAGTGAGTAAGATTTTTGGACACTTGAAAATCACCTACAAATATTACAATAGCCAGAAATTTTCAATTACATTATACCATAGTCTTGAAATTTGTTCTTTCTTATCTTTTGTTGCAAGTGATCATAGAAATCTAATTGCTTTAATTTAAAACCTATACCCTCTTGGAGTAACAAAATATGATTAGTTGGTGAATTAATAGGACGTGCTTTACACATATGAATCATTCAGTTTACTTATTCAACATGCATTCAGCAGCCCGTTTTTAACACTTTTATTCATAACAATTTTTTAGAGTAAAAATTTTTCATGTCATGGTTTAATAGCTAATACAATATTTACTTAACATATCCCAAATACAAGATCTCCTTACATGAGTGTATATTAGGAGAGAAAAATATTATATACGGGCTACATTGGGATTACATTAACTGTAATAAATGAAATAATTAGTGATAAATAAGCCATAGTACATTGATGAAGGTGTAATGCAATGCTGTGAACAAAAACTCTTACTAAAATTTTTACCATTAAAACTGAAGATCCATAATGAAGGAATGGACACTAAGCGAAGATGTTTAGCCATTTTCATTGCAATCAAATGGAAATGAATAATTTTCAAATGACTTTTCCTTAAAAATTATAATTAATATCAAATTAAAATTGACACTATTATAATAAATAATGGACTGCATGACTTATAGAAACTTTTTTCTTGCTTAAGGCAAGGAACATGTTATCTTTTTGACTTAAAGTAATTTCTAATAGTGACTTTTATAATTTATTTAAGTAAATAAACTTTAAAAAAATTAAAGTACTCAAACTGACCTCTCCCAGCAGAGATAACCTATCTAAAACTGTAATATTTTTTTATTGTCACTCAGAAAAGCCGTATTTGTTATTCTCACTTTTCCATTTTAATGTAATCAGGTTCATGAAGGAAGTATTGCTGAAAAAGCAGGCCTTAAAGTAGAAGATATGATTGTAGCCATCAATGATGAAAACATACTTGACCTTTCTCACAACCATGCATGCAAGACAATCCTTGATGCTGGAGACAACTTGAAAATTAGTGTTCTCAGGTGGGCTTGCATTCTACATACTTTCTTCTGTAATCCGTGTTTGGAAAATGAGTTATCAGTTTTGTTTTTATGGTAAGTATGTATATAATCTTATGCAGAAGATTATATGTTGATATATTATATATGATGCCATGGCATCTCAGTGAGTCCCTTATGAATCTTCTATCCAAAATATAATACAGGAAATATATAGATTATTGACCAGAAATAGTATTATTGTACTTGGGTTTTCATGTGCTCCAATGACTGATTTCATATTACACAATTAATGTACAAAATTTCATTAATTATAATCCCTTATTTAAACTCAATGTGGATTCAAACTATGATCTTCAGGTTAGCCATGGTTGGAAAAGGCAGCGGATTACTTGAGTCAACTGACATGATTAATTTATTCGCCTATGGCTTTTTGATAGGCATTTTGATCCTGTTTTCAATTTTATCATTGATTATTGGACTAATTCTTAGTTTTGCCAATGATATATGTTATTTCAAGTGAAGAATTTCTTGTGAGGGGAGGAAGGGTAGTCTTCTGATTTTACATTTGAATTTGGAAAGCTGGGTATGAAGGTACACTTCTACGTTTGGTTTTTCATTGTTCAGTATAATAAGTTGTATATAATCAAGTATACATATTACAGACCACTTTATATATTATTCACCACTTTACTCATTAAACACAGTAAACAACTATATCCTTTTATTATGTATTTCCCACTTGGTTAGCAATGTTTTATAGGGTTCTATTTACATAGTGGCGGATAACTTATTTACTTATTAAGTATAATATATATATTTATATAAATTTAACAATAAAAATCAATAAATAATTAAACATATTAGTGGACATATAATTTATTAAGGAAAAAGTGAAAACACAGCATTTATAGATATCTGGACACAACAAAATGTACAATATATTATCAGAATTATCATCACACTTGTGTAATTGTAACTACATATAAAAGATTGGAAATGATCTTATATCATATTTAAGAAATGTCTTGTTGAATCATTTGAAATTCTCAGGAAAAGGTTCACTAGTATCTCCAGATAGGTATTTCAATTCCTTTAAGCCACAATTTTAAACATACATTTTTATGCATTTTGTTCTAACAACTAAATCTTCTGTTTGTGATCACCTTTACCAATGCTGCAACCTCATTTTTAAATTTTCATAATTCTCATAATTTAAATTTTTAAACTACAAACACAGCCTTTCCTGTGAATCAAAAAGATTTCATATTGTCATAATTTTTCTTTCTAACCAGTAAATCCTCTGTTAGTTTCCTATCATAATCAATTCTTTCCTGTCTACTCCTTTCCTTATCATCTCCTTAATGTTAACCTTTCACTCTCATTTTCTCAAGACATCCGTAGAAACATTTCTTTGGGCTTTCTCTATTTTTTGTTGTTTAAGTTGTTTGGCTCCCACAAGGTCTGTCCGATTGCAAAATTACTTGATCTTAAGCTTATCCGTTCTTATTCCATTCAGTCAACATGTTTTATTAAAATGGAGTTTTTTAACTCTTTTATAAATATCATCATAACATAATTGGCATAGTCTGTTCTGTTCAATCTTTGTCTTTTTATGATGGTTATTTATTTTGGTATGAAATTATTCTGTTTTCTCATTATTACTAGCATTAGAATACATATATTTGTCATTATTTTCTCTATAATTTTACTGAAGAAGATACGTAATATTATAGCTCTGCAGAGAAAAATATTTCTGCTAAACTAAGACTTGAGGTTTTGTAACAAGTACTCATATTAAAATTGGTGTTGAAAATAATTGTAGCTATTTTCAGTTATAATTATTATTATATTGACTTCATTTACAGCCATTGTGTTGATTTATTGCCTACATAATAAAGCATATTCACTATTCAGCAATTCCACAAATAATGTAATACATACTACATTAGATAGATGCCACATTCAATGTAGAATGAACGAATGGATTAATCTTAGTTTTACTCTTATTAAATAATATTCATTAAGAAGTATCATACTTCAAATCCACATATATACCTGCAATTTTATTCAGTCATTTCCTTAGCATTTAAATAATAGAATAAATTATATTTTGTCTTCAGCAGCCTACTGTGTATCAATAATAGGTTTACTTGAACTGGTTTTGTGGCTATCTCATTCTTAAAGTCTATTGGAATTATGGAGTAACTAGATTACAGAATGAAAGTGATATAAATTTAAAAATAGGCCTAAAATTATACAAAGTGATTCCTTATTAGTTCCTGAAATGAAAGAATTGCACATTAGGATGTTTACCTAATACTGGTGTGGTTGTATTGCATGTGATTTTTTATTAATATTTGTTTGTGCTGTACAGCAAACTCATATTCCAACTTTATAGATAGAGAAAACTAGGAAATATTAGGTCTGTAATAACCATGGGTTATAATTCAGTTTTTTCTACCTGAAAATTAATTAAAATTTGTGTAACAATTATTTTTAAAAATTTACCCCACTCCAAATAATTGGAAAGCATGATCCATGGTATGATTGAACTAAAAAAAAATTATTGACTAAATTCTGCATGTTTGAAAGTTTTTACTATTGGTGTTTCCCAATAGTTTTTATTATCGCGTGGTTTATAATTGTTTGCCATAACTATGAATTATATTTTTTCATAAAGTCTCTGCTTGCATGAATTGTTATTCTCATTTAAATTGATATCCTTTAGCTAATAGCTTTCCTTAAGAAGTTACCATATAGCATGATTCTTACATTTTCAGTCATAATTGCTGTGCTGTGATATTGAAGGTGGAATGGGTGAAGCAGCACTGACTACAATAGAGTCTGCTAAGTCAGCTCTTGCAGATTCCAAGGAAGTTGTTAGCATCATACAAAATCAAGTCATGCGGTAAACTTGTATTTTGTTTTGCTCAGAAGAATTAAATATTTATTATTCTTAAGTGTCTAATGAGCATGCTGCCAATTATTGATTATTGTAGTCATAACTAATATTATCAAACAGTTTTACTCTCCATCCTTCTATACATCTTTAATAACATTGTGTTATTAAAGATTGATGCATTTGAAAATCATTTGCACCACTTTATCAAGTATGCATTATATTTCTTGTAAAAGAAGTAGGAATTGCAAATTAGGTGATATCTTATATTATTAAAAGATATAAAGAACCTTACATTATTTTATGGTAGATTATTAGGTTGGAGGAATTGAGAAAACTATATTTCCATATTGGGCCTTATTTTTGTCAAGAACAAGGGATTTGGTTGTAATTACTGATTCAAACAAACATTACTTCTCATTTTAAGATACTCCACTTCTTAAAATTTGTACACTATAGAATTTAATAATTTATTGTGATATCTCATTTTTAAATTTAATTTCAATTGTTGATGAATGGTATAGTGAATTAACATAGTTATAGAATAGAAATATAGCATGTTATGTCACTATACCTCAAAATATCACATATTCTATTTAAAATAACACATATCTGAATGAGTACCTAATGAATGTTACATTTATGAAATGTTGTTTTTATTTATCCTTCGTTTATCACAATTCAAAGGGTGATTTTTGGATAAGAAGTAATTATTTTTAATACCAAAATTATTAATAGAATAAAAATAATAGTAAATATATTGGTTTTTAGGCACAATACAAATATATAATACATAGTAGATATAAAAAAACAATGTTCATGGTAGTGTGAATAAAATTTTCTTCTATGGAATACAGTGCTTTAGTACAGGAGTACAAAACAGATTTAAAGTTGGCAAAAGTATGTACTTCCTCTTGCTGACAAAAGGAAATGGTAGTATAACTTAATGTCTATGCTTGAGATTGAATGTTGTAATTTTGAGAAGCTATATTGCTTAACCAAGAAGTAATTTTTTTGTTCTCATGTTGTGATCATGTGAATCAGGTCTTACAAAAGAGTTGACATTTTCTTTCATATATAGAAGTATTTCATATGAATGTCTACATAGTAAATTTTCTCAATTTAATGAATAGTGGCCTACAACATTGTCAGGTAGAAGACTGGGTACTGTTCTAAGAGCCTTATTATAGAATAAAAATGAATTTCACATCAGAAGCATGTCCCCAAATTCCAAGACCACAGTTGATGGAAGAGGGCATGGCATAGAGATCTTAGGTATTCTGATAGAATTAGCATAGTCAGCTTTTGCAGGATATACAGGTATTAAAAGAAATTTTTAATAAACTTGGTAGCATAATTCCAGCTTCGAGTTTTGATTCATAATGAAAACCTAGTACCTAATTTACCTGCTTTTAAAGTACAAATGTGGTGTTATGCTTGCTCTAAATTAAGTTGGATGCCACTTATGTTAAATCATTTATTGGGGATTTTTTATTTTTGTCAAGCTGGTCGGCTGCATTAAAAAGGCATCTGCAGTTTTATAGAAGAGTTGGTCATTTAACTATTGATTATTGGACTTCATATATTTTCCAAGGGTTGTAAATACCATGATAACTGTTGAGATATATTTTTTATTTATGGTACTATTGTTTGAATCTCTTGTCTGTATTACATAATATGTGAATAATAATAATATTTATTTGGTCCAAAGATCAATGTACATGAAATAGGACATGTCAAAATATATGAAAGGTGAACAGTTGAAACACAAGTGTTGAAAAATCGTTCACATAGTTGACAGATAATTCATAAAATTGTCAACACTATAATAGAGCTTATTGAGCAAGAAATGTTTCGTTCATTCTAGTCTAGGTCTCATAGAATGTGGACCAAGTAAGGCAGTTTTAGCATGCACAAAAGGGAGATGTAAGTTGTTGAGCCCCCTGATATAATGCTCATGAACAACATAATTTTTCATAAATTGTATGTCATTTTCATGCACATATGATAAAATGGTTAAGATGAAAAAACATCGTAGAAGGCCCAACTTTTTGAAGAGTGGGTGGCAAGGGTTAAGGTAATCCATATTTGCAATCAATCTTATTGCTTTCTTTTGCAATGTATATATAGTGGCTGGATGGGGGGATGATACCCAAAAAAGAATACCATAGGTTAAATGAAGATAGAGGTCACCAAAATAGAGCATCCGCAGAACATCCATGGACACAAAAAAATCCAACAACAAATCCATCAACATGAAAATAACTTTTTCATTTTATTATATTAAAATATATATTTTTAAAGGTATTATTAATTTTATTTTTTGTATGGGAACTATTTAGTATATTAAATTATCATATGAACTTCATTCAGTTGTTTCACCAGTGAATGCTTTCTTGAAGTACTTGGTACAAGAATAATTGATCCTACCAATAAATCTGGATTTGAAATCATGGAACATTTATTCCAACCTCTTTGATGATGCTACCATAAGTCCAGTTATTTGTTAGAACTGAATAATACAGAATGCAGAACAATAGCCATTAATCCTACTAGATTTCATTGCCGTATTGTACAAAAGTACTTTTTATCTTTCTATGTGCTGTCTATGTACTATATTTATCACACTGCACATATCAGGAACATGATGACACATCAAGACCAAAATGGGACAGTTGTAATGGATATGATTATTAACTAATGCATCTACAAATTTAGAAAATTTAACATGAACACTTTACCTCCATGCAATAAGTAGAAATTTTGGATTTGAGTGGTTGAATAACAGATTTTCCTCGAGACAGGTTCCAATATTTGGTAGTACCCCCAAAGTGTTAGGTTTTTCATTTGCAATTGTTACTCTTCAAAGCTGAAAATTTCACCACACAATATGTCATAAGGATGGAAAAAATTTCCAAAATTAGGAAAAAATGTGCCATGTTGTATATTTTTGGTGTATTTTACTACAAACAATGAATTATAGGAGAATTCTTCAGAATGAACCAAACAACTATATAGTATGTGATATCACATTGAGGTTTGATTTCCCATTGTGATTAATTGGTGGTTTTCATTTAATATAGGTATAAAATGTCAGTCACTGGAGCACATTAAACTTGGTCATTTCTACAAACAAAGACTTTCAATTGAATGGTAATAAAAATATTTGAATTTCCATCAGTAATATTGCCTAAATTGCTACAATATTGTAGCAGTTTCTAACCATTAATTGTACAATAAAAATTTAATTAAAATAACTTTATCAGATAAAGTGCTCCATAATAATTCACAACTTTAACAAAAATAGATCTTAAAATCTGAATATAAATCTTTCTGAACATGTACATTAATAAGGTGTAAATTTATGATATATATCATAATAAAATATATTTCCTTCCATATAAAATGAGTGAGAATAAGTTTTCGTGGCATATTTTTGAAAAATAAATAATCACATCATTACTTGAGCACTAATATGTGAGGTGATATTCCTTAAAATTTTCTAGAAAAATCCCAGATTATCTCAGAAAATGTTTTGGATTTGAACAAGTATTGATAGTAAAGGAAATTTTTGATGCAAAAATATTTTTTGCCTCTATATTGTGTATATATTACTTATAGTCAATATAATAAATTTATTACATTCTTTGATGAATTAAGATATTTCTTGAAATGACACTTTTCTTTATAGAGCTGAAGATCCAAATGTGTCCATCCAAATCAAGGAGGCTTACAAAAAAGTCCAGGTTCAGGTGAGTTAAACTTCGTGGCTTATATTATCAAGGTTATAAAGAAACACATATCTATTTGACCTCTCATTTCCACCACATTTTTACTGACAATGTAAGTGAAAAATGATTCAAAGTCTCTCTTAAAAGATAGAATAAGAGCTAGCCTTTGATTAATCATCTTAACTGGTAGAAATGTTTTGTACCTCCAACTGATTTTGTGAAACAACATGATGGTTCTTATTTTCTAGGTGACAGAGGAGTACCAACTAGTCGATGAAGATCCAGGGGATACCCTGGGGATTGGTGTACGAAAGTCAGAGGAAGGAGAAGTAGCAGTGATTATAAGAGGTCAAGTTTTGGACACTGATGAGGTGGCTATGCTTGAAATGAACAAAAAATTTAAAGAAGAAGTTAAAATTGAAGGTAAAAAAATTTACTAAATAACATTCATATTTGAATTTTCTAGTATTTTATGGTGGTATCGTTATCCTGTTATTTACTTACTTGGAGAATATGACTTTGGTGTGTGTGTATATATGCATATGGTTGGCAAGATGATACATATGACATAAAATTGAAGTGCAAATAGAGGATGTCCATGATTTTTAGCTCTCCATTTTTGTGGTGACATTATTTTTTTTATCTAACATTGGTCCAATTACAGCATAAAGGTAATTATAAAGTACAATCAAAACAATAAATAGTAATAACAACATTAACCAAGGTTAATAACTGTATACAATGGATAGCAAACACCAACAAAGATATGTAAAAATCATTCAAAATAAAAAAATGAGTTCTTAGTAAGGGACAAGCTTTGGATAGGGAAGTGGAAAAGATCATTAAGCCAATTGGTGTATGATGCTGGCCAGGTTAGCCTGGGGGACTCATGCTCATAGGCTAACCAAAAAGTCATGGGTTTGAGTTCCACTGAGGGCTTGAGTGTTGTGTGTTGTCCAATAAAGTTTTTTCTGTTATTTGAAAAGCTGCTGCATGGCCATAGCTGTTTACGCAACCTATAGTTAAAAATATTACTATTGGTGTATGATGGGGCCCTTGAGGTTGGCCACAGTTATTGGAAACACAAGTGATTGGAAGCACAACAAGGAGCAATTTCGTGAAATGTTCACACGAGAGATCAGAAGCACCACAAATCATGGTTTCCTTCACCTAAAACCTTGAGCGAAGCCTGGATAGTGTTCAAATTTGATGCCTTCCACAGCATATGTTCATCCACAACAATTCACGCAACAAAACGAATGCTCTAAGTTTCTTCCCATAGTGGATCACATTTCATGAAGGACAGTGAAGGGGAAAGTATTCTCTACTCTGCTACATATACATACATACATACATATACATACATATATACATACATAT
>WURS02000015.1:7738341-7749010 GCA_011762765.2 Rhinocypha anisoptera | reverse complement strand
AAAAGTGGAAAACCCGTTGGGATAAGTGTGTCCGTCGGGGAGGGGAGTACTTTGAAGGGGACATAGACGTGTAACTCATAAATAAAGTACATTTTTCTTTATGACATCAGTTCACGTATTTTTTGAACAACACTCGTATGTAGGCTCATTGGCTGTGTGTAATTCTGCTTTATTTCTGTTGTTTCATACACTTAATCAGAATGATTTTGATAGTAGTATGGGTATTACTACATCATCTGTTTTTAAGGATACTTTACTATAAAGACTACTCCCTGTGATCACATTTTAACTGTAACAAAGTATATTAACTTTAAGAATTTGGTGTTTAATTAATTTTTAATCATGTATATTTTTATTGTTTTTTAATCATGTCCCTTCCTTCTTCCTACCTGTGCAGATTGAAAAAGATCATTGTCATTAGTTTTGATTTTGGTTATTAGCTACAATTAGTAGTAGTATTAGATTTAGCTATTAGTATTTATTAGTAATAGTAGTAAGATGTAGTAAGCACTCTCAAAAGTAGTTGGCATTCTCTCTAGTGTTAGATGTTTATCTGTGTTTGTTTTTTATCTGAGTTCTTGCCTCAAAGTTCTTTCTGTGCCTTTGAATTTACAGTGCTCGATTGAGTAGCTTAGTTGACAGCCAGCCTCGCCTGCGAAAGAGCAGAAGATGCGTACTACACTCATTGGAGTCACAACGTGGAGGAGGCTTTGGAGGTGGAATGGGGGTTGGAACAAATATCATGGGCTCGTCTCGACCTGGTGTGGGCAATATAGGAGCTTCTGGAAGTTGGCTTGATGCATGGCAGTCGCTTGGACAAGTCTGCAGGGAGGAATTGCTGCTAATTGAAAACCATACATTATTGTCCACTTTGGAGGGGTACCTTAGGAAACATAGGTAAGAATCAGATTTTGGTAAAATCACTTTGTCATAGTGTTTGTTAAATGCAGTATATGCTCTTATTTTATATTTCCTTGAGGATGAGCTGATTGTGTTGAATAAAAGCACCATGCTTCTCTTATGTCACTTTTATTATCGGTTCTATTATGTGCCGACCAGGTTAGTTAGGTGGGTAGCCAGCTTGCCGGCTAACCCAAAGTTTATAGGTTTGAGTCCTGCCTAGGGCATGGACATTGTGATCATCCAATAGGATTTTTTCTATGATTTGACGAGGTGCTAAATGACCATAGTTGTTGATGCAACCTATAGACAAAAATACTTATATTATGTTGTAAATATTATTCTTAATGGAGATTAACAAATTGTTTGGTTTTTACTTGCTACCTGTTTTATCTGTATTGCCAGTGATTTGCTACAGGCTCTTCCTATCAGTGTTTTAATATGTCCATTTAGAACTTAAATGGTTATGGGCATAAGTACTATTTGGAATTGTGTAATGTATTCCAATAGTTTCACTTTTGGTTAACAAATGTATTTATTCATCCAGGAAAATATTTTCCGTGCTAGATAATACATGCAAGTTCTGTATTTGAATAGTATATGCATCGTGATGCATTTAGTGCTAATAAACTACGCTAATTCTACTGTCTCCTCTGTTATAAGATTTTTTCTATTAAGAGAGAAAATTCATAGTAGACAAATGAGTAAGGATTGGTTGACAGCTTTAGTAGGGGTTAATATAAAAAAATGTATACTAAACATTTTGGATTCCTTTATAATCACCTTGTGCTGATTCAATATACAGTATAACTTCTACCTAACGATCCTTCGTCTAATGAAAAATCCTGTTTAACGACTGAATGATATGGTCCAGGCCAACTTCCTATGTAAATGCATTGGTGAATATCTCTCATTAAAAAATCCAGTTTTATGAATAATCCTGTTATACAAAGTGAAATATTGGCCCTGTCCTTCCTTTACTGTACTACTATTACCTCTTAATAGCATAACATGTTTCATTTTGCGTGGTATATGCAGTCTTGAAAAATTGTTGAGCTAATGAGTGATTTGGTAGGGAGAAGCTAATCGTAACTTTTGTTAGCAGATTGAGGAGATAGACACCATGTGACTTTGGACTCATTTGTGGGATATTTGAACTCGGAAATAGGATAAGTGGCAATAAGCTGCCCAAGATTCACATAAGGACTCAAATTATGTTGTCTAATAAAGACATAAGTAAACGTTGGTGATTTTGCTCAGTGTAAACATATTGCAATACCTTACCAATTATAAGCCCTAGTATTGTTACATTTATTTATATATAACTTTAATCTTCCAATGGTGATATACTTCAATTCATAATTTCAACTGGCTCCATTCAAGATGATGTATATCTACAGTATTTGAGAATAGGTAGAATGCGATGTTATGATGCAATTTAAAGAGTAAACACAATGCCATTATTACAGAACAATAACTTCGAACCTTTTTTAGTAAAGAAAGTTGGGATCGAGATGTTTAGCATTTGATGTTGAAAAACTATACTTTCAAAAGGGATATGGCATTAGCAATTATAAAACAATTCAAGATCTTTTTTGAATTAAATAAGCAAGCATGCCACCTAAAGAAAAATCCTTTTTCAAATTATATGTGGCAAATGTGTAATGTCATAATAAATAATTGATGAGATGTGAAAAAGAAGGTAACACGTCTACCTTAGCTCCTTCTCACATAGTTGGTTGTAACAAACTAGAAGTTCAAGAGTTAAGCATGAAGCTGTAAAAGATAGACAAGGATATCGAAGAAAAATGAGTGTTGAGTTTACATTTTCATGCCATGGGATTGCACATTAAAAAGTATAGAATAAAATTTAAAACAATATGGAAATATAAAAATGAAAACAAACTATGCCCCTCCAAAGTCAAAAAAGCTTCCAAAGAAGCAGAGGACTGTGGCAGCAGTTATGGTATGCTTTATTAGGTTGAAATTTCGATAGTTCACCATTGTTACAGTCTATATTTCGGAAAACTTCCAGAAAAGTCGACTTTAATGTGTAAAGCTGCTGTGTATCATGATAGTAATCACTTGCATTGTGCAGTCTATATAATTTCCTTTGCTTGTGTAGCCTGTTTCCAATCAAATTTCTTTGGAACTAAATTCAAATTTCTTGTGTTTGTCCCTTTTTCAAAAGATAAAAAAATATACATTCTTTTTATTTCCAATTTTAGATTTTGAAATAGATATCCATGAAATTCTATATTTTAAACCTTCAGCTGCAGCAGCCTGTTCTTTTGTGATGGCTGCATGTGGGAGAAAAGTAGGCACAGCATTCTTCTATTTAAGTGCCAACAAGTGCTTAGTGGGTATAGCATTCTCTTGTAATCAGAGACCCATATAATCCTTGTCGCCCTTTTCCCTCCAAGTGAGGCAGTGGAGATTCGATTAAAGAGAGTTAAAATATTTCATACGGAAATATATCCAAATATGCACTCCATATTTACTCTCCTTGATAATTTCTGAATAATTTGACCCCAAAAATTACATAAATATTTTATTTTTATAACTGAAAATCATAGGCAACAGAGGTGAAGGAGATGAAGGTGTGTAAGAAAAAATTTTCAAAAACTTGGTTTACAGAATGCATTTGTCAAACTTGATAAGGTTGAATTGAACCTTCCCAAATGGACCGGAAAGGAGGTCCCTTTCCAAAACAATAAGAAATTGCAGCCATAAAAATAAGGAGGACTAAAGAGGGTGGTAAGAAGGTGATCATACATGCAAATATGTGTTCTCTGCACTCTCCTTACAAAACATAGGTATACACATTCTGTGGCCAAATGGGTAGGTTCATAAGAGAAAATTTTTCTTTTCCATATGAGTGACACAATGAGCAGTGCACCTCTTAAAAACGAACTCCCCCATAATGAATTGGCCAAGTTTTGGTCCTTTTAATTACACTTTTCAGAAGTTATTGTTGGTATCTTTTAATATCTAAGTTATAATTCTGTTTAAGTTCTCCATATTTTATTTTGTACTTAACTGTTGAGTTTCAATTGATTGACATCAGAATTACCTCTTAATAAATTTCCTCTCTTAAAATCTTTTACCCTTCAGAAACTTTTTAGCAGGGTTCTACTCCATGTAGTAGAGCATATGCATAATCTTCATAATTGTTTTATTCGGTTACAGGAATTCTGTTTTTAACCTAATAATTATTCTTACTTAAATCAAAATTCCAGTAAGAAGTATTTCCCATATTCATGAACTGTATAAATTTGGGACAGAAAATGTTTACAAGTTAGTATAATCTATGAAAACCAAACTGTAACAATCGGCCCATAGAAATAAAACTGGACATAAGAGAATGCATTATTTTAGTTTACAAATGTAAACAATGTTGATGACATTTTTAAAACTTGCAATTTTTACCAATAGACAATACCCACATTTATTTAATTAATAAGTAATGAAGATTAATGTATGTGGTTGTGGAATGTTGAAATATTCATTGTGAAATGAAGTAGCGAACATGGCAGAATTATTCTGTGGAAGTTCGCTACTTCATTTCACTATGAATATTCAATTAATGTTCTGTTTAATAAATAGCATTTCTCTTCTCAAATTTTAAGGTTCTGTACGGAGTGTCGCTCCAAAGTTCTTCGGGCTTACACCCTTCTAGTCGAAGGTGAAGGTGCTTCAAATTCTGGTACCAACAATAACAGTGGAAACACGAGTCCAAGCAGCGGAGGAGATCTGAAGGGATATCAGCCATCTTTATATTCTGGGATAAAACGATGCCTACCGGACAAGCATATTCATTTGTTGTGCCATACAGACTTTGTTGGTCATCTGATAGGACGTGCTGAGCCAGAGCTTGTGGGAAGGTAGGTTAATTGTTTGATATTTCACATGACATTGAATTATTGGCATTTGTAATCGTTCACTTAGTTCTCCTTGTATCATATAACCATGCATCAATTTGTTGGTATCTTCTTGGAAAATAGATTGGTTCATCCATCACAGCACTATATAGGATTCAAATATCAATTTCCATTTTAGGTCATACTATATTCTTATTGTCTCACCCACTTCATTAAATTTCAAAGCAGAGAGGTCTTGTTTAATTCTACAAACTTTGTAGCTTCTTATTAGAAGTTTTCTCTTTAGTACAGTCTTTCAGAGATTTGAAAAATCTCATAATCATGGGTGAATGATTTATCACTGATTTGGCATACTTTTTCTTAAATAAGCAACCATTTCTCTTGACTAAATGAGTATTTTTTTATTTTCCAGCCGACGTGAACGACATGCAAAGACTTTAGAAATGGCACAGGAGGAAGTGTTGACTGTTGTTGGACTGTGTATACACCGCAGGCTCTCTGCCCTATACCATAGATTACGCCACCAACAAACCACAGTACAAGTTCTTGCAGCTGTTGCTCTGCATGCATTGTGCCGTAGTTTTGAGGTAATTATATTGGCTTCCTCTGGTTAATTTTTTTGTACCTCTGGAGTCTTGGCATGTAATTTTTACTGAAATGTTGTCCTTAAATTAACTTATGTTGGTTTAGAAGTGTGGTCAGAACAGTTCTAGGCTTAACAATAAAAAAGAATTCTGTAAATGTTAAATATTTTTATTTTTTAATATAAACTCCATTAACCCCTCAAGTGCATTGGAGATTTAAGGAGGAATGGATGATTTCCCGGCATATGGTACTGGTTAAGGTTATTCAGGTGCTCCACCATGCCATACTCTGTAGTTCTGATATTGAGGTTTTTAAATTCATAGAATAATGTTTGAAAATTAATCTAAAATAATATAAATATGTAAGTACTAAATAAATTTTAGAAATTCGATCACGGATTCAGTAAAGTTTATAAAGAAACTGTCTTTATTTCTGTGTATTCTTTACACCTATTTCTGCCATCTGAAATTATTGGTGAAGGTTGTTTTCTGGTACTCCATTGAATCACACTGCATTTCTGCTTATGCTTCGATGGGTGAGTCTTCCATCATCCTCAGGGTTTTGACCAACTTTGATGCCTTTAGATGAATGTATATTGCTAGAAGGATACGTTGCCCATTCATAGTATGAAAGACTCGTGTATTAATTTTTTTTGGAAAATATGTGTCTGAAATTTTTCATTTAGATGTGAAATTACAGTTTTTTTTCATTTTGGAGGACTTTGTTGATTGTTCTCTTAATTGTTGTGAAAATAAAGAAATTGACAAACTAAATCCCTGAAACCTGGAATGGATATAGCTATCTTTGTTGAAAAGTATGTTGACTAATGCACAATTCCCATTAGTATATTAAGTCCCAGTTTTGTTTTATCTTCTACTTTCACTAGTTTCCAAGTGGTAATTCTTGACTTTCTTGATAATGGGGACTCACTTGATGAAATTTATTGTTCAGTATAACACTTTGTTTCTAGAACAATGCTATTAACAAATTCTTTGACAAAAAAACTGAAATTTATCTACAGCATTAGAAAAAAATTTGGCTTTGCCTTTAGATCTGGAAGTATCAAAAATATTTCTCTATTATATATAAAATATCTCATACTCTCCCACAAGAAGCTTTGTGATTAATTGCATATTCAATTCCATTCTAACTAGGCTGCTGTGCATAACATTTAAATATTCCATAGATTTCTTTGGAGAAAAAACATGTTTTATAAGTTGGAAGATATGTACATATGTAAAAATATTATTCAATTCTATGAGTAAATGAACTAATGGTGCACTTTTCACAAGAATTTTGATTGATGTTATTATAAGTCATAAAATTTAATTTAATAAAAAATATAAGGTAATTTTTATTAGTAACAGAAGTATTCAAGTAAAATAAAACATTCATGTAAAAAATAAATAACAAAAAAGACAGCAAATACAACTTTACTAAATTAAACTGAAAAAACTGGCTGACTTGTCTACACGTGAATAAATAATTATAAATACTTTGTCCTCCAAAAACCTTACTTCATGTACGGTTTAATTGTACTCTTTTAGATGGCAGTTGAGATGAAGCAGGGCATATCACAACTAGAACTTCTGTTTGAAGAGTTGACCAAGGAGGAATTGGCAAAAGCTCAGAGGAAAGAACAGAAAAGACAGAAGAAGAGGAGGAAGAAGGAGGCAAGAAGTGGTCGTTTAGCAGAGCGTGCTGATCCAGAAGGTGGTCGAACTGATGGGGAAGATGAGGAGGGTGTAAAGAACCCTGAAGACGGGGATGATCCATGCCAGGTAAAGTAATTTAAATACTTTGGAAACATTCAACTCATCATCACATTTAGTATCCTCAAAATTCATCAACTCTTTAAATAATATCATGCTGTGATATCATTGACTGCTTTTAAAATGAAAAGAATTTTTCTTTTTTTCTTCTTCAGTCAATCCTTTTGTTGTTAGTAAGCCAGTTATGGATGGCCCCGTCATATTTCTTATTGTCTTAAATGATTTGCAAATTCCTGAGAGACTACATGAAAATTCATAGTTTTTAATGAACCATTGATTCCACGAATTAAATAAAAAAATGGAGGGAAGGAGTGTTATGGTTGTTTACTAAAGTTGAAATATTATTATAGCTGATTTTCTATGCTTGAATAATGCACTTAAGCATTTCAGATGGATGGAAGTTTATTGGGGAGATAGTTGTGGGGGATGAAACAATCAGAAGTGATCAAGGATATGTTATTCATTAAATTAGATTCGAATCCACTGGAAAAATGAAAAATTAAGAAATATTATTTGGTTTTAAAAATTCTGGCCTATTGGAGTGACATCACCAGTAATTAACTTCCATGGTTCTAATTTGAGGGCTAAAGAACCAGAATTTTTACTACTATTCCTACTATTATTTATTTTTACTACTAGTTGGTTGCTTCAGTCTTGCTTCATATGCACATAGATATTTGTACATAATATGAAAAATAGATATTACTATTTTACATTGCGAAGGTTATCTTCTTACATTTCTTTTGACTTCAATATCATTTTCAATAATGTCATACTAGTGCAGGTTCTTAATGTTTCTCCAACTCTGTTTTCCATTCATCTCTTCATGTCCACATATCTTTTCCCTACATCTTTCATTTGTTATCAATAATTTTTTCCCATTACTTTCTAAAACCTTCCTAAAACGTTTGTCATTAAGAAAAGTCTATTCTTCATAAAAGCCCTATCAAATTATTTTTCTTTAAGCCCTACCAAAATTATCCCTGACTCAAATCTATACAGCAACGGCTAATTAAGCATTTTACCCCTTTTACAGCTTCCTATCCTACGTAGATTTCTGATTTTTGTATAAAAGAAGTGATAAAAAATTTGCTCTTTAGTTTAATTTGAGATCAGTCAGGATGCCATTTTATAATTTTACAGGTATCCTTGTAACTTATGTTTTCATGTATAAAAAGGGATTCATGTAGTAAGAGAAGTCTGGTAACAAAACTAGTTTCACTGATTGAAACATATTTTTGCAGGCTCTTATGAGCCTAAACTTCCCCCTACCCTTCCATTCCCATCCTTGTTTACCCTTCCTCCCGGTCTGAAGCGCCTAATAGAGCTAACCAGACTTGAAACACCTTGAAAAAAAGTCTGGTTTGATAATTAAACATTAATGGTAACAAAAGTATTTTATTTTATTTGAATTGTTATACCTATTTAATATGTTGTGATTAATCCCATTTCTTCTTCTTTAACAAGTTCTCATGTCAGGTTTCATTTTAGAAGTTGATGAATTTCAGTTTACCCGAGATCTTGACATATTCCTTAGTAACATGCTTAGAGTTTAACAATTTCAGATGACATCCTATCAAAGGAAAAATATATCATTATTGTCCTTGTATTCTAATTTCATATTTCCCATTATAGTGTGACAGAGACAATGTTGTGTTACCTGTTGATGAACCAATTAAGGACTGCAATTGCTCCTCAGAAGACAATCAGAATGGGGATAATAAAAAGGTATTTACTGATTTTTATTTATGGAGCCAGTATTTCTTAGCATTACAAACTTAAGTTACAAACAAGAGTTCAGCATTGGCAACAGCCTTACCCTTACTGTATCTAGTCTTACCATAAAGCCTATAATGCTTACTTATTATTTAATGCTTCTAAAAATTCTGTATTCTTGGTAAACAATGATATTTAATGATTTTTGTGGAAGCAGACTTTTTTTAATTCAGCGTAAATGAATGTAAACTCTGGAACAAAAATGGTTCATGTGTATTGGTTTATCAATTGTGCTGAAACTCAAAAGTAGTTGAGCTTTTGATTTATTATTTGTTTATGGCCAGAAGTATGATTGAAGGTAAAAGAGTAAAGAATGGAAGTACACTCAAAGTCTGTTATAACGAGCTGTGACAAAAGGTGTAAAAGTACAGGTAATAGAAACTCGGTATAACTGATACTTATGCAACAAAAGTATATAGACTCGAGTCTGGGGATTTGTACCTCAAGAACAAATAAAGTGATTTTCATGCATGATATATGGACATGTAGATAATTTAGTTCTATGTTTAATGCTTGTAAAAGTAAAACTTTTTACAGTTATTTTGAATAATGTTCTTATAATTATTTTGAGTCCCGGAAGGTAGCATAACTTTGGAAATTTATAATAACTATATGATAGCATTCAAGTCATACTTTTTTCATTATGTCTGTTAAGTGTTAAATGTTTAAATTTATTTGTTTGTGTTATTGTATTCAGTTTACAAAAGAGGGTTTTCTCCATAAGTATGTGACTTGGAGACACATGGCAAACTCCTTTGATTTCCTTTTAACATTTCTATTGAATTCCAATTAATTTCATACAACTTTTTAAAAATAACTGCAATAAAATGACATTTTTCTAATTAACAGTTTCTTTACTGGTATGACCTGTATTTCGATGGTACACCGGTATCGTTACTACCTGACAATAATTGTGTACCATCGAACCCTGGTAGTACCATTAAAGAAATTGCTAAATGGAAAGGTTATTTTATTAAAGTTTATTTAACCATGTCAAACTTCCATAAAATCATGCCTAAATCCATCCAATTTACTTTATTTAAGATTGCCAGTGTGGTGGAGACAAGATTCCAGGTATTAAAAGGAATTCTTTCTTAAATGTCTTTGAATGCATCTTGAGCCCTAAGAAATTCATTTAAGGGATAAGAGGTGCATGAATTCATAAATCAGAACGAATTTATTGCACATATCAAAATTACTCTTTGGTAATATGCTGTGAAGAAACTATGTTTAGCAATTGCCAGTTTACAGCATATCATAAGGATATTTGATGGTATCATATGCCAAGTCAGTAATTGTTCATAATAAAATTTTTACTAGTTTTCCGTCATGTATTTTTATTTTATGCAAGCCATTTTTGTTGCATATTGACAACCCTTCTGTGTACGCAGAAGAGCTCTGGCACAAACAAAGAGTAGAGACCCTAGGGACACAAAAAATGAGAATCCCATGCCACTCGCTTGCCTTCCTGACTACTGCTCTTATGTAACCTTTATGTATTACCAACTCTCCAGCTCCAAGTCCCAAACAAAAGACCCTTCCTTTTCTTCCCTGTTCCGCAACAACACACTAAACATGTCACAACCAAAGCATAAGGAGATGAAATACACCAACCCTAACAACTTAAGAAGGGGTGGTATGCTTAATCGACTCTCTGTCAGTCGCAATTTTTAAAATATTAACAAAGTTCACTGTGGAGGCCGTCACCTTGTGGAAATCCATGATAGATTGATGGTTTTTAAAAAATAACTTTTA
>WURS02000015.1:7727712-7738241 GCA_011762765.2 Rhinocypha anisoptera | reverse complement strand
CTGAAACAAATCGTTACGCCCAGCAGAATTTATCAGCAAAAAGTGAAGGACTGTCACCGTATTTACAGAAATGGAAAGATGTATCAGGTCGCCACCAGATGATGGCGATCATCACCGAAACCGGTCGTGAATTGTAATTTTTTATTTGTGGAATTATAAAAGTTATTTTTTAAAAACCATCAATCTTTTAAAATATTCCCTGCTGTATTTTTTAATATATCTGCAGATTAAATATTTTTCTGCTCTTTTAAATGCTGAACAATGATGATGACAGTGATCCATATTGTCCACCAATTTCAGTTTTGTTCACCTTTTTACATTTGCATGTCTGGATTATTTCAAACATTCTGGCAAAACCCAAAGTCTTTCTTTTCCTATCTGTCACTACAATATCCTTTTATGTTATCTATCTCTTGAGAAGGCAAAAGTGAACTGACATACCATACTCCGACTCCATAGGCCTTCCCTGACATTTGGCTGACATATGAGTCCACTAAAAATTAACAAAACTGCATACGAGTGGTCTCCTAAGCCGTTTTGTTAGCTTGCAGATGTTGTTTTGTATGACATTCATCCCACTGTAATCAAAACATCTCACAGAGATTATTTTGCAGCAACTTCAATTACCTTTCTAAACCAGCTGGTTTGACAGATTGTTGTTTGCAATGTACAGCATAGAGAGAAAGGCTCTTGGGGATTTGGCTACAGTGAGTGCATCTTGGTGATTAAATCAAATTTAATCAGTGAATCAGATGAAGAAAATTTAAGCTCATGGCTAGGAAAACACCATAAGTTGGGTGACTGTAATTTGAGTATGCATTTTCATTTCTTTTGCTCTTTAGACTGATAAATTGTTTTATATTATTTGCTTATCTAACTTTTTGATTAGGGACGATATCCTTACAGAATACAAACTGTTATGCAACCTGGATGGCAATGACAAAATTTGGACACATGATGACGCTACTACAGAAATAGCCACTAGTTAGATCCGACGAAACGCTGTATGCTTTTACCTCTGAGCCCAACAAGGCCATAATATAAGTCGCTATGATGAGATTCTTGTTATATGCCATGCTCATTATAGCTGACATTGACTGTAGTTTAGTATCTGAACAGAAAGGGAACTTACTAAAAAATTGACATATGTTAAGGGTATTATACTTAATTTACTTGGTGAATCGCTAGATAGGATTATGTTCATTAAGTTTATTTGGTTTGTTTATAGTTGGCTTGTTTATTGCTATATCCAATTGCTGTATTATACTTAGTTTGGATTTGGTTGGTAATTGAATCATGTTTTGTTGGAGGTGCTTCAGTTTCTTATGCAGCATAAATATTAACACCAAGTTGGTCATAGAAATCAGGTGATTGAAATGAGATAAGGAGAATTAAATTGCTTTAAAAATAAATAAGTAAGAATTTGCTACAATCATTCTATTGCAAGGCTATTTAATCAGCTTAGAAAGTAATTAGGTAAGGCATGCCACTTGAGTTTTGTGTCATTCAGTCAAATGGCCTTTAGAGTGACATAGGAATGATTATGAATATTCATGTATACGTTTAAAAATATATGAAATTGAACTCTAATGTACCTTGTGACCTTCAAGCTCTCTTCCTTGAGCTATTTTTCTATTTTACCTTGAGCTATCACAAAATGATGCTCAAAAACTGGGCTAAATTGTGAATTGCACTGCTACATTTTCAGTATTTATTTTAAATAACCCATTAAAAGTTGACAGTAGCCAAAACTCAAGCCAACTTCTGCGGTAAATTAATTATAACCCTTACTTGTTTGTGTTGTTGCAATACTGTAAGCTGTAGAATATTTCATGTAATATAACTGGGGTGTGTTTAATTATCTATTGAATGAGCTTGTTTTGTGCTAGAATAATAGTATGCATATTTATTTTTATTTATACAGCTTAGTGGAATCGTGGTGCATGATATTCCTATACTAGGTTTTTTTACATTTTGAGTAGCTACTCTTTGAGTAAATGTCTTGCATTTTGATTCTGTGGTGGATTGAGAAGCAGTATAAATAAAGGCTTTAAAATTTAACATAACTTTTGTGTATGTTACATGTATCCATGCATTTAGGTCAGTCACTGTAAGAGATTGAATTTTGATTATCGTTTGGGGTCAAACATATAGAATTATTGATCATAGAGTTCACTTAAAATTATATTTATCATTTACAGTACATTAATCAAATCTTTCTATTTTTCAGGGGCACAAAAATAGGTCCAAAGAACCCCAGCCTTGTCTTTGTCCAAAATGTAACCAGAAAGATAGAGAAAGAGGGGCCAGAGTTGATAGGGATTTGATCGTAGTGGGTGAAGAGCCCCCAGACAAAGGAAATGAAAAGAAAGGACCAAAGGTCGACAGCGGGACTCCTGCACAAAACCATTCATGTCACTCTCACTATCCATTGAATGGCTCCTTACACTGTCGATCATGCCAAACTGTTCAGCAAAGTATTGTGGGCAAGAAGGGTTTGGAGGTTAAAGGCAATCATTTGTCAAAATGTGAAAATGGTGTTGGCAGCAAGGGAAAGTGGAATGGGGCGACTAAGTGCAACTTGAATGAGGACCATTCTTGTTCAGGGGGTGACTGTGGTTATTCCTCTGGTGGAAACAATCACCACCACCACCATCATCACCATCACCACCACCATCATTCGAGGGATGTTGGGTCGTCTGCTTCCTGTTCTGCATCTATGTCCTCATCATGCAGTCTTCCTTCTTCACCTGAAGGCTCAGAAGTTGCCTGTTCAGATGGGTTTTGTAGTCATGAAGGTGAGAATAATGGGCATTTTGTCCTTACACTATTTTGAAGAAAGTTTTATTTAGCTATAACTACTTTTCATAGCACTATGCAACCATTTTCTAAATTTTCATTCTATCATTGTTATTATTATTCATGCATCAAAACTAAAATCCTCATACTCCTTGGCATTAGTTTTAATGTTATTCTTTTATATTTTTAGTCTGTGTAACTATAGAAACAGATTTATTTAGGTGTACAAAATTTTATTTATATTTTAAATTTTGGAAATAAAATATAAACATTTCTAGTTTAAGTTAAAATTCAGTCATATCAAATTGGGTGAAGTCTCATGTAAAGCTTCATTACATTTGACACAAGTAAATTTTTTACCCTTCAGTATGGTTTTTTAAACAAAGATGGGAAAAACCAAATTATCATAGCCTGTATGCATGCTACACACAATTGCAACACTTTAGGTTGGGAGGTAGGGTAAAGGGGGGCGAATCAACCACAAAAAGGAATTCATTGATTTTTCCATCTGTGTATAAGAGAAAATTCTAACGGCACTACACACAGAAGCCCTTGCACCTATTTACTTTTTTATGTATTTTTGCGGCCTGATTACCTTTATGAATATGCTGTGGGAACGATTTCTTGAAGTGACTGCACATTCCTATTCACCTGACAACTGGAGGTTTAATGGGACCAAATAAGAGGCTGAATGCCAATAAATTAATGTATAAATTAATTGATTTTTGTGATTTTTATTCCATATAAAAACAAATTTACAATTTTTTATGCATGTATACATAACAATTTAGTATAGTCTGGAAATATTTTGAGGATTTTTGTATTTAAGTAAAATAAAATGGAAGCACTCACATTCACGTCAAATAATTAAATACATTTACCACAAGAACCTTTCACACCTGCAAAATGCTCAAAATCCCATCGCATTTCATACACTTTATCCAGTATCCTGTGACAAATTTGGACTTGAAGCAGAACCCACAAGACTTGTCCTCAGTTAAACTTTCCCCATTCTCAAGATTGTCTTCCCTCTCTGAAGATGGTTCATAAAATAAGTTTCTGGAAGTGCCAGTAATGATCTTTAATTTTTTTTCTGAAATCGCTGCTTAGTCTCTTTGATTACAGCCGGTGATGTCAGTATTTGTGAAATTTGTTTCCTTGACGTATTCATATTTGATCTCAACCTCTTTTCCAGTGTAGGTAATAAATTATGAAAAGACCCTTCAAAGTGTTGGAAGATTCAACTGTTGTTGAAATTGAGGTTTGGCTTGCTTAAAAGGGACTGTCATTTAACTTTTCTGAGGAAGACAGGCGTTTTGATACAGGATTATATTTTTGTGGGGTGTGTATGCTTCCAGAATAAGAGAGATGAAGATCTAACTCTGTCAAAATGTCCAGATTCAGCGGAAATATTCTAGTTGATCGAAATCCTTATTCAGCATTACTGATGGTTGCAGCTTTGCACCATTCATTGTGAAAAAGCCGACCAAAATTAAATTTAGATATTTTTCTATTCTCAATATAGTCTGTCATGTATGCATTGATTTCCATATCCTAGTATGCCTTCAATGGCTTGAAAAAAGACCTGTCAAGAGGCTGCAGCCTCCAAATAGTGTGGCTGGGCAAAGATAACATTAATATAATTTCTTTGACAGAGCAATAAAATGGGAGGAGTCTTATGTGATGTATGTCCATCTAAGATTAGAATACATTTCCCAGGAATTCAGTTCTCTTGAAAGTGCTTTAGCTACTCTAAGAAAATATCTTTATTTATTCATCCTGAATCGGATATGCAAACCTTAGATCCCAATGGAAATCCATCTTTCCATTCCTTATGGAATTTTTTTCCCTGGAAAATTACCAAACGAGGTATGTAGGGCCCTCTTGCATTGCATTCAACTGTCACTAATTCCCCCTTTTCTGCTTAAGTTTGATTTATTACTATCTTCAACCCAATTCTTGCAACAATCTTTTGGGTTTGGAGATTATTTAATACTCTTCCTGATTCGTCGAGGTTGTATACAAGGTGAGATTGATTCAAAACTCCAGCCTTGGTCATTGATTGAGTTAATTTTGAAAAAAAATTATCTTTATCTATCTTGTTTAAACCCTCTACTCGAACCATGGACAAACCCTCAGGATTTCTATGACTTAATAACATTACTGGTGAGTTAGAAAATCAGTGACATGAAAACTTTTTTATTTAAAAAAATCTTAAAAATAATAACTTAAATAGAATTAAGAGGTAGATTCACAACACTTACCCATTTACCCGATAAAATATTTTAAAGTATTATTAATTTCCCCGTCATGCACAATACGCAACGATTCCTATTTGTGTGATAGCTGATGACCCTAAAAGCGGAGTAATTCAGCATGGACAGGCACCAATTCAATCATAAATGTTTAGTATCTACATGTAGCCATCAAACAATAAAAGCAAATATTTTTTTAAATATTTGCAGTGAATAGTTTATTATATGTTGCATTCAAAAGCCGAAATATTTTATATTGATCATCGGTAGCTTACCTTTTGTCCCTCGTGTAAATTGTACTTCTCCCTTTTAATTAATTTATTTCTAAAACATGTTGCCCTGGATGTGAACTGATTGGAAAATATCTGTAGTGTGATGATAAACAGTATAAAAATAGGTTCTTTCCACTATATATTGCTTAATACACGCGAGTAACAGAATTAATTTCAGTTGAAAAATGTAATTTTATAAACAGCTATCATTCAAGTGTTATAAAAAGAATTCAGTGCAATGATTTTTCAAAAATAACAAGCAATCAATCAGTTTACTATCTACATATGTTTGAATTGCAGAAGAAACGTTTCACCTGATTTTTAAAGGTTCAGGAAAGTTGGCAGTGGCGTAATGCTTCGGATATAAACTGCTGCTTAGAAATGAACATTCACATCTGCTTGTCCTTTTCACCCAACTGGATATTCTGTTTTTTTATGGTGTTTGGCAACACCAAATGTGATGCTAGACAAGAAAAAGTAACATGTTGTAGTAGCTATTTTATTAATTTCACTTCCAGTAAAGAAAATAATCGTATCCAAAAAATAATTACATTTTTATCATGTGTTAAACCATTAAAAAGTTTTAAACAGGTCCATTTTCCCACCTGCCTCAAGTAAAAAGCCTACACAAAGCAGTGTATCAAGAAAAGAATTGCAGTCAAAATGTCCTCGTTTAGAGTCTCCCATCAGGTTAAGGTTACATGGAAACATTGTAGGAAATGTGAGTTTTAGCAGCGCCGTTTTGGATTTAGGTGCACTTTATGGAAATCATTCCTATTCACCCACTAGTCCAATTCACCCTCCTTTACCCTACTTGATGAGAACCATTTGTTTAATAGTGCAATTATTCTGAGAATGTATCAGAAGGAAATGATTTTAAAAAATCAGGTTTCACAAAAGGGTAAACCAATCACATTAATTTGCATTATTTGGTAAATTTCAAAGCACTCTTGAATTTATACCTAGTACACCACAAAAATCAGACTTTTTTATATTGTCTCTACTGCTACACCACTTCAGGCAGGCCATTTTTTTCCCATTTCTTGAGTGGTTGGCATTCCAACTTTTTTCCCTAATATCTTTGCCATTGCTATCATGAAAATAGTAAAAATAAATAAAAGAGTTGTGTTCATATTCAATATGCCTGAAGAACTATTTTTCTGCATAGAGATAAAACAGATATGACCTCTGATTTTTGTATTTAATTAATTATGGTAGATAAAAGACAATGCTGTAAGGGACAAGCTAATTTCTTTCTCTTTAATTTACAACCAAGTCCAGCCAGCTGGTGAATCTCTCTAATTCTACTAACTCTAATCACCTCTTTAAGCCAGTGGGTTAAAGGGCTTCATTTTTTTTCCAGAGGAAGTAAAATCGAAATACTGCTCCAATTTGTCAATCCCTTCCAAATAATAGGATTGGTACAACTAGGCATTAGTTTCTGTAGTCACATTATGTTGGGGAACATATAGTATTCCAAGGATGTCAAACCTGGAGGATAGGTTGAGTTTTAAATGATTTGGAACTGTAAATCCATCAATTTTGCAGTCACAACTGCATAAGAATAAACTGGTACATTGTCGTGATGGAATAAGACATATTTGCTAGCCTGTGTGGATGTTTTTCATGCAGCTCAGTTTTCAAACCTATCTAATAAAGATACATAGTGTGTTCTCATTTTAATATTACTCTTTTACAAATAGTCAATAAAATTATCCCAAGTGAATACAAAAAAAACAGTCACCACAACTTTCCCAAATGATGGAATGGTTTTTCTCTCTGTAGTGCGAACTATACTCTTGTAATCTAGACTTCTTGCTCTCTGGCATGTAGTAGTGTATATATGTTTAGTCCATAGTTATGAAATATACCTAAAGTCCTGTGGATTCTCTTAAAATAGTAGAAAACATTACTTTGAACACTTCACTTGATTTTATTTTGGTCAACTGTGAATAACCATGGCACCCCTCTGGTTTGATAGCTTTCTCATATCTAAGCATTGATGTAAAATATTGTTCCCATTTACCTAAGATACCCACGACACTAGCAAAATCACTCTGCTATCATCCTTCCCCATATTATGGATTTTATCCAATGTCTAGGATGTTCATCATCGCTTATGCTCATATGGCCAATCCAAAAATTTTGAAGCCACTTAGCTAAACCCAAGCTGAGTGATTTTTCGGGTACCACATCTTCGTGGGAAACTACAGGTGGCACAGGGAAATGAACTGGCCCCTCTACCCTGGTGTGTGAATTTCCACACACTGTGGGCTTAGTACTAGGTGAGTTCTACCCTCACTTAACATACCAACCTTCGGGTTGATCACTGTGGTTTTTTTTAGGTATAAACATTTCAGATTGAAGGTTTAGGTTCACCATAATATTTATCAAGTATCACATTAGTCTCCTGAGGTTATTTACCTTTCGTAAAATACTGTTTTATCACCAGATTAAATTATTTTTCATCCATTAAAAATAATAGCTTGATATGCTCAATTCAAACAAACTCCAAACACAAAGTAATAGACTGATCTATTCAAAACTGAGAGTGTGTTTCTTCAAAATAGGGTACTATTTGAAACTAGCCTCAATATGTATTAGTGGTTCCACTTATTGCACATTGCATAAACTTTTCTAACCACCTTCACATTCCAATAAAAACAAATATCAATTTGAAGAAATGCCAAATTTTTCTTAGTGCGAGGGAGAATAACTTCTATTGGATAAAAGATATTATGACAGTTTCTATGAATTTAGGGTACAATTTAACCTAGTGTTGAATAAATTTATTGGATGTCAATTCAAGACTAGGATAGATTAAAAATGTGTAATTAATTAAAAAGTAACTAATGTGCAGATGGTTTACAAAGTATATGAAAAATGTAAACTAGTTAATTTTTCACTACAAACCTTTTTTAATAAAAATAAATAAATTCTCCTTAAATTCTTAATTAAATGCTGCTCTTGTTTGTCACTCCATATCAAATGATAATATTGGTCTAACTGTACAAAATAGGTATTCATTGCTATAATCATCTCCTCCTCTGAATAAAATGTCCTTGATAGCCATTTTTTCATACTTGGGAACAAGTTAACGGTCCAATGGTACCAAATTTGGAAAATATTGGGGATGTGGGATGAGTTAGAATTGTAAGTTCATCAATTTTGCAACTTTAACTCTGAGGAGTGAGTTGCAGGCTTGTCAGTGCAAAAGGATTTTTCATGGGCTACTTGTGGATGTTTTTCTTTCATATTGGTTTCTAAATGGTGTTATAATTATGAATAGGATGCACTTTCCAGAGTTTTATCCTTTTCCAAATATTCTTTAAGCATTATTCCTTGGTGATGTGATAAGTCTGTCACCATAATCAATCAGATTGAAGGACCAGTCTTTAGCACAGATTACCCACTGACAACCAATTGTTTGAACTGTTCCTTCATCTCAGGCCTGTTATGATTTATCCATATTTCATAGTATCCACATTTCATTGATTATCCATAGTGACATAAGAATGCCTAATGTGTTCTGGTTTTCTTTGAAATACAAGTATCCCTCACCAATAATAGGGTTTACAGCTGTGGAAAACCCAGTGGTTGCCGAAATCATGATTAGAATACTGTTAATTATATGGATAATTGGGGGTTAGGTTTCATTTTCCACAAAGATTTAGTTAACATTTGTGTAAATTTGTTTAAACTGGAATAATTTACATTTTGGAAACAATTAAAAAGACTTTGCCTTCCACTTAAAAATTTATTTACACGAATAGTTTTGTTACACCCATAGCATTATTAAGTGGACTTGACAAGTAGCACTTGATAATTCTACGGGTGTGGCAAAACTAGTCATGTTAATAAATCATTATGTGGTAGACAAAGTTATTATAATTGTTACCAACATGAAAGACTTCTACAAAGTTAAGGCTTCTTCAATCAATTATGTATTTCACATTTGCATAATAGCAGAAATATTCTTTTCCACTCTATGATAGTGATCTATCATAAGATAACTCAGATCCTTGTTGAAAAAGTTAAATTCATTGTTACTTCCATGAGTGTAAAAGTTTTGGGATTAAATGCACTTGATTTGTCTTGATTTATATTGTTTTGTAATTAATGGTCAAGGATTATGGTTAGTTTCCAACAGAAATTTTGTAAATCACATAGCATACATTACCTATGGATAATATGAATGAATCAATAAACATATTAATTTATTTGAGACATTCTTAAATGGCTGGTCAAAACCACACGTACGCAAGGTAAATGCCAGCGGTTGAGAATGGTAGTACTCACAAATTTGGCCATGGATAACCAAGGCCCACAGTTGACAAAACCGAGGTTGAAAAGGAACAAATACACCTTTTAGTTGTAAATAGTCTTTTGAGCATCTTATTGATTTCACTTTTGGTCATTTGTGAGCAATTGCACCATCTTTCTGATGTTGGTGATATGTCGTATTGTGATGTGTGGTGTTGCTGTTGTGTTAGAAAATCTCAATTTCTAAGTAGAATCCATTTTTAATATTACCACTGACCAAAAGTAAAATCAGGAATTTTCTTCAGATTTTATGTACCAGAGAATATTCTAGATTGTTCCAAAAAGCAATCTCATTTAACATTACCTATGGAGCTAACTAGGATCTTTCCCTTGAAGGAATTAGGAACCACCATTCAAGATTGATTATCTGTCTAATGATTGGCTTGTAGCATCTATCTAACCCATCCTATCACCTACCAGTCTCTTCATACTTGTCTTTTTCATCATCTGTTTTATGTATACAATTCTTGTCATACTTCTACTATTCTTCTCTTCTTCTGTCAAGTACAATCTTTAGTTAATTATCATGCCTCAACATGATGTCCATTAAAGTTTTCCACTCTTGTCATATATACATACAAGCATTTTTTTGACTTTCTCTTTATCAAAGTACTTAATTGTCTATTTGTTATATTCATCATTCTATACTAGTGCATTTTCATTTCCTGTAATCTTCTTTTCCTGAGGTTACTATTGCTTAAGTCTCACAGTTAAACAAATACATATATGTCCGAAAGTATGAAGTACCTTGGAGTTATTATCGATAGGAAACTAAGATTTGATGAACATGTTGATTATATTTTTAAGAAAATTGCCAAAAAAATTGGCTTTATCTCTAGAATCAATAAGTTTTTGACGCAAGACAGTGTGAAGAAAATTT
>WURS02000015.1:7714637-7727612 GCA_011762765.2 Rhinocypha anisoptera | reverse complement strand
ATGCATGAACAGATTTCAGGTAGAGGTAAGAAGATGGATTGTTACCAAAAGCCAATCCAATGCAATAGTATAGTTATGTGTAAAATATGTACCATCTATGATTTACAAAATTGTATATATATTGTACTAAGAATAACTCAATCTGCTAATAAAGACTGATATTATTATTATTATATGCTTCTCACTAGCACATTCATATAGAAAATACTTTATATGGAAGTGAGATATGGACAATATTACCATCAGAGAATTAAAAACAATGGAAATTTGGTCATACACAAAAAGTTTGACAAGTAAATGGATAGATGGAGTGGCTAATGATAAATATTCCAAAAATCTAGAGAAAAGACAAGCTTATGGAGTTCACCCAATAGAACAAGGGACAAATTACATAATAGGACACACAGTAAGGCATGCATGACATTTTAGTGAAGACTGCATTAGTAGTAACTATAGGAGGGAAACACCCAGAAGTTTTATTGTCTGCATACCATACCAGTTCAGATGCAAAATTGTTTACTATGTCCATAATATTCATGACTAAAAATATTAAAGACTCTGTGGTACTCCATAATTCATATTTAGGATGTTTGACTGATTGTCATCAACAATAAACATCTTCTGTCTCACAGATAGGACTTCGTGAACATGAATACTGAACCAGTCATAATTTTTATTTAAAGTTCCATGCTACTCAATGTTTAATAATAATGCCATATTGTTGGGTAGCTTATTAGGAAAAATGATCATTAAATTAAAAGTGATCATGAAAATTGGATGGAATGAAGTCCTTTTGTAAATAGACCAACCTAAAATACTAATTTAGATGTCCTGAATCTTAGGAGCTACTGAAAGAGGTCTTACCACCCAACTGTTAGTATTAAATGGATTAACAATTGTGTTGCTACCTATTTTTTTACTGTTGCTTAGTCGCAGATGATGTCGTAATGTGACGAAACATCAGGTGACGATGTCGCAACGCCTGATGATGTCGCTATGCAACGAAATCCGGGTCGTAAAAAATAAAATTATATGTGGAAAGTGCAAAGTCTTTTCTTCTCTCACGAGTAAAATATACATGATGATAAAAGTTAGTTATATATTAAAGTATAGTACATTACATTGATTATTCATATATTGTCTGCTTATTTATTATTCTTTTGTTTTTGTATGACCCACCAGATACAGATTTTACTGTAGCTTTTAATTGATCCAAGAAAATTGTTGGTCTTCCATAATTTTTTACTAAGGTAAAAGTTGAATTGCTAAGTGTAGCTTTGTGTATTGGCTCAGTGTTGTGAATTCAGAGTGTGGATTTCAAAGCCAATATTTCTCTGGCAAAATATTCATCTATACACAATTAAACATTTTCAGCCAAAAGTTTGGTTTGATAGGGGATGGCAGAACTCACTTAGTGCTAAACCTCATGCCATGTTCAGTTTCATTCAATGCAGGGGGCAGGTAGTCTCTTTCCCTGTGCCACCTTTGGTCTCTCAAGAAGACCTTGTGTCCAGTAAATCAGTGAGCTTGGGTTTAGTTGAAGGTGATTGGTAACCTTATCAGGAGTTGAACTAGGGCTTCCTGAGGCCACCCACTTAGCATGGTGATAGGACATTTTTTTATTCCAAATTGTGGTTTGTTTCATGCTAACCAAATTTACTTTTTTAAGAAGTTTTATGAAAGTGTCAAAAACTGCTTGGATCTGTCTGTATTCCACAACATCATGCCTGAATCTTCATTACTTATTCTAATGTACCATTTTCTGTATTTTTGAACAGCTCTTCCAGTATGGCTTGAGTAATTTTTTAAGCTTTACATCATGTCTAAAAGTGAAAAATTTAACATCATAAGACCCTCCACTACCATCTTGTAGTGGAAGGTAAAATTTTCTCACTCTTCCTCAATTCCATTAGTTTAGATAATTAATTCTTAACTTGCATATGTGTAACTCCTTACAATTATGCCCTTTAATCTTAAGAAAAAGTCAAAGTTCATACCTTAGAATTTGTATTCACATTTGTGTATAGTAAAAACAAGTGGTCATTTATATTGAACTTTACACACACACACACGCTTTTATCACACATACTTGTACACATTTGCAAAATCAAAGTTAACTGATGTATCCAATAGTGATCAGGGCACTAGCTACTACATACTGTAAATAGATATCATTCCATTTCTTATCTTTTATTACTTGCTTGACAATTGGTAAATAAATATTGTTACTTTGACAGCATATTTTTAAATTTACTGTGACAGTATACTTTTTAATTAATTTGTAAAGTTCCTTTGCAACTGCCACCATGCCTACAATTGTGCGAGGCTCATTTTGGCAATATTTGTGTTTAATTGGTAGATTAAATAGAACTTATTTATCCTATAGGTGAATGCAACCCAGGAGAAGTCATTAATGAAGAAGCTCGAAGTGTCCCTGTTTCCTGGCCATTGGGGAAGTCTGGTGGTGCTGGTGGTATCTTTCTGACATTACAACAAATGTTAGAGGTGTGTTGCCTATGCTAATTCATCTAGTTGACTGTTTGTATTATGTTTCTTGTACTAAGATAGTATATATCTCTAAAATAGCTAATTGGACTTAAGTTTAGCTCTATCTAGTGTGTCTCCTGAAATTAAGCTCTCTTGATTTTGATTCAATGCATTGTACAGGAATCATGTTCTTCAGAAGAAGAGGATGAGTGTGGGAGTTTTATTCCTGCAGAAGAAGTCCGTGAATTCAAGACTCGTATGCGGCACCTAGCCCAGCGAAGGCAAGAGCTGAGACAAACCTTGAAGCAGAGGTTTGCTGAGCTGTGTGTTTCTCGATCCACTGCCAATGGCCCTTCCCCAACTCCATTATCCCCCTCCCCTCACACTCAATGGTCATCTCTTCCTCAATGCCATCACTGATTCTTGGCAAATTGCAATATGTGATGAATTTGTGGTAAAAAATAAAAAGTGGTGATTCAAAGTTTTCATATTCTCATTTTTTAGTTTTATCTGGCCAAAGTGCCCCACCTTTTCTTTACCGTCTAAACTATTTTGTGCTGTTATTCTCTGTTTTCATTTTTGTAAACCCTCCTTGTTCTTGGAAAATAGTCAGAAGTCTGAAATTTAACTGATATTTTTCCTTAAATCAGGAGGCAAAACGTTGTAATGCCACAGCTGCTCATTTGTGGTGAAAATATTTGAAAATATGAATAAAGGTACATGTGTAAATAAAGAAGGAGACAAGCCTTTTGTTAACCTATACATTCCCATGTGTGTTGTTCCAAAGGGAAGTAATGCACTTATCAAACTGTCCTTGTGTATTTGGTTAGACTGCCTGCTGTCGCTTCCTGCTATAGTATTTCGGTTTTTTTTAAAGAAACACGGATGCAGTTAATCCGTGAAAGGTATTGATTTTCTAATCCTTTGCCAAAAGTGGTGGTATTGAGATTGTTAAGCAATGAATGTTGATTGTCAATTCTGAAAAATTTTACCACATAAAAGTAATGTTGTCAATAATAAATAAGTTTACCATATATTTTGTTTTTATTTAACACTGCCTTCACTTGCTTGGGATGTTATATAAAATGCAGGCTAACAGAGAAAATTTAGTAAAAACTGAATTATCACGCTTATAGCGAAATTATCAAATTTACAAAAAGGATGCGTAAAAATTAGTACTTTCGTTCGGAGACGACAGATGTCCGAGTGATCGATAAATATTGAACTATAGAAACATTATATTTAATGTACTTTGAAAATTAATATTGATTGATTAATAAATAAATGTGCAGTGATGAGTCTCATTGGTGTTTTTTTAACAGAGGATGAAAATTGGCTCTTTTCTATGCGTAAGCCTAGAGCATAAACAGTATGGATAATGCATCAGGGGGACCAACATGTGAATTTGAAATGTGCTGAATGAAAAATAATTACATCTTATATTCGAAATCCTTATTGAATTATATTGAAGTGATCACTATAATAAAATTTAATATTTTCTTATATTTACTGAAACTAAAGTATACTTTATCCACTAGGAATAATAGATGAATAAAATTAAGTAGTATGGTGGACATTGCTTAAGACGGTTTGCAAGCCAACTTCACTCAGGTGAACCGTCATGGCGGAGAATATTCGAGGAAGAAATGGAAATTGGATAAACTCTTATCAAGGTAAAGGTTATTCTCTATTCAAGGCTTTTATATGTAAGTTTAAAACGTGCAATGATATGTCTTAAACGCATTAGCCTTCTTAAATTGGCCAAATTACGTATGGTTGATCGAGTAGAGGACATGTATTTTTCAATAGGCAATGTTGTGATATTCTTAGTGTAAACGAAACATGGAATCGGTGAGTTGCGCCTCGTTTTCTCTACAGTGATCTGCTTTATTTCGTTTCATCTTTATGTAAAATTATTTTTGCAATATTTGATAACATATTCAAATGAATATATGACGGTTGTGTACATAATGTTTGGTAGTAAATATTATTTCATGCAGCGATCATATTCGGTAAATGGCTTTGAAGTATCAAAACGAATTACCCGCATACGTTTAGCTGCGTGACGCTAATCCTTTGTGTAACGATATTTACAATTGCGTTGTTATTTTTACTCTTTTAGATGAAACAATGGATATGAGGGAGAGAGATCAAGATTATGAAAATTCCTCTGGCTATAATCGTAACGCCAAATATCGGCAACGAGTTTATATACCAGGCAGTGGCCCCCTAAGGAAGTCAGAGGAATCAAATGGTGGAGGTCGTAGAAGTGAAATAAATTCCAGTGAATCGCACTCCATGGATGATTCAAGAAGTAACTCTGGTAAAGGCAGTTTTGGCGATTGTGCTCAACCTCCTGGTGGCGTTAGGAAACCGCCTATGCCGATTTATCAACCTCCAAAAGGTAAAAAAGGGCATATGGACTCAAGTTTAGAAAACATTAACCGTCGAGATTATGGTGGATTCGGTTCTGGACCAAGGTCAATACAGGGAGACAGTCGTGAGAGTACCCCATCCCGAGGGGACATACCTCTTGGACCACCTCTTAGTACAAGGTCGTTAGGTCGCCATCCTGGGAGGGGTGGTCGTGAAAGCCGTGAGCAGACGCCATCAACGGATGTCAACAGCCACGATGAGGGAAGTACTTATGGTGATACAGCGCGGAGGAAAGCCAAAAAACCAGATCAGGCACGATATATACCAAAGGGAAGAGTATCAACAATTCATGATGGTCGTGATCAAGCAAACGGTGGTGAGGCTTCAGAGATCGAACCATCTTCTTTAGATAGTATTGGTCGAGATCCATCACCTCTTCCACCGCGAAGAGATTTCGGTGGGTCCAAACACCCTGGAGATACAAGGGATCCTACGAGATCAAAAAGAAGCGATAGGGGCAGAAGAAGATCTGATGCTTCTGACCATCGAGCGGATGAAACCAGCAGCCGTGGAAGATGTACTGGAGATGGAGGGTCTGCTAGACCTGAGGATCATACTATTAGAGATGGTGATAGAAGCAATCATGACAGCCTTTCAGTGCACGGGAATTGTCACGAAGAACCACATTCTAGGGACGGAAGGCGACCAAAGCGTTCCTCTGGTAACCGAAGCCGAAATTTCAACATTGGTGAAGGTGAAAGCCACCTGGGCGATGAGCTCTCCGGTGAACGGAGGAATAGGTCCCCCCTAGAGGAGAGACGACATATCCCATCTTTAGTGGACCTTAGGCCTATCCCGGATCCCTTGAGTCCTCCACATTTGATGAGAAATGGTGGAAGGGACAGTAACTTTTCTTTTGCAGGGGATTTAAGTGACTATCGAGACAAAGACGATGACTTGGACGATCGAAGTTCGAGTACGCACGGAGGGAGGGTAAGGGCAAAGCCGCCTTCCGGCCGAAGAGGCAGTGGAGCATCCGTGGGTAGTATTGGCGGACAAGGGCAGCCTGGAGGAGGTGGAAGTTCAGGTCGTGGACGACCCCCTCCCAATGTAGAACTCCCTCCAAGATTAAGGAAGAAGCTTTTGGGCATGGATGGCGGTGGTGGCGGAGATGCTGAAGGTCAAGCTGGTGGTGGACGCCGTCATTATGACTCTGGGGGTGAAGACTGGGATGGTACCTCGGTTACATTTCAGTGGAGCCATTCACGTCGAAGGCAACCGCCAAATACCTCTTCATCCAACAGCAGTGGTTTAAGTGCTTCTCGAGGCAGGGGTCGTGGTCGTAGAGGAAGAGATGGTGGTGATGGACGTGTTGGAAATGATCATGGTGCTTCATCCGCTACTGTACCTCCGCGGTACTCTAGGTCTCTCACACCTGATCGATTGTCTGAGTCAAAGTCATCTACTGTATGTCGTTATCCAGCTGATGTAATGGTTGGTAGTTTGGGATCTACTGGGCGAAGGAATAACTGGAGGACTTCCCCACCATCGCCTCGATCAGTTACACCGTCAGGGGAACACTCCAGATACAGGTTGGTAATTCCGATTAATTGATAATGAGTTTTCTGGGTATTATTTTCAACTATCATTGATTATGTTTATGCTTGAAGTCCCCAATTATAGCAATGCTTAACTAATTATTTCAAATCAAACGTTTTACATGATAAGTTGAATATCATATTTGCTTGCTTCTACATTTCCCTTTCATAATAATTATTATAAATTTATAAAAAAGAATGCAGTTAGTAAAATTTAACAATTTTCCAAACTTAATAGTCCTGAAGGCTCTTGGGGCCCTTGTTGAATTCCGAAAAATGACCATACTTATGACAGAAAATAGTGAAAATTTGCTGGACCATAGGTACTGAGGTGTACACAAATGTAAGTCATTATTATTTCAGAGGTCCATTTAATTTTACCAGAGCATATTAATTTTTCATTATTTGTTGATAAATACCAATTCCATAAAATTTATCATTAACAAAAATGTGTAATTGATAGATTTTTAAAAAGTTTGGATTGGTTCTTGGTTAATAAGAGAGAGGAATTGTGGGTAAACTCAATTACTTATGTCTTACTACTAATTACTCTCAATTTTTAAGGCTGCTTTATAATAGAATTTAAATTTTAATATTTCAAAAGTTCATCTTTGAGCTGACACTTCCACATTTTCATTGGAAGTAATTTCAAATGAGTGGAAAACTAGTTGCATTTAAAGAGGAAACTAGAGGATCCCCAAAAATCGGAGTCATTCCAGCTGTATGTGAGATTTTCAATGAATTAAGAGGCAATTTAAAGATATAGTATTAAGCAGTAGTATAACTGTAAACAGTTGTATTTCATTTAATATTTCCAAACACAGGTGATTAAAACTGTAATAGAAAACCATGTCGGTTGATTTTTGCTCTTGAATTAGTTGTGTGTGGTAAAAAAGCTTGTTACAAATTATTTTGATCATATCTATTTCTGTAAAAATGTTCCTTTATCTAGTTAGCTCATCAGCTCATTCAATTTGTCACATCTTTGGAAATGTATTACATAAAAGTATGGTTATTTCATTTTTTGATCTGCTCTACAACACTTTTGCTCTATATACTCAGAATTACCTTATTTTTTATTGTGCATGTAAAGTCTGTCATGTTAAGGCACCACATACATGGAATAGGAAATAAGATCCTGAATGTAGAACAAGTTAATTGCATACACCTCAATGCATTGTGCATTCTCTCATGGTGCCTTTTATCCTCTTAGCTCTATCTGCTCAGTGCTTGTGTCATCAGAATACTGCTTCCTGGGTGGCTGATAAGCAACCTTGAAAACATGCTCCCAAGTTCCCACAGTCTTCCATGGTGAAACTTTTTTGTCCATGTTATGTACTGTATTTCAGTATCACCATTAGATTCTACATGGAATAGTATATTCATTAGACATTAGACATTTCATTGAAATGCATTTTAAAAATAGGGTTTTATAACTAGAAGGTGATTGCACCAACAATCAATTTCATCATGATATCTAATTAGAGACTTATGTTAGAAGCTTCACCCTATTTTCTCTAACCACATTTTTCTTACAACTCATTTATTCTATTGTAGTTTTTGTTTGTTATTTTGACAAAAGCATTTTTGGTTCACAACCTTTCATAACTTAATTTTTGGTTTACTTCAGAATTTACAGAATCAAATGGCATTTTTTTCAATACACATAAAATTGAACTTCTTGTTGGGAGCAAACATTGGCCATCATTATGGAGAAAACTATGCAAAAGCAGCTGTAAGGAAATATACTCCACCTAAATTGTTAATGAATGGAAGTGACTGCACTCAATTGGAGACATTAGTATCAGTGATATTATAATACCTTGACACTTTTTACTGACAGTAATATTCCATCATACTATGGAGTTTGGTTCTCATATGACTGTCAACCACATTCCAATAGTGTTGTATGTATTGTGCATTTCAATAAAGGCTGACCATCAGGGGCTACCTACAATCCATCCAAGGAGGTAACACTGACATTCTTGCTTGTGTTTTTTTTTAGAATAGATGGAGATTTAAAAAAAATTAAGTTTTTCATTTTTATGCATTATGTTTATTCTATGCTTTTATGTTATATGAATGCATATTTATACACATAATATCCTTCAAACTTTTTACAGCTTTTCCCTTAAATTCCACAGTAAGTGGTGAGTGGTTGACAAAATGTTGAATTGATTTACTTAACAGTTGAGATACTTTTTCAGATTCTTTCATTCAATTGAATGCTGCGTAGTTAACAATGACTATCCATACTTCACTTATGCAAACATTTCTTGAGTTCTCCCAATCCCTTTAGTAATTGGATGTATTATTAAGACAGTATTTTTATTATAAAAAATCTCTGAAGCATTATCATACGCACAGCTTATTTTCATGAACTTGTTTTTGAAAAGTTTTTTTGTGAATTATCTTAATTCATTTTCATATTTGATTATATATTTTTATTCCTTTTTCTTTATAAAAATGTAATATTTCCATTTTCTTATCTTCGATTTATGTTAAAATTGTTAAAAGAATAGTTAATTGATGTAAGCTTTGGTTTAATTACCATTTGTGGTCACAGTAATGTGAGGCTATATTAAATTGGTCTTAAACCAATGAAATATCTGGGATTCCTATTTGTGTCAAGGATGAAATATATCAGAAGATATTAACTTTTTGTTAGTTGCATCTGTGGTTGGGAGTTGTGATAAGATTCTCTGATTCATTCCTTTTTCTCTGGTAAAGTTCTGGAAAAGTTTTACAGCAAAATTTATTATTACATTACTTAAGGTATAAATAATCATTGCATGTTAAATAGCTGCCTATTATATTTATTTATTTGCTGTTATTACTAAGAAGAATCAATTGGTTTTAAATTACTACAAATTTCCACATTATTGAACACCTTTTCCATGGTTAAGGCCTCTATTGCCTATAATATAATCTTAGTGAAAAGTTGGGATTTATATTAATTATTATGTAATAATGTTATGCCTGTTTTCATTTGAAGTTGCAGTGACCAGTAAACATGTGGTATTCAGATCAAGGCATAAAAACATTTTTAGATAGGATACTTTTTATCGAATATTTCACATAATTTATCCTAGCACGAATTTGTCCTTTTATGTATCATTAAAACAAAAAAGAGAAGAATGAGTCATTGTTACTGTGAAAATGGGAAAATTTATGTGAATTCGATGAATTCCGATTAATTGAAGATTGAAACCAGATTATGAACTTGGGTAAATAAAACTTTATGGGTTTTACAGACTGAGATTAAGGCATTAGTCTACTCTTAAGACTAAGAAATTGACTTGGATGTAACCTAAATCTATAAGTAGTTTTTTAAACAGATATGGGCGATTTATAATTCTTTAACATAAATGTTTCACTCAAGGATTACTTAAAGGCATGGGGTATGTTAATGTTTGAATTATTGTTTTAGATGCATAATAGATACTGATATTGTAAACCACTAATGAGTTGCCATACTGTCTGACATGTGCCAAAAGTTTGAGGAAGAAAAGGGTTTTTCTTCAACTTTTTTATTTTGTTTATTTCTTTATTTGTAAATTGTCAGTAATTAAAAAAAAACCAATGCTGACCTTATATTGAATTATACACAAAAAAACGTGAAAATAATGGACATGAATTTAAAAGAAAAACAAAACAGGTTTAACAAATAAAAACAACTTCAGCCTTACTTTAGAAAATGAACAAATTACATAACAAGAGCAATAATAATACTTACATTTATTTTTTGAGGCTTCCATGGGCTCCAGGGTTTGAATTCTTTTCTTTCTCATTTCTTCCTGGGTTATTCCGTGTCTGTCCATGTTGTGCAGACAACAGTTTCACCAACGTTGCAGCTAGCATCTTCAGGTCCAAAGTGATCTCAGCAGATTTTTAACCATTGACATTTTTTCTTCCAGAATCCACATCCTAGTCTCACATACTTCACTCTGATTGGTCCTCAAGTGGGTGCATTCTCATTGGTTGTTTGACTTGATCTTTGAAAAAAGTTTCCAGGAATTGGAGAGCATGTAATGCTCTTCTCTATTGAAGTTGTTTTTGCTCTTTGCCATTCCGATAGTTTTTCGTGTGAGCCTTGGGAGTAGTACTTTTCTTCCTTGATGAGCCTGGCTTATTTGAAATTGATGTTCTGAGTTGGGCCTTCTCAGAAATGCTCTGTAATGGCTAATAGGCCAAGTTGTTTATTTTTTGTCGCTCTCTTGTGTTCTTGCATATGGAGTTTCTGTGCCCTTGACGTTTTTCCCAATCTAAGCCTTTCTACAATCACATTGGACCTTGTAGGGTTTGGGTTTCTATCATCCATTTGTCTTTTGCTATCCATAGAAGGTCTGCTGTCTTGGTTATGTACCTGTATCTAGTGATGGTGTTGTGTTTGGCAAAGGCTCTGTATATTTTCTCTATGGTTCCACCAACGTAGGGTATTACAGCTAAACTGGCATTCACCTTATTCACTGTAGTAGTCATCTCTTCGCTCCTTCTCAGGGCTAAAACTTATTTTTTCCATCTCTCTTCAAGTGACTTTCTAAATAACATCTCTTTGGAAACTATTATCTTGAAAAACTTTGAGTAGATGGTGTTTCTTGTGTTTAATTGATGTGTTATTACAGATGTTTAACGCTAGGTTGAAGAGAGTCTGGATAACAATTGTCTTCTGCCTGGGTGGTTGTGTGAGGCAGCATTTAAATACCGATCGATGTGCTTTCTTCCAGAATACTGTTAAATAAGCAGAGATCACTTTGGACCTTAAGACGCTAGTTGCAACTTTGGCGAAACTTGTCCCCACAACATGGACGGATGCAGAAGCAACCCCAGAATCTTCAATAATACTTACAGTTAAACACATATATTAGTCAGACATGTTTTTGGATAAAATTCTTACTAATGAAATGAAGGATGACATGGGTGAGGATATATCGACGTGATTAGAAAAGGGAATGAGTGAATTGAAAGTACAAGACAAGTGGTAAGGGATATTTGTGTTACAGAAAGATGGCAGCAAGTAAGAGGGAAAAGCAAGAACTTTATTAACTGAGACTTCAATTCCATATTTCTTAGTTGACATTTTTTTTATAGTTATTTGACTAAGTTTAAAATGTGTTGATGAAAATTGTGTTCTCAAAGTCAAATAGGGGTTTTGTTCATTTGTTAGTAATTGTATTACTGAACTAAACCTAGTCCTCATTTTTTTTTCTTCATAAGAACTACAGCTGGTGTTTAAGAAGCACGCCGACCGGGTTAGCCTGGTGGGTAGCACTCTCGCCGGCTAACCCAAAGGTCGTGGGTTTGAGTCCCGCCCAGGGCATAGTGTTGTGTCTGTCCAGATGGGTTTTTTCTATTATTTGAAGAGGTGTGTAATGACCATAACCATCGAAGAACACTATAAACAAAACTACTACTACTAAGAAGCACTCATGGAGTCTTAAATACTCCAAGCATGATATTGATGTTTCCTTGATACTATGAACATTTCAGCTCATGTATGCATAAAAATTTTTTGCAAAATAAAGCGTTACTTCAAATAATATGTTATTATCTTTATTATTTTAGGAGGAGGAGTGGCAGCAATCCTTGGGATGGAATGGTGGCTGATGACAGAAGAAATACTTATGTGGAGCCAATCAGACCAAAACTCATGGAGCTTGATCCTCAGCCAAGGAGTCTTGGGCCTCCCCTTAAGGAGCGACCTTTCAGTCCTCCTCCAACCACTCCAACTTCAGAACAGCACAATAGGGATTGGCGGAGTAAAGAACCTCCAATGCTTTCTGCAAATACGAAACCTACCACGCACATGGTCAGTATATTCCTTAGCCAATCAAGTTGGTGGTGGTGGCCAAGATTTTCATTTAGCTTATAATTCTTAAGGTTGTTCTACTTTTAAGTATGTGTACTTTATGTGACACTATTATGCTTCTTAATGAACGAATTTTTAAAAGGATGTAGTATAGAATTGTACTAGCCTGAAAAATATTCATAGGATGAAATTCACTGAGGAGGCTATGATATTGTGGAATTCCATAATGAAACAATGGATAATTAATAACTGCATATTTCCACAAAATAACAGGAGCACAACCAGTTTCATTGATTATGATCATTGTTACAAATGATGTCTATTGTCATTGTAACCTATTATGCTCTCTTTATTTTATGGAAATATACTAAGTAATCAATTTATATTTTTTCACTCATTGGATGAATTGTAGAAATAGTAGAGCAATTCAAGTAAAATTCTTCTGCAGCATTGAGTTATCATAGAGTCAAACTTCCATTTCTCTTGGGTCCATGCATTGAGCACATATCTATTGAAAAGATTGCTTAATGTATCTTTATTAACTGTTTTATAATTCCAAGACTAATATTATTTTTGGCTACTCGTTGTTTTTTATTGAAATTTATAAATACTATTTTTGTTTATGATAATGTATGAAATGGTTTCAGCCTTTACTTGGTGGAATTTTTCCATCGTAGAAGATTGGGAAATAATTTCACAGCAATT
>WURS02000015.1:7703925-7714537 GCA_011762765.2 Rhinocypha anisoptera | reverse complement strand
GGGGGGGCGTGGGGGGGGTTGGGGGGGGGGCGGGGGGGGGGGGGGGGGGGGGGGGGGGGGGGGGGGGGGGGGGGGGGGGGGGGGGGAATCGGAGGAGACAATGGTCCAGAAGATAGCGCCCCTTGTACACCCACCCTCCCGCGGGGATGGTGGATGTACCAGCCCGCCACCCTGTCCGGCCGTCTATCGGACTTTTGCGGCGGCGGCGGCTATGCGGGGCGTTCCTGTCCGAAGATCACGTGCCACAATTCGCCCCGTGGTTTCCGAGATGCTTTCCTCCACCCCACCCCCTCTTTCTGCCAAAGACGGAAGGCCGCGCGGCGGAAGGGATCGTACGGGAAAGCATTCGGCCTGTTCCGGAGTGGGTGGGGATGATTGTGGGAAGATGTTTTATGTTTGGCTCTCGGGATTATGTTCGGGGAAAGGCGATGCAGTTTTTGCCTCTTTTCACGGTAAGGGCAATGCACGGGCGGCGCCTGGTCCTGGGACTTCCTTTTTCACCCGAAGAATGAACACTAAACGTTCATTTGCGCGTTACTGCATTTGATCCGCCAAAATAGATAGAGGGGGGGGTCACTGAAAGAGAGAGAGAGAGAGAGAGTGATTTTACCCTCTGGGTTATCACGTGGGATCTCTGGGTATGTTGTAGATGATTTATATTATTTTTCAGAGCTTGAGAAGGCAAAGTAAACCAAAAATCTCAAAGGAAAACTTTTACGTTTCCTGCAACAGATTATGAAATTTTGTATTAAAGTCAAAAGATCCAAGGTCCAGTAATTGGTTTATATCAATGAATTAATTATTACATGCAGTCTGTGGAAAAGTGTTACATATATTCAATTGGTAACCATGCCTATACAAACCTTCCACGAAGTGAAGCCTGACGTCGTAAACTTCATACGGTAATGAAAGTGGATTAGGAGGAAATATAGAAGAGCTCTGGTTTTCCTATGCCACCCTACCAACAACCTGGCGAATCACACAAAGCTTACTGTGCCTTCCTTTCTTTTCTCTTATTGTATTCGAAACGTTAGGGATTTTGAGAAGCCATACATTTGTAAGTAAGGGGCTCTCAGATTCTGTATATTTATGGGTCTCCTTCCTTTAGTTCCCGGTCTTGCATCATCTCCATGCATAGATTACATACAAATAGGGCTGTGATTGTTTCAAGATCTTCAGGACTTGATCCATAGTTTATTTTATGGCCTCATTGCTTCATGTAACCCAACTTCATGCGAGGACGACAGATTTGTTTCTGAAAATGCTACGTAAATAATTATTTTTTGTCATTGGTAGGCTCATTTGACCAGTCTATTCCGTAACGATTTGTCTTCCACATCGAGTCATTTGTGATTAAGTATGTAGTATCACGATACGTATGACAGAATTCAAAATAAGCATGAGGTGACTGATCGAACCGCCTTTATGTTTAAGTTTGGAATTCTTCTAAATTGTTGGATGGTGTTTGTTAGTGAAAGGGCTGAGCTTATATATTATAACCATAATTGGTAGATATGTTGCATATGTAAAATGCCCTTAGAAGCAAGATTATTTGCATCTAGGTTGGTCCCTAGTATTTGCCTGTTAATGTTTTCCTCTTTTAATTTATTGGAAAGGTTATTTTAACAAATATGTTCACCACTGTTTTAGCTGGTTTATGTATTCGTACGATTGAATCCAATAGGAATATTTACAGCTGGCCACCCTCTTTACTTCTTGTGTTGGATTCTTGTATTACCCTATGAACCAAACTTTCCGAGAGAACATTCTTCATCGTCATAATTTACAAATCCCGAGATGGCTGCCCATTAATAGCATAGCAGAATGACCTTTTCAATTACAAGATACTTGATAAAAATGATCAGGGAGGTGTACCTCTTTCGAAATTAGCGAGTTTCATCGTTAGTTACCGGTTTATTTTATAGATGGCGTCAGACTGGCGGTGGGCACGTTTCAAGAGCCGGTCATCATCTTGGGAAGTGTGAGGGATGTGTGAGATTCCCGCGGAATTCCCTGCATTATTTTGTTTTCGTTAGCGTTTATTTTCGATCCAAGTTCCTTTGCTGACCGTGGGTCGTTGACCTTAAGGATTCCTTCTTCTTTGGCGTCTTCCATTAACTCCTGAATGCGAATCGGGAACTAATTTGAAATGATGCCGTGACGAAAGGGAGGCTGGATCTCGTTGGTGCATTTGATATCCATCCCCAGTTTCTCCTTTTTCGACCTGCCCCCTCACATCCCCACGCCCCTGGACATCTTGAGTACAATGGGCATCCAATGCTGTGTCCGCAAATGGAAGTTTGCGTAAAAGAAGTGACACAGCTCATGGAGAAGTAGTATTTAAGAAGATTTAGCATGTGCTGCGTAATGCTCCCTAGCCTTTTCTCGTCAAGTTCTAATTTTCTCTCCAAACCATTCAGAGGCAAATCTTCTTCACGTTGAGCCGCCGGAGACAAGAGTTGTACCGTTCGTGTATGGCTGCATGATTCGGTTAACTGCTGCGCACCCGAATGGAAATTGTATTTTTGTCTTAAATTGGTTCGTGTTCGAGATGTTCTCGTAGAGAGTTTGGATCTTAGGTAAAAAGCATTCCTTTATGAAGATGGTGTGTATTCTTTGATTAGCCCTTGTTTGGAGGTTATTCCTCCGGGTTTTCTTCATACAACCGTTTCAAGTAATAAGCTTAGCAGGTTAGGAACACTCATTTTCACTGTTTGTATAGATACTTAATGAAATTTGTAAAACTATAGTTCAGATTCTGTCAATGGTTTGTTGAACTTCTCAAATAAATTTCACACCAAATACGTGTGATTATTTATATATTTTGACATAAATACATAAGAAAATATTAGTGATAAATAATGACGCAGTAAATTAATCAAATACCATTGTTGCCAGTGTTAATCCGCATTTTATGAAATATCCCAATATTTTTCCATGTCTATTCTTTACTGTCCCCGGCAATCAAATATCGTGCAGCTCAAGGAGTTATCCTCTTCTCATGGTTATGGATTTTCCCCATTTCCTTTTCTCAATTAAAGTTTGAATTTTTTCTTAACTCATTTTGGTTTCTAACACGGGGTTTTTCTTGTTTCCAATATCACACTCACTGTCTCTTAAGGAAATACTGTCCTGTCAGAATAGAAAACCCAAGATCGCCGTGAAACATTGGCAAATGTTGAGCTGACTCGAAAGATCCAGGAAGATGCAGACGCAGCAATTAGTCATTTGCGGTCAATCGGTGGCAAGGCCGTTGGAGCCTCTTACGCTCATTCCTCGGAAATGTTTTTTTTTCGCTTCCAACGCTATGAAGTCCCGAGAAACGAGTTTTCCTCATTCTCCCGCCATCTATTGCGTCCGTGGCCACGTAAAGTGCCTTACGGGTCGCCATGGTCCACCATCCAGTCCGGAGGATCACTCTTTTCCTCGATTCCTGTATTGGTCCCGTCGCTCTGTCGCATCACGGGACCCGTCACGGCTTCGGACGACGTCTTCCCTTCCTCCCTCTTTCCCTCACTCTCCTAACCCCCCACCGGTGGCGGCGAGTGGCCTTTAATTTGGTTTCTCCTGCAGAATGATGGAGCCTCCGGATGCTCCTCGAGAAATAATGACTCACGAAAGGTGCGCTCATTCGTCATAAGAGTCATCCTATTTTGCAGTTAACTGGATTTTTCACCCAATGACAGCCCGCCTCACGACGATTGCTTCGGGAGACAATTCGTCCCACGTTTGAAGTTCGTTCGAAGCAAACCTCGTCTGTTGTTGGATTTGATGAGCCTCCTGATGATTGATCCTCGGGGAGTTTCTTCCTTAGGGACAAGTGGATTCGGGACGTACTGCTTTTATTTCGGCAATTTGCAAGCCTTGGACACTTTATTCCTCACTCCCTATTTTGATTTTATGCGGCGATAACCCATGTTAGAACTTTTCTATGCGTGCGCGGCAGTTCACCGGAAAATTGGGCTATCGCGCCCGAATATCCGAATCACAAAAGGAAAATCTCTGAAGTAAATTTAGGGCTCCATAATTCTTCACCATTAAATGGAAAATGAACTGTGTAAAGTTGGCCTCTTTTTTTAGGGCTAAATTGTGATTAGGAGCTCAGGCTATTAAGAGAAAATGCTGTACACCGCTGACAAAACTATTTACTATTGGAGTCGAATCCTTTCCTTGCTGTGAGAAGACGATTCTACTCGTCCACGCGCTTAAGGCGAGTGAACCAGGTTCTACTGGATTAAATTTTTACGCGTTAATCGTTGCAGACAGTCATTCCAACTTCTAAGTGGTGTTTCATCACTCGGAAGTTGGGATTTTTAAAGTTGTTTGTTTTGGCAGCATCCTGCTGTCAAAACAAATTCCTTCAAGTGCCTCCTCATCAGTCTGTCCTTCTGATCTCAAAATGGGGCGCATATTGCATTTGGAGGTTAACTATTTCCCAAATTCTTAAGTATCAAAGATAGCGTATTCAATTGATTCATTTTGATTTTCGCCGTCAGAAGATTTCCGAAATTAACTAAATGTACACACACCATTATATATGTATGGGAAAAATGCTATCGTAAAGTCGTGCTTTCTTTACACGAGTAAGGATTGTCCCTTTCAGGAAACTTTCACTTCTGCTACGAAATTTTTTCCGCACTTCTTCCGGTAATTCAGTATGGTTCCGCATAATTTTTCACTTCTCGTTGATTTCACGGGTCGGAAGAGTACATTAGAATATCCCCTTCTGTCGGTGAGTGCTACCCTTTGCTTAACTGTGTGCAGGTCTGGAGGAGGAGAATCGTCCCACTATTTTCGTTGTGTCCTTGCTTCAGTTCCAATAACCTTCTTCACGTTGATCCGTATTTATTTTCGGAGGATCGCCCTTAAGGTCATCACTTGTAATCTAAAAATACGAGCTTCGTGATGGATTTCCGAATGAGAAAAAGGGAACGGACGTATTGCTATTGAGTGATAGGATGGACTCTCCTCCCTCATTTATTATACCGTTTCCCTCCGTACGTACATTCAGAGAACGAAGTCAAGGAGGAGGAGAAGGGAGGGGAGAAAAAAAATCGTTTACCACTACTCAAGAGTGCTGCCCGTGATTTTCCTCCCCGATCTCCAATCATTATGTCCGTATCTTCGGGGTGAATTGCCATCCAAAACGTCCCAAGATCGCCCGGAATAACGGTTTGAATGGACGTAATCAACACCCCCTCCTCCATTCCGTGCCCTTCTTTCGTTTTCGGTACCTTCAAGATGCGTAGGTCGACTCGGGCGAGATCTCGCCGTTCAAAACTCTTGTTTCTTCGACGCTGTCCGCCCCTCTTCTCTCTTTCCTTCTCAGATGCATCGCGTCACGAACTTTGAAGAAAAGAGGAAAAACAAGGAGGATGAACAACAACTGTTACCGTTGAAGGAGAACAAGTCGTATTTTAGGTATGGATGGATATTTCAACTCGTGTTCCACTTGTTTGATTTTTCCCCCTTCGTTCCCCCTCTCACCCATCACCTATTTCCGAAGACAGCAGAAAGAGAGCGTAGCAACAAAGGTTACCATTGTAACGGAATATTGTATCCAATGACCTCCCTCCTAAGTGTTTTAAGGAGGAGGTGACATTCTCACTCGTGTATCTTTCTTTATTGAACGGATCAAGGCTGTGACCTTGTGTTTTCGTTTCCTTTATTGGATTTTTCCTTCTCGTCGACTGGCTGGCATTTAGGAGTGTTTGGTCTTCGGCTTAGTGCTGCAAGGAATTTATTTAGTGTAACGTTTCAAATAGTGTATTTTGCATGATAACTGGGTTTTTTATTTGCAACACAGGAGAAAGTTCGTATTTACTTGGTCTCGTAACTGAATGCGCTTATGCCCTGGCATACACGTTTACAGAAGTGGTTACAGATTGGTAATAACTTTTGGATAGTTACGGAAGGATGGCATATATAGCTTTTGTTAAGACTTAAATAAAAGATATATCGTAAATTGGAGACAATTCCACTGTAGAATGGACATTAAGTAATGTCTAAAAACTTTATCTAGTTCCCGCATACCTTACTAGTTCACCGCTAAACCTGTTTTGCGAAAAATTGGCTTTGTTTCAGACATATCGATCCATTGACAATTCCAGAAAGGGCAATCCTTTCATTATGAATTTCAAAGCCAAGAAACATTAATGCATGACCATACTTCATTTTATGCAATTATTTTGTGTCACTTATTTCATGAATAAGGTTACTCAAGTTTACTGTTTAGTAATACTGACAATGACAATATTTACTTCTCGCTAAAATTGACAGTTGAAAAATGATGCAGTCTGACAATTTCAAAGAGTGGGATGCCATTTCGTGACTATTGTGTATTAAAAAAGTTCGTTACCAAAATTAATCTTGCCAATACATTCGCATGTACATACATTGCTAGTCATAATCTGCCTTGTTGATATTTTTAGTTTTTATTCCTCCTTCGAGAATTTCATAGAAACTAAATCATCATGTGTTAGAGAGGAAGTGATATATAAATGCCTTCCATTTTTTGTGGATTAGACCTTACAACTTCAAAGAATTCGTACGCTAATATGGCGTCATGTCGATCCTCAATAAAAACTAGGTATTATGACGAAATGACGCGAAACAAATACCTTCTTGTTCTATTTCGTTGTTGTTCTAAACCGTAACGAATCTGCGAAATAAGTAAGTACAAGTTTCACTCTGAAACCACAGATCATCTCCGAAACACAGTTTTTCTTTTAGAAACTCAACATGACTTTGAGACTTCGCTCGATAACGAAGCGCATCTCCCCTTTCTGCATTTCCTCCCGGGTTGATGGCCTATGATCCTTGCCAGGAAGGTAAGGTGGAAGCAGCTGTATTTTCACTTTCGCTTTGCAGTGCCTTGAACAGCAAAATGCAGCTAGTGAACAAATGCTTCCTTTTCGCTCCTTCCCTTAACCTCTTCCCCGCAACTGTTACTGCTTCCGTACTGTTGTGGTGACCGCAACGCCTTGGGACCAAATCGGAAAAATTCTTTGGTACTGTCAAAGAAAAAAAGGATATATACATTAGAAAATTTATTTAGGGTTAAACAGGTGCCATAACATATGTTATTGCATTATTAGGGCCGTTATATCGACGGAAATCCGAGTTGGATGCGAAAAATTCCGCTTCCTTTTTTTTAAGTATAGTAACACTCTTTTTCTGGTCTTTATAAAATACCTCTTAGGCATCTGCTTCGATGCAAATTAAGTAATATGTATCTCTGCTCGTGGCGTAAAATTAAATTGAGAATATTTTTAGTGAAATCAATAGTCGCAAGTATTTTAATTAACGAAGCGGAAATAAGCACCCATGCGGCAATAATTAAACCGTTGGGAATTCCTTGCTAAGAAAAAGATTTGAAATTTTTGGAAAATTGTCGGTAAAACTAAGAAAGGAACTATGGCTCTTTCCTTATCTAGAATATCAAGTACCTAAGGGTTTACTTAACCTGGGGCTCTATTATCACCAATAAAAATCCTTCGGATCTCTGCTTTGGAAAATAAAATGGAACGAAAGTGTCAGATTTGCTTTTAAGAGTGAATTTGACACTATAATTGAATTTCCAGGCAGAAAACGACAGTTATTTTCCCGACGAAAAGAGCTTATCGTTTATATAACCCGGGGAGAATAAGGACAGTTCTTCTTAATGGCCCATGATTTTCGGTATCATGATGTTTTTAGCAGTCGCTGGGCGTAATTCATGCAGGATGAACCCTCTATTATATTCTCTACTCTTTAGTTTCAGGTAGGATTAAGAAGAGCAAAGCAAACCCTTTGTCGATTTGCTATGATAGATATGACTGTACTTTCTATCCGGCTTTAATTCGTTTAATTATCAGATTTAAAATATTAAAGGTTAAAGGTGCAGAACATAAAAATGGATACAATTAAAATCACCTATATTTATAATGTCTTCTAAGAAGATGTTTATTTGATTTGGAAATTGCTTAATGTTGAATTTTGAATCTTATTTTTGTCGCCGCCTGGGTTAACCTGAGTGTAGCGAGCTCGCCGGATTCCTCAAAAGAAAACCCCCTGTCGGGAATAGAATCATGCACTTATTGTTTCTTGGGTAATTACTGGGAAAACTCTACGCATATCAAATTTCTCTGTCTTGTGTAAGTGAATGCAAACCAATCAGATTCATCATCTTAGGTCCACAAACACGCCTTACAAACATGTTATTCGATTATGTTGTTATGATGCTATGTTAATATAGCAATAAAAGTAATTTTGGATATTTACCTGTCATTTTTTACAAAAATGTATATCCATACCGTGTCAATTTTGAATCCAATCTGGCGTTATAACTCTCCATCTTCAATTGGAAAATTGTATGATATTATGAAGAAGTAGTTGAAGACTCTTCTTCAGCTTAATCCTTCTTTGTTGTGTTATTGGTTATTGTAGTATACGTGGTTGAATACAAGTTAATTTATTTCACACCTGTAGTATATGAAATTAAAGTGTGAATTTTAAAAATCTTAGAATAATTCACAATAACAAAGCAATGAATAACATGCGCGGAAAATAAATTGAGATAAGTTACATTATATTTATTTCATATCGTGCAGCGTAATAGTTAAATTTTACCTCTTAAGGATAAACAGGACAAATCTTTGTTTCTTCGAAGCATAGATTTATCCTGTTTATTTGATAATTTTTATTGGTTTAGAAGCTGTCGGTCTGGATCGTTCGTTTTTCCTAATGGCAATTTTGTTCGCCTCTCGGGTGTTTTTAATTATGCAGTCAGAATAATAATCGATAAGGTTAAATCTTGTTCTAGTATAATCTCCAAGCCGTAGATACATGTGTGTAGTAATGAGGCTTCTTTAAAAGCATTTGCCGTGTCCGATGTCGAGTAGAATTACAGACTTCAAGGGGAGTGGCCTTTGATTGAAATTTGCGCGGTGAACCACAGTGATCACAGTGGGAATAATGTACAGGTTGACTCGTCGTGGAAATAATGAGACTCATAAAAATGTAAACTCAGTCCCAAGATTTTTGCCGTCCATACGGCGACGGATTCCTGGGGGGAAATATAGCAGTGATTTATTATCCCCGAAGACTCGCGGTATAAACGGACTCGACAACGGAGTTTAATTTTTTGCTCCGTCCACGGCCTCGCTGCCGCCTATCATTTACCCGCGCGGATCCAGACAACGCCGAGCAGAGAGTAGGAAAGGCGATAGCGCAATCTCTCTTGAAGATACGTCGGGACCGAGAAGGGAAAGAAGAGGAAAGTGTATGCAGAGGGATGATGGAGATTGAAGACTCCTTTTTCGCGAGACGTGCATAGACGTGCATTCCTCCTCTCGTTAATGTGGGTAGGAAGAGGTGGGTTTGGTGGGTTTCGGTAGTGTCGGCTGGTCAAGGGTTGACTTGGGACACGCGAGTGCTTCTACATATTTTCTTGTTCATATGAGCGCACCCATCTTAGAGCTTTCAAATAATTTTCCGTGCGTTATTGTTTTTTTTATTCTCACATTTTTATTACAATACGTCATGGGATCTAGGTAGGAGAACCGATGCATAGACTCATTATAAATTTAAAAGGTCAATAATAGAATTTATTATTACTTAAATCGTATCTTAAATCTCTAACAATTGCTGCATCTACGGTTTTACGTCTACTGAGTGCATGTAAATTCTCAAACCCCAGTGTACCTAGATTAATTTTCACTTTACTGTCAATAATAATATATAATTCATGGACTATAGACCAGAAGTAAACTTGAGGATTGGAAATTTCTGTTCCAACTATGAGGTACAGGTACTTAGGTGCAAGAACTAGGGCTATATTCTTGGGGTCGTAGAAAAGAACTAAATATCGACGTTTCATATTTTCCTTAGACCTACTATCTCATTTGTTTAGACTGTGGAATTTGAATACTTACCTCACAAAAACATGCACGTGCTGCTTCAGTACTAATAATTTTAACTTTCATTCCATGTTCAAGGATTCATCACGGATACTCCTCGATGAATTTCCAACTTCAGCCCATCCCCACCTCTTCTGTCCTTCTCTCATGTTTCTCAACTGGTCTTATCACAACTTTCTTTTTGATAATTTGGATGGCCTGAGTGAGAACATCACGAAACCACAAACCAAATGTCTAAAGCTGTCTAAGAGAAGCAGAGTGGCAGCAGTGTTCGTTAACCCTTAACTTATTCCAGAAGATAACATGTGAAAATCAAACTGAGGTTTATAGCTTGCGTGAGGAAAATAGGCGCACGAGTTTGCTTCATTGGATGGGGGAGGGAGGGTGGTGGAATGACGATTTTTGGCACAAGTGCACGGTTGAGCGATGCTTCGCATGTCCCTATGCAACTTACTGGATGCGGCGTCTGTCGCCCCCACGGCTCGGGGGCACAGCGCTCAACCAATGAGTTCTGTATCTGTCGGATGCCTGCGACCTCATCTCCCGACGCCCGTGGAGGTGAATGCCTGTGCGTCCATCCGTCCGTCCCGGGTTGAAATTTCCTCCTCCCTCACCTCGCCTCAGACACCCCCCACCCACCCTCCTGCCCACCCACTCTCCCACCACTCCCCATCCGTCCGCCCCCCCCCCCCACCCCACGACCCACACCCAGT
>WURS02000015.1:7687000-7703825 GCA_011762765.2 Rhinocypha anisoptera | reverse complement strand
GCGGGGGGTGGGGGGGGGGGGGCGGGGGGGGGGGGCGAGGAGCGAAGGTTTGGTGGGAAGGGCGCGTCTAGGGGCATATATGCCGACGACTCCCTCTGTCATCCTCTCACTCGTCCCCTCCTCCCGTTTAAAATCAATTTTCACGCGTAAAGCCTTTCATCGTGTCGCTATGGAGATTTCAAACCAATGCACCACGTCTATCCAACGACCTCTCCCATGCACTGAATCAAATCGTACTAGAAATACATGCCGTGATGTAATTTTTCAAGGAAAACGAATCGCTTGCTGATCCCAACCGCTTGCTCATGTTCCGACTGAGCAACGATGGAAAGTGAAGCGTTTCCGCTTATTCACCGAACCTCGATGTACGAGTATATAAATATACTATTCCCACGATAGATGTCACTGAACGAGGAAAGCATGGCTAGCTTAGGATAATAAAAAACGAATTACAACCTGATGAAATTGTCATCATTACACAATTATTCTATTCCAAAAAATACTCGTTTCTTTCATGACTATATGGAATTTTCCAATTAATTATAATATGATTAGGAAAGAATATATCATTACAAAAATATTTAAACACGTACTAATTGTTGTGGACTCACCCCCCGTTTGTTTTTTGTCTATACTCCCTATTCTTAGTTTTAACTATTAGCTCTTTCCTTCCTTTCCCATTCTTGTATACCCTTCCACTCGGTCTGAAGAGTCTAATGGTGCTGAACAGACTTGAAACAATATGCTGGATTATGTAGTTGTCTAACCTTCTATTCCCTCCATTCGCATCCTTATATACCCTTCTTCCCGGTCTAAAGAATCTAATATTTCTGCTGGCCAGGCCTAAAACAATAAATTGGACACATCCTTGCGGCAGATCACAGAGCATTTCGTAGGTGCAAATGTAATTCAAGACTACATATTTATTTAATCAGTTGAAAGTGAAAAGATGAACATGGGCGCATTCCAAATTAGATCTTTGTAGTAAAAGATACAATCAAGGAGGTCCTATGGCGAGAGGTTACTAGGGCTATTTGTTTTATTTATTTTTCTGCTTATTTATAGTTATATTTATTTATCTGCAACGGTTATTTGTTTTAATATTGTTCAATTTTACTTAAAACCTACAGTTTTTCAAAGCTACAAGAGTCTGCCAAGCACATTTATAATATAAATAATATATATAACATATATAAACACTTCAAAATTCATGTGTTAGAATTAATAGTAATTACCGTAGATCAGGATGTTTTCAATCTCCTGTCCTATTCAAATTCACCTAGCCAGAACACCCACTTGAAAATCTTCATGACTTACTATATCCACTTACATATTGGGCTTTTCAAAAGTTCTGCTCGTGAGGTCAAACAAATGTCCAGACACATTTCTATGAATCCAATGACATTTTCGTTATTGTTTGTTAAATACCCAAAAATTAACATGACTCAACCGAGGCTGATCTCAAGCTTTAGTTAACAATCACGAAATTTTTAATTGTGTACTGATTAATACAGTTTGAGTGGCAACCAACGATTAGCATTCAGGTTCACTGACAATCGTCACTGCTAAAGCGAAACATGTGAGTCTTCTTAAGCGTATAATACAAACAAATGACGAAAGATATGAAAGATTTAAGCAAAAAAAGAATATGAAGAATCCGCGAACAGAAAGAATCTCATAATATTTATCAGAAAAACGCTTTACTGTGACAGAGGGTTTTTAATTTCTTGCTGGGATGCCTTAGCTGCTCACTTTTCACGGACAGTTTAACAAGCAAACTGCTCAAGCGATGTTCGCCTCCCCCATCCTTGGCTTCCGCTCCTCATGTGTTTCAAGAGCAACACAACGAAACAAACTTATGTACGGTTATGTGAAAGTACATTTTATCTCTAAATTAGCAGTACATTCCCATTACTATACAGTATCGTATTTAGAAAGTTGATTTCACGTATTTTAAAAGACATGCCTTTAGCTTCCGTCAATTTGAAAGCGTTTGTGTCCGATCTGTGCCCAGTCCAGGCATGACTGCCCTAATTCCTGACATAATAATGAGGCATCATTCAAGTTTCCCCATTAAATTTTCAATATGCGCTCAGAAAATTACTCACTGAAAACTCGAACAATCTTTGGTAAACTGAATTTCACAATATGAAGGTAAAAATACCTGGAGGGATGGATTTAACTAAGTGCAAACGTAAAAGTCACAAAAGTATAAAATAATATACTCCCGCATTTCAAGTTTGGTCGAAAAGTAATACCACATTATTTATTTCTGCAGCGATTTCTGTAGAAATGCGATGCCCTAGTTGCGAATTTGTATTTTCCATACTTTCACTTTCGTACCTTAAGACTTGGTGTACTACCTTTTGAACGCTTCTTGTAGTAGATAGACCAATTTTTGGGGATTTCTTTCTCCTGTGAACAACACCTCGCAGGAAAAAGAAAAGCATGTCTGCAGATCGTTCAGTGTAGGAGCCCGAGAATGTAGATCTATCCATTTAATTCTCCTTTTTCCTTATTGCAATGAAATAATAAAGTGAAAGTACATACATATAATAATCTTCTGCGATACAAATAGATTCGCTTGTAAATATCTCCGCTGTTACTGTAATTATTAAATAATACTGTAATTATTAAACTTAGGAATGTCTGTAATGGTTAGTTTTATTACATCGTTTCGCGATCAGTGAGATGTAATGAGTTTCAACCATAGAAAAACTCAATTAGTGTAGTGCGTGGCTGGTGCTCAAGGTTGGTTGTAAACTGCATGGAGACTAATACAATACATGTGTTTGCACAATGGCTGTAAAGATACGATTCCGATGGTTTAATCGATATTTCATAGCTTTCTTACAACTGGATTTTAGGTAGGCTGTGCTATTATTTTTTCGCTACCAAAAAAGTCATAAATTCACCTTTCATGAGTCTTGAACAGGAAGGTCTTAGCATGTTGGATCCTCCCGTCAAATTCGACTGGAAAATTCAATTTTTCATTCTCTTCATTCGGGCATAGCGATTATTCGCACGTACAAACTTGTGTTTACCTCTAAGATGCCATCCTTAAGGATGGGCATTCCTTCATGCCTTCTTGAAAGCACTCAAGTGCGAGGTACTTTCGCAAGTTTGGAAAGAGATTATTTCTCTTGGGAAAGGAGTAATTTCGAGCGCAGTTTCATGTCTTAACGCGTATTTTTTTTCGACTCGTCCCGTGGACGATATCAAATAATGGTCCCGGTGTTCAGCAAGACCTCGTTTTTTTTGGTGATTAAGCTAGTGCCAACACGGTAGGCCGTTGTTAAAATCCAATTAAGTTTCATCTAAACCTGATGCCATAGTAGTGCTGGAATTTGATTGGTGGCATTTAAAGATGAGCGGTCATTTTTGTTGGCTGGCGTTGAAAGACGCTCTCCTAATGAACATGTCAGAACTAGTTGCGCAGTAAAGATGTAATGGTACCTCAATTTCTTTGTGTTTCATTCACATGCGTTAACGAATTTGCTTACTTTGTATATTCCACTTTATAAATTATATTCTCCTGTCTGTGTCATTAACGCATTTGGAATGCCAGTTATATAATTAATGGGAGAAAGAAATAGGTTCACCTACGGGTTTCGAACTTTTTTGCTCGTTTTTAATGAATCGATTACTAAATTGTGGGCATTTCCTTTTTAATAGGGCCATAACATTGTTAATACTTTTTTACATAAGTTAATCATCCCTGGATGATTACCACCAGGTAAAACCAGGGATTGAGATTTATCCATTGTAGATAATGGGATCTGTACTTGTCTTATGGCGTTAGATAAGACGATCGTCTGTTCTCGGCAATTAGGCTTCAGTGGCATAGCGATAGTTTTAATATTGTCAATATATATAAATTTTATTGGAAAATATGTAAAAGAACCGTAAACAGTTAGGTTGTACTAGAGCGTTGGATGACAGCCTCTACTTTGCAATTTCTATAGGGGATACTATCAAAATTGTATATTTGAGCACATCTTGCCATCGGCAATAAAATTTAATTACTCATCTTAGAGGTATATTTTTCATTTCTTGCTTTTTAAAGCCCATATGTACCTCTTGCGTTACTTTTATTCAAGAATAGCTATACCAAGTACCATACCATATCATTTCATCTCACAATACTATTTTCTTTTGTCCTTTAACCTCGCCTTCCGAGCAAGAATACTTCCTGCCACCGAAATCAAGATTCCATTACCTCCTATCCTGAAGTCTAATTTGCGTTCTTAGGAATACTAATTATTGAATTCGCTGCCCATAGTCTTGTCCTCCTTTGAAAATGCAAAGTCTTCGTGTATGTTGTGTTGGTGGAATGGTGCCCTTGTATCGAGTTTAGTATGACTCCCTTGTAACTTACAGAGATAAAGAGACGAAAAATCGAATTTTACAAATCTTCAACCCTGAGGTCAGCGATGTCTTCGTCATTACGCAATCTTCGGGTGCCATACCGTCGTTGAAATCTCCGCTCGTTTTTCCTAGGAAATTCCCTTCGTTATTTTACCATCTAAGGCTTACGTTAGTTACATCCGAGAAACGGTGCAAAAAAACTAGCATATCCATCATTTACCACGACATTCTATCGCTCGATCCCATACCTTTGAAAGGGTTTTTAAGGGTCGTAAAAGTCGGTACCATTTCTATAAGCAGCAAAAATGTGCGAAGGGAAGTCGGTTACGCAAAGCCATGTGCTCCGCATCCCCTCTCCCCTTCTCACCTCCCCGCTCGACTCGTATTCGTTTTCCTTCCTGATTCTTCGTCCTCTCCTCTTCTTTTTGGCCTTTTCTGTCTATCATTCCGAGCGGTCTTCGTCTTCGCCCGTCTACGGCACCGTGCCGACGACGTTACGGGACGTTTGGCGCCGCCGTCGGGAGGCGCCACCGTAGGCTTTTTTATTTGCCGAAGGCGCTCGGGAGTGTGGCGGGAGGGGTCGTCGACACCTCGGCCATCCTCGCACCGTTCGGGCCGAGGCGCGTGGGGATCGCTCCGTCCTCTTTTCTCCTCTCTCGCGATACTCTTCCCTCTTCTCACTCCACACGGAGTTTTCGTCCTCAACATACCGCTGTTTGGATCCTCCCTCTCTTCTCCCCTCCCTCGGCCGCTCATCTCATTCCTCCTTCCTTTCTGTCCCCCCAGGGGCTCTAGATGGACCGTCCTTACGTCCGGCCGGCAGACCGGAGCCCCCGCGGGGCCCTCGGGCAGATAGAGTCACCCCACCACAACCACTCCTCCGCTTCCCGACCCCGTATCTTCCGTCCCCCCCCATTTTCGATCTTTCCTCATTCTTCTCGGCGCCGACTTGCATCACTCCGCGGGAGCTTGCCTTTTTTATATCTTGCTTCTTTTATTTCCACCCCTTTTCTATGATTCGATTCGCGACGAGCTCGGCTCCCGGTTGCGGCCTCCCCCCCTCCCCTCCCCCCCCCTCCCTCCCTCCTTCTCCTCCCCCCCGTCGTTCGCGTCCTCCAGGGGGTTGGAAAGGGGGGTGTTTTTAACTCGAAGAGGTGGCTGGTAATTTCTTTGGCTCGCCATTGTCCAATCCCATTTTAACCCTATGCATTTGGTCGAGTCCTCTCTTCTCCCTTCTTCCCCCGCCCCCCTCCCTTATAATCGATTCCTCCCCCAAACACCTCAGGGCTTGCTCTGTCTTGGGAAAGATTGCATTAATCTCACTGACATCTCTGCTCACTATCTCGTCACACTTAACTGTTTGCTGAGGAGGTTGTCATGAGAATATCTTTCTCTATCACAGTGAGATCGTCTAGGGAATGAGCCACTGATGCCAGTGGCCAATTAGACTAATTTGAATGAGTCTTAAGATTTGTTCCTTTGTTTTGTATTTTCAACTGCCTGTACCCAACAATTGCATTTGTCTCAATTACTTTTCCAGAGTCAAAGTTATAGTTTCAAAATAGATTCTGAAGATCAATATTTTCTTAGAAGTAAGCAATTGGTTTTTGCCTATTTATATAATTACAGATTTGTGTAAAAGTTTTTGCAATAACCTTTAAAGTTAATGCCATTTTAGTGTCAACTTGCTGCTGGTTAAATTATCTTCAACACTAAAAAACTACATATATCCAATTCTTTAGTAATCCCCTGTTTACATTATTCATTACTTTTTGAAGTGTGATGTTTTTGGTCTTAGTGATTCTGAATTTGCAATAAAATATAGCACATTGTGTGGAAAATAATGTGAATTGATGAATGAATAAATTGTGGAAATTTACCAAGTTGGTTTTTTCATTTTGCTACGATTATTCGTTTTCACCATGTAACGGTCGACACTATCAACTATGTAAATAGCAAATTAATTATTTGGAAATATCAAAGGTTATGTTACTTGGAAGATGAATTTCATATTCTGAAGAAAACTATAATATTTTTTTGATCTGGCCATCTCTGAGAAGTGAGTTGAGTGGGGATGTATAATCTTTATTTTCTTATAGACTGAATAGCCAGGTTATGTAGTAAATTGATGGTCATTTAAGGTTATTTAAGATATTTTCACATAAGTGAGATGTTCTTACTGATACCATGTATAATTTAGAAATATGGATCTAATATTGATGTTCTGATATTCATCCACAAATTTAATTTGTGAGTCTGCTCTTTCTCTTAGGTTTTTTCATTTCACTTCTCTGGTTGTTGACAGTTTCACATTGTGCAGTTTCCCCATGACTATTGCCTTAATTAAAATGATTTTAGTAAGCTTCTAGAAAGCTTAGAATGGCTTACAATTTCCTGAAATTGAAGTAAAGGAATTTTTTTCATGTAAAATTATTTGGAAATGGAAAATGAGGTTTATGTGATTATATAGTTCATTGACCCCACCACAGTCTTAAACCCAAAGGTCAGTTGTATTGGTGAAGTAAGAGGTACCAGTTCCTTTTCCTGTGCTGTCTGTGGTTTCCCGTGAAGATGTGGCTCCCAGAAAATCACTCAGCCTGGGTATTAGCTATAGGTTTCCAAAGGCATCATTGACCTGTGTCCCCCATTCAGTAGCTGGGCATTCTACTCAATACCTTGAATTTGCTTTATTAGCAATTCAACTGAAGTAATTTTATGGAGATACTTTAAATTCTCAGTCTTGTCTATGCCAATGTACATCTACACATCAGCACAATAATGTAACACATAGTATTACCTTTCATTTCATGTGCTGGTTACATACTGAATGTTGGAAATGTGCTATGTAATTAGGTTTCAGCGATTGGAAATATTACCACCTGTATTGAAATTGGATCATAAAATATTTGTAATTGCTTCTTTTTTCAGAACGAGACTCTGATTGTGGCAGTGCTGTCGGTGGTGGATCTGAAGGTGTCTATAGGTCGGCTGTACAGGAGAGCGCGCTGGTCGTGTCCCTTCAGATGTTCAACCTTCTCCTGGAGCGATGTGTTGCATTACTGAAAGACCTTTACAATTCCTCCCAGTTTGATTCCACCCCCATTCAACCACCTTCACCTACCTCCTCTTCCTCAGCCCCCTCAGACTCTACAAGAGGCACTTCACTAGCCACATCAACTTCTTCTGTTTCCTCTTCTGTTGAACCTACACCTGATCCTTCACCGCAGCCCACGCCTGCTCTTCAGCTCTTGAGTGGCAATGATGACATCCAGACTCTTCTTCGTGCCATCAAGGTGAATATATTTGTTTAAATTTGTAGGAAAGTGCAATTTAACATTTTTTATTTTTGTAAAATGAATTGTTAGAATATGATATAGAAATAGTTTTGTAGAATATTAGAAATACTCTCTTTTATTGTTAATGTCATTTTTTTCTTGTGTCGTGTAATATAATTAGCAAGTTGGTATTCTAAAATTATATTAACTGAAAGATGTTATTTTATATAAACATTGACTTTTCATTGGTTTTTGCATACCTTTGGAATATTGTGTCTTTGTGATTCTGTTAAACAACACTCAAGCCATCAATTAAGCCAGGGATCATCTACATCTACATAATACCCTGCAAGCCGCCACAAGGGCGGGTGGCAGGGGGTGTGGGATTGAACCAATCACATTAATATAGATTATAAGTGTCATCTCATCTTTTGCATTAGATGTGACAATACAAGTTACTTCTTAGTGTGTGAAATCTGTGGAAAGAATTACATTAGCCATTGATCAGTAAATATATTGTTTTTGACTAGATAAAATTATTGTCCTACTACTTTGACACCACAATCTTTGATGATTTTTATTCTTGTGATGTCTCATTCAACATTTTCATTGTGGAAAAACATACTAATGTAAATAATTATAAAGAAAAAATTGTTTTATTTTCCCTTGGCTTATTATATAATTCCTTTATTGAGTTTTGCATTGCATGAAGGTCCGGAAACATCTTCATAATTGGTTTACTCTTAATGTATTGATGAAATTTATTTTAATTCTTTTAGGTTTGGTGTGACTGGTTACTCTGTCATAGTGCTGTGTGGAATCCTCCTCCTTCCTGTGCAGATTATGCAATAGGGTAAGTATATTCACTTTCAATTGTGAGTAATGCCTGGAACGTTTAGGCCATTTCAGTACCCAAGTAAATGATTTTCCTATTTTGGAGATTCTATTTTTAGTGTATCCCAATTTTGGAATTAATAGGGTATTCAAAATTTTCCTGATTATAGATTATCTTTTGTAGAATACATATTGAAGATGATTAATATGCAATGTGGTCCCATAATGAAAGTATATTTATATGGTTTAGTGTGCATGTCTTGATTGATGCAATAGAGTACCTTACTAGTCCTTAGAAAATTTTTAATATTAAGAATCTGTATGCTTATTAAAACTGATTTTTCTTGGCTTTCATTGTATTCAGGCCTAGTGGTGATGCATGGAGCCGCCTAGCTGAACTTGTGAGTTTACTTGGGCGGCTGCAACATGGGTGCACTGAAATTTCTGAAGTTCCTGGGGATGGCCTAGAGCCAGTAAGGTTGCCAGAGGACTCAGCATTATCAGGGTTTACTCCTCTCATGGCAAATTATCAAGAGCCAGGATATGCACCTGCAGGAATAGACCAGGTAAGACACTGTCATATGACAGGTTATTTTTATCTACTTTAAGAAATGTAATTTCAACCGGAATTATATAAAATGTGGAGTGGAATATTGAAATGCTCTTTTGAGCTACTTGCATTAAAATAATAAACATACTAAGTTAGATTTTAATGCTGAAAGTATTTGGTTGAACAATTCACATGCCTATAACATAATCACCATAAGTTATTTTTTATTGCTATAGACCTGCAACATTTTTCTCCATGGTAATTATTACCAAACTAACATATGAATTTTGGTAATTTCTTAGCCTTTACACATACAAGTCTATTTTATCCACTCCAAACGCTTTTCGATAATTAGGAAATTTGTGTACATATAGTTTGAATTTCCTTTGACTAATACTCCTTGTTATGTGCTTCTGACTTTCAAGGGCATTTGTGTTTTGTGTGTGTTAAGTAACTCTTGGCTTGTGAATACTGAGGTTGGCTGTGTTGAGTATCACTCAACAGCTAAGTGGAATGGGTTAATTTTGTTTTATTATTTCTTTAGTTCCTGTGTAAATATTCTTTTTTCCAGAATATTTTTCAGAATTTTGACAGTTATTCCCTTTTCTCCAATAGGAGTATGCTCAGGTGTGCTTACGTATTCAGAAGCTGTTGTTCTTTGGGACTGAATTCCTATGTGGCCTCGACCCCCCTGTGCTCAAGCTTCATGTGGTGGGAGAAAGAGGGGAGTCTGAATATGTCTCTGTGGTCTCCTCCTGTCCAACCTCATCAGCACCATCTCCCACACATGCACATTCTCCTCAGGTGAGATTGAAATTTGATATTTATCAATTTAAACCTCTGTGGAAGGGAATATATATATATATATGTATTTATTATCAATCTAAGTCCAGGGTAAGTCCTTTGTGCCTTTTCATCATGTTTGATAGTCATTTTGCCATGTCATAATTTCTATAGTAGTATACTTTCCATAAATTCACTCCAGCATTTTGTTCAGTTGAAGCATGGAATTTGCATTCATGTCATGGCTTTAATAATTTATCATAGAAATACTTGACCTTATCTCAATCTCCATATCCCTTTGTACAAGAAAAATCACCAAGTTGCATTAGTAAGAAAGCTACAGTGACTGTTTGTCTGTGGTATGCTTATGGTTGTTTACATGGCTTTCAATGAATAAGATTTTGATTGTGCATTTCAGTCATTCACCAAAACACCTTGCATATAAACACCATCATATGGTGATATTTATGCACACACTCATATTTTGAGAAATGGTGCATAACTTTACATGTCCATTAAAGAATCTACATGAAATGCTACTGTCTAAATTGAATCTTTTATTTTGACAAGAAATTGGTTTTATAAGCGATGATGTAAATGAGTTCATTTCTTCATTAAGAACTCTCAGACAACATTAACATATTTTTTATTTGCGCTTTGACTAACTCATACACTATTATTAAATGAGACACAAACTTTGAAATTCCACTTAAAATGTGGAATTTCAAAGTTTTTCTCATTTAATCATGAAGCAGTTCCACGAAGTCACGCCGGAAACTATTTCTCATACACTATAGTTACGATTTCCACCATGGCTATGAAAGATCTATTACTAAACTTGTCCATCTAATTTAACTAAATGGGTGAGATCAGCAAAAAAATGTAAAAAAAAACGGTTAATAAAAATAGCAATTTGCTGTGAAATGGGAAAATTGCTTTCCAGGTTTGTGCTCTCAAGTGGGCAAAGAGTTGTATCTTTCTGTGTAATTTGTCTAATTTACTTTGCTTTTATTTCAGAATGATCAGGATGTGTTGGAGAGCTTCAGTGAAGAGGATGACGATGATGAGGATGATAGTGAGAGATTGGCAGCTGAGAAGAGGAGGGAGGAAGTGGTGGCACCTGTGAGAAAAAAGACTGATTGGGCTGATGTGGATTCTGATGATGATGAGGAGGAAATTAGGATCCTACTCAGTCGCAGAGAGGAACTGAAGAAGAGGCAATTGACACAGGAGAAGAATAGGCAGCGGGCAATGGTGAGTCTACCTATCTATACAAATGTCTGAATAATTGACTAACTTTGCTATGCCCTAGTGCTCTACCTATTTAGATTAGGTATAAGGAAGAAGCTCATGCGAGCAAATTTAAGTCTTAGCTTTTCATAATTTTGTGGAAAAAGCCAGTTTAGGGTTTCTTCTATTGTAAGAATAATTTTGTTATTATTATGTAAAATGTCACCTATATGGTTTATTGTGATAATAAATTATATGACATATTGCAGTTTCTACCATAATAACTTCCTTACTACACATTTTAGCTTTAATATGCTCTCTATGTATATATTCTTGCAATAATTTGATTTCCATAAATTTTTCTACAATCATTTGTAATATTTATTAAAAATGTACAGTATTTTGAGTAGATCAAAGTTATACAGGTTTTACAGGTTATAGCAAAGCATTTTAATCAAATACTTGTTTTCGGATACATTATTTAAGCACTCTTCCCCTTATTGATGAATAATGTAAATCAGTGACTGGGATTTTTCTATGATCAAATATGAACATTTGTATACACAATAGTACTTGAGAATATAGTATATAAATTATGTATTGTCATGATCATATTATGAGCATTTAAAAATGCATGTCTTTTTGTGTTGCTATGCCTTTTACAAGTGTTTCATTCAGAAATTGTTAATGGGCAAGGAAACATGATGAATCCATTTCCAGGTTAACAATTTTGGATTTAGTGGTAAATATCTATTTAGCAAAACCATTGTGCAGGTAATACTACATTCATGTTCCAAGAAGGACAGACAGAACTATTAGGGACATGGTTAACACTATACAGTTTTTAATAAAAGAGTCAGGAGTCCTGTTTCTTTGGGTTCTAATGGATAGAATCACATACCTGTAAGCCTAAAAATTATTCTGTGAAGAGGTGTCAATAACCTCTCAAGGTACTGAAGACACTGAAGGAATATATATCCCTGCATCACCAGTGTAAAAAAGTTTAACGGCATTCCCTTTTCTGCAAGGGCTGAGATTACGTGAAAGACTTGTTATTGAATATTCCTCAGACACAATTTTCATTGAGAGTTCTTTTTCAGTTTGTGTATACTGTTGGATAAGACTTTTACTGTGTCACCTGCAATATTTGTGTGGATGCAGAATCCCAGATCCATAAGAAAATTCTTCTTCCTAGTTTTTTATTAGCAAAGGTCTTCTGTTAGTTTGTTAACCCTTACTAGTGGTGGTTGGTATAACATATAAAGAGTGAGATAGCAGTTAAAACAATGTCAGGGAAAATAAATGATGGAATTTATCATCATATTTAATACTGTGTTTTGCATTTGATGACGTAATAGGGATTATGTTTGTTGGAGACTTTTTCAAAGCAATGGCATGGAAGATAAAACTACATTTTTTTTAAACTTGGCCAAAATCTCTTTTTCTCTATTAATAAGGTGATAACTATAAATTTTATTACATATGAATTATTTTCCATTGGTGGTAAAGAATGTGAAATTGTAGGTTATCTTACACTCAAGTAATTAAAATTTATATTGAAAAAATTAGATTGATGATATGAAATACAATAATATCCTCACTAAAGAATAATTAAGCTGCTATTGACGGCTGACAAGTAGGGATTTAAGTAAGTTTTTATTAACTTTGTTAGTATTTAAAATAAATAGAGATTGCCCAGTAGTGCCATTAACCAGAATGTTCAGAGGAGAGAATTATTTCTTCAATATTATGTGTTGGCAATTTATACTGTAGTCTTGATTTTATAAAAGTCTTCATTCATTGACAGTTGGTACTTCATATACGAACCATTGCTGTGCAATTATAAGTGTTATGTCAGGATACAAATTATTTATCTGCTATTTAAATAAATTGAAATTTACAGGTAACGGATTGTTATTATCCTTATGGAATAGATTTTCTTAAAATAATATACGACATTAAGTACACAAATGAGAATTGGACTTTTAAAGTAGTTCTTCTATAAATGAATTCCTGCTGTAAAATAGACTACCAGTTATAGATTGTTAGGCCTCAGCTGAAAATCATTTGTGTAATCTCTATGACAAAGAATTTTTGTATTGAAATATTTTTGTTTATAAGAATATTTTGTTTAACAGAAATATACAACATTAGTGTATGAAAAATGGACAAATGCAAATGGCTGGAGGGTGTGTTTATACCAATTTCATGAAAAACTTAGCAAAAAGACAGACTTATACGTATTGCCTTCTCCTGATGGTCTTGTGTGTAAAGAATAATGATAGTTTGGTTGTAGAACGTTAATAAACCCTAAGTCATTCATAGCATTTAACATTATCAATTGGAGACTTGCCTGTAACTGACAGAACATTCATAAATATGAAATTTTTAGTAAAATATTCCCTTCCATGGTACACAATAAATTGTTTTTGTTTTTTTGTTTGAATTTCTTTTGGAGTTTTTTTTTCTGATCTAGTTAATGTTTTAAATTTCGGATCCGAATAGAGTGTTGTTTCAAGTCAACAAAAGACTAAATGGGAAATGGGGAGCAAATACCCTAGGTTTTTTCATAGGGGTATGATTTTTTATTATTTTAAAATTTGAGTCATTTTGACTTTTGTGAAAGAGTAGGAATCCCAATATTGATTGTCGGAAGATAGGACTAGCAAAGATGTCAAGGATATACACTATTTAGAACTCACTAATTGTTTTTCATAATTATCCATGGAGAAAAACTACATTATTTATTCAATTCTTTACTTACCCATTCATTATAATTCATATTGAGTCTCCAGTAGATTTTGAATGTGGCCTCATTGTTTATGATAGCACTGGATTTTTTATCATCATTAGTAAAAATAATGTTCTAAAGAGTATACAGTCAGTTTGAAAACTATGAAAAAGATGACTGCTAAGCAGTTCATGCCATTTTAGAGACTTCAATTCCAGTGAGAGACATGTTTCATAAAAATTCCTTGTCTTAAACCATCTAGATTTGTGGATTATTGGTGTGGCTGGAGAAAAAATAAAGCTGTCTTCCAGTTTTGAACATTCCTTTTAACATTACAGATTCTTCTTTCGTTATACCTTTAAATGATTCAATTGCAACCAATTAACCTCCTCTCAGAATTTTTTATAAAAATAACTAACTAATGTTTATAACTATAAAATATATATAAATAAAAATAAATAACTAACTTACGATAGTTTTTATAAAATGCATAACCTAATTTTATGCTTGAGCAAATCTATCTCTACTATATCCACAAAAGTGTGAAGTGCCTTTTGTCCATGTCGTCGTATCTTGTGCACTTTCTGATATAAACATAAGTACCAAAGTGCAAAGATGATAAGCATTAATCTCACACACTTTCAATTCATAACAGAGATTCACAATCACTTTTCATTCTTCTTTGTCAGTGGCTGGGGAAATATACTCTTTGTGACTTAACTTCAGAAATGTAAATATTTTATTTCAACCATAATACAACATGAGCACAAGAGTCATGATTTAGTCCTGTACACATAAAGCTTTTGGGGAATTTTGTTGGACTGTGGGAAAAGTTTCCAGTTGTTTGAATAACACCCTTCCTAGATTGAGTACCCAAGTTTATGGAAAATTAATCCTAGTATGATATTATGTATATTTCTCCGCTGTTATTGGAACTGAAATATCCGTATAACACAGATGTTTGAAGTTCTAATTAACAGCATGGAAATTTCAAATACATTTCAAAATAAACGAATAGCCTTATTTACTCGTGCATAGTTCAACCCCTAATTTTTCAGGTGCCGATATTATAATATCTTAGATTTTTTGTAACAAGTTAAATTTTTTCAATATCTTGTGTGTAATTCAGATATAGATTTCGATAACCAGGGCCCTTAGGTTTCTGTCAGTATAGTCATTTTTCCTTTCGATTTCTCATAGCTCATAATCAAGGTGTTCAAGTGAGTTCAGTTCTCAACAGATCTGAACATCATGAATTATTATCTGGGTTTTTCACTTAAAATAGTACTTATTTTTACAATGGTCTAGAGACATATAATCCTAAAAGTTATTGCTTATGTTTTATTTTTAATCCTTTAGCCTGATGCACAAAATATTCATAAACTACGCGGTACATCTTCCTTAATGACCCTTACCTCCTTGGCTAATAATTACTACTTGCCTCAGGTAAAATAAAAAAGTACTTGGAATAATAGTGGTCAAAGCACTTGGGAATACTTAATTTGAGCTCATGTTAGTGACGGTGGTGTAATCCATTTCAATAATTATCAGTTGTCCATGTTTTTTCATCTGAAACCAAGGTACCTCGTAAATAAAGGAAGTGGTCGGAGGAAGGAATTCACACCTATTGGAGTGAGTAAGAGAGAGAGAGGGAGGGAGGTTGGTTGGGGAGCGACACCCCCGATCCTCAACTTAATTAACATTCTCGCGCCCTTCACAGGAATCCGTATCGGTCGTTTTTAGCACGCCCCCAGCGGGGCGGACGGGACTCTTCTGCGGGGAGAGTAAGGCGGGTGGTCACGAATCCCCCTCCATATTCTTTTTCCGCCTCCCCTCCCCGGCCGCCACGGCGTCCCCTTCTCGCGACTCAGGAGTGCGGGGAGAGGGGCAAAACGGGAGAGGAGAAATCATTGCCTTGCATTCTTCTACCTTTTCAGTCTCCGGCGTTCGGACTTCTTCGCGCCCCCTCCCCTTCTTCCTCTTTCTCCCGCCATCCATTTCTCTTTGCTAATGGAGCTGCCCTCCATTTCCTCCAACCCCTTCTCACCCCCCGCAGGGAAAATAGCCACCACATCCCCCCCCCCCCCTCCCCCCCCCCCAATTCCTTCCTCCTTTCATCCGTCTTCCTGCGAGTTTCGCAAACTTTCCGGGAAGGAAAAAGGGAAAGGCAGTGCAGCGCCATTAAACCTGATAACGGTCGAATGCAACCGAGCGCACTATTTCTCAACCGACCCGGGGTAACGGCCTAAAGCGCGCGTGTGGGGTGTCTGTCGCGGGCGATTCAGATCACAGTCTCGTTCACGCAGGTAGAACGAGCGGCGCCGTGGCGAGACACGCTCGCCTGATCTCTAAGGGCTTCTCCAGACCCTTTTTCGGTTGATAAATCCCGACAGTTTTGACGTCGTCGGTTTTTCGAAGACTAGAGGATATAATCTGGAAGTCTCCGGCCAAAAAAAAAAAAATAGGAAATGGGAGGATGTTTTTAACGAAGCGTATGAGGTGGGATCAACCTTAAAGGCATCGTCTGGATTGACTTGGGGAAATTATTTAAAAAAAAAAAAAGGATGGATATCCTTTTTTAAATCATTTCCCTTAAAACGACCCGATGATTCATTCCCTGAACACGCCCACATCAGAGCGGGCGAAACGACGTCGCCGACCGAAGGTGTCGAAGTGGAAGTATCCCGAAAGCCCTGAGACGTTGGGAAATCAACGTTGAGAAATGAACGTTGGACGCCGAGAAAACCTCCGTCAGATAACTAACTATTTTCTAGTCAGGCTGCTTTTGGTAGCATGAAGACCTAGACTTCAGAATCGTCTCCAAAATCTTGATTGGTATCCCTAACACATCGTGTGAAGAAATTTCCTATGCTGTTTTCCAAAACGTTGATTATGGGGACTAAATTCAAGAAAATACTAGTTTATGAAGTGTACCTTTGAGTAGAAATCTAAATAGGTTATAATTTTTTAAAAGCCGACCGGGTTAGCCTGGTGGGTAGCGTGCTCGCCGGCTAACCCAAAGGTCACGGGTTCGAATCCCACCCAGGGCATGGA
>WURS02000015.1:7668331-7679617 GCA_011762765.2 Rhinocypha anisoptera | reverse complement strand
CTCCCTCATACGGCGAATCACGCGCGGCCTTGGCCTTGCCTTCCCTTCCCCCTCCTCCCCCCCTGTAGCTCTCATCCCACCGCCCCTTTCCTTCTCCCGCTGCGCTCTCCTATCTAGAGGTCGCTTTCTTTCTCTACCGCCATCTCTCTTTACCGCCATCCCTCTTTTTCTGGAGCCGTTCCCCAACTCCATCTCTTTCTTCATCTCTTGTTCTCCTTCCCTCCCTCCCTCTTCCCTCGTCAGAGGAGTGGCTGTCGTTGGAACTGTGTGAGAAATTGGCGTAGGCCAGAGGCAAGTGCGTTTGAGCGAATTGCCAGCCATGAAACGTCTCGGGATATTAGATCTTTATTTGAGCTGGTTAGTTGTTTTCTCCTTGCGAGTTTCAGGTTCCGAGGACATGGACTTAAGGAACGGGTTATCTGAGGATTCTGTTAGAATTTCGTTTATCCCCCTCCCTATGGGCCTTATTGGATGTCAAATTAGTTAGTTGTTAACTAAGATTTTAAATTACCACATAATGACGTTTTTGGCCCGAATTTTGATACGTAATTATCATCAGGTTGACCCGATAACGGTGATATTTTATTGAAACCCACTTCCTTGATGTTTATTGTCTTGTAAAAATTTATTCAGCAACAAACTCTTGCCCTATGAATTGCGGCAGAGTTAACGGAGAAAGAATTTTATTTATTATGTTGAGACTAATACGAATCTGAATTTTTTTAATTGCTACATCTTTGGCGCGAATTTCTCCGGTAGCAATTTATGATAATTTCCCGAAAGATTTTACCACTTTTTTTGCTTCACATTAACAAAAATCAGAATTAATCCACTACAAAATTGCCAAGTATATGCTCCAAAATTGACCGTAAACCCTAGGATAAATTTATATAGTCATTTGAAATTATTCATTATTAATTATTAGGTATTCCAAGTGATATTTAAGTCCTTAAACCGGACACGAGTTCCCATGAGAAAGGTCCAGGCCAAATATAAAGGGACGGCAAAAAAATATAAGCGCTCTCTGCCTTAATTTTCATACCACATCTGGTATTTCCCAGATTATACCAATCAAGTTCATTCGATATTTTTGAAAATGTGAATTCATTCGAAAATCGAAAAATCACCTTTTGAATTAATGGAAACTCAGTGATTAGTGCAATATGTGGCAAAAAGTCGGCGTAGTGCTAAATTTCCAAAGTCCTAAATAAGATAAGGAACTATTAGTAAAATAACAATGCCCTTGATATATTCTGTTAAAATGGTTAAATGAAGATTGAGTAGTATTATAATCCAATGCGTAACTGATAATTTTCGTTTGCGTAACCTTAAAGAATAGTGTATTTTCCGACAAATCTATTTTCCAGTTGAAGTAAAGAATTTCAGTTTTTTTTTACAAAGTTAGTAGTTTCAGGTGAGAGTTTCTTGAAACTTCGGATGTCCATAAGAACTAGTTAACACTGTACTTTTCCACAGTTTATTAATTTTGGAAGTTCTCTGTACTATTCTCGAAAGTCTATTGTGATCACCTTTAAATCTTATTAATCCATTTGAGGTTGCTGTAGCATATTACTTTCATTCAGTCCATTTACTTAATCATATTCTGTTTCGAATAGATCCACTTAGCGCAATTATAATTTTACTTTCCAATAAATTCCTTACTTCCTTACTCTTGCGTCAAACTTGAGGGATTCATTTCGTCTCTTTTCAGTAAATTAAGTTTTTTTCCCAGCGTCACTAGATATTCCCTATTTATTCCCAATTTTTTCCTCGATTTATGCAAAATTCTCCTAGGTCTTAATAATGTAATAATGACACAATGGGTAAACTTACAATTTTTCTACCCCTAGGAGGAGCTCAATATTCGAGGAGTTCTCGCCCCTACATGAAGAGCAATAGTCTTGTTTTGCTTATTGCTATATCATATTCTGATAAAATTTCTTTGTTCTGATAAAATTTCTAACCGGAGCGACTCTGTAATTAGGGTTCTTAGACTTCATGGTACCCTATATACAGCTTGGAGAATTTTTTTAAAATATTAAAGCCAAGGCTTGGGCTTTTTCGCTCATTTTTCCAATTAAGTGCAAGAGGTGTTGCGTCTTGTCCGTCCTTGCAATCTTCTGTTTGTTTGACTGCTCAAAAACTTAGCTATGGGCATCCGCTTTTTGCATTTAGTAACCGATCACTTATATAGGTATGGAAAATAATGTTCTCATTCCCGTGTATGAGTTGTGCTTCTTATTAACGATAATAGAGTTTGATATTTGATATCTTTGAATTTAATTTTTTTATTTCTAATATTAACAAAATGCCTGTAGAAAAACGCTATTCCTCTCAGAAATTTGTCCTCAAGTATTCCAGACACGGGATACTTTCAATCTTTTTTGTATATCATGCTTTGTTATATACTTGTTTTTTTAATTGAACATTAGAATGAAGTTTTATACAAATTAATCAGTTTTGATATTCCGAAATAGGCAGTGTTACACTTTTACCATTCTTGGCTCATGCCCATTTCGTTTAGAAGTTTCACTATCCAGCCTTATTAACCGAGTAGGATAATTTGAGGCATCAAGGGTCGAGCGGCGCTGATGGAATCACTTTTTTCCCGATTTGTTCTAGAGGAGAGGTGGATCAAGCTTTAGGATATAATCCAAGATATAGCTACCCCAGGTATAATGTGATATGAGGTCACGAGTTTTGATAAGATTGTTAACAAAATTATTTTATAGTTTTGTATTGCTCGTCTCGTTGGTCGTGTAATGTCAGCAAATGGCCATGAATATCTTAAATATTGTGAGTGCCGTAGAAGGCTCATTGCTATCATAGGAAATGTGAGAAGTGGCAGCTTTTATGACATGGAGTGGTCTCGTAACGCTTCCCATGCCTATCAATTTAATGCTAATCGTGAATGTGCCTTTCTTTGGAACTTAGTTTTCACTCCAGTGTTGATATTCTCAATGATAAGGCGCATTTTAATGAGAGATTTTATAATTCTTTTTAGTATAAATTATTTCATTATCAGCCTACAGCGAGATGATGGGTTCTGGATATGGTACTTCTTTTGGATATGGTGCTTCATTCGAATTAGGAGTTATTTCGTTCTATCTCACCCTTCCTTCCATATTTATGTTTTTCATTTACCGTTATTCGAGTTATCTAAGCAATTTACATAGAAGCCATCAAAGTTGTTGTCTAAAGGGGTTGGTCATACTTTTAAAAACCTTTGCTAATCCCCGGCGGAAATTGCGCTGATGTTCATGTCACCAAACGTATACCGTCACGCTCCCTATCATAATGAAGTAATTTCTCTTTCGTACGGATGGAGTGAACGACAGATCTCAGGAAGACGATTTAAATCGTATTAGTTGCCGCAACTAACCCTTTAACCGATCAATTTTTACGTGACCTTTACTTTGGAGAATATTTTAAAGGGAAAGTTATGTAAAATGATCGCATGACATATTGAAATACTATTTAAGTATATTACAAGTATCTAGTTGATACGCTGGTGAAAGATTATAGATGCATAATGTGAGTGGTATTTACAGAGAATTAATGAGTTAGTTGTGGCAAGCTGTTATTTTCAAACCACTCTCGTAGGTGTACTGGATGATACCAGGGTACACTAGACCATTTCAAATCGACTGCATCTCAGTAGAGTATCGTTTGTGAAATCAAGTAAAGGATTTCAAAATATATTCTAAGATGTGGTCGCTATTAATCAACAGTGACTAACACTTAGTACTTCGTGTAATCTTAGCTTAGCAGTTTTCATGGCTTAGTAAAAATAACATTTGTAGGAATATTGATAGGGAATAATTTGAAGTAGCATAACTACTCTGGTTTGGAATGTGAATGAACGTTTGTTATATTCCTAACAATATGATTCCATGCATACATTACCTAAATAATTTGTGTTTTAAAAACAAAGTTCCCTAAAATATGGAAAGTCACAAAAGTTTGCCGCTGCTTTTCTAGTATGAAATTTCCCAGAGATAAAAGTATCTGAAAAGGTAAATTATGTCATTATTGTAAGTCGCATTAGACTAAATGTAGCTGAAGTTATATAAATATTTTTCTTAAGAATATTTCCATTATTCTGGTGTCGTATGTTAAGAGGTTTTGGGATAAATTGTTAGTGCTTCATGCGCTGGCTGACGCTAGGAAAATTAAGAAAAACATTTAGGAAAATTTGTTTTTAGAGTAACACAACATCCTAGCCCTAGGCTGTATTCAAATCCGCGTTCTTTAGGTTCATCGGCTGGTGCGCAACCCACTCGACTAATCCGGCCGCATAAATAATAATAGGGTTTGGCAGGAAAAATGTAGACGATCAGCTCTTACTGGTAAAGCCTTTTCAGAGAATAAGATTTTCATTTGACCATTAAGCGACTGTTTTCATGTAGTTAGGTCAATATAGCTACTTTTCACACCTTAATACATTGTCTAATAATTTATAGACTACGTTATATGCTCAATACAATATAAACCTATAAAAGACTGGCAAAACTTTTCACTTTTCTTTTGTCAAATTAAAATTTTTCATCTATTTGGTAAATGATGTAGTTATCATGTTATTTGACTGTACAATTCAAGCTGGAAACCTCCCTTTCAATAACCATACACCCTTTTACGTTTAGCCGTCGCAAACGGTTGCCATATAAATTTGTTTCTGTTGGAAATTGTATGTTTAAAATTTATTTAACCTATTCAGTAAACATTTCAATTCCATACGTCTTCCAGATTTCTTCTTGTCGAAAAGGTTTTTTAGGTGTGACTTTTCGATGGAAAAAGCTCGATCAAACTTTGTGGTAACGAAGGAGTTGGAAAGTCCTTATTAGTTATAACTCGTGAGTGGTTGTGATTTACCACGAAAAAAGTTTAAACCGTTACCAAGGGAACTAAACACCGTTACATTTTCTGTAGTTCGAATTTCCGATCAAAATGCTTTCGTTAGGCTGTTTTTTGGTCGGATATCATCTGCGGTAAAAGAAAGAGGGCGCCCTCTAAACCCTTTAAATCGCTTCGGAAAATACGAGTTGTACGCCTTTTCAAAGTATAACCGTTATGCTCTCGCACCCGGGAACAAAAGATCGTCCCAGGGTGCCGAAATTATAGATTCGAACTTAGGAAGATAGTGACTTAACTCAAAAGAAACTCTCCGGTAGCAATTTGAAGTTTTTTTTATGGCTGTGCGAGCATTATATACAGTTTTAGTGTACCGTAATGGGGTAACGCATGTGGCGTCGTTTCTCTATTTTCAGAAATGTGTGTCAATTCGTCAGCGCTTTGACGCTAATTCTTCGATGTTTCGCTTCTTCATTTTTGCGCTACCGCGTGTGAATTTTTGGTCTCGCAATAAATTCCTTTTATTGCCTTTTACTTGCTTTCATGTGCTACCGTGCTTGGTATTATTTCATTCCTTTATTAATCTCCATTATACCAAATTCAAACTCTTCAAAAGAATTATTTTTAAAAACCCTCTCATGAAACGTCAGTTTAGAGTGGTGAAGTTATTTTCTTCATTTTATTAAAAAGGCCGTCCTATTTGCTGTACAGCGATTGAGAAACGTGAGTGGGGCTTCTAGGATTTCTGAATAATTCGGAGATATATGTATATAAAAAATAAATAAATATTATATATATATATATATATATACATATATGTACACGCACACACACACACACACACTTATTTATATTTTTTCCACATATCTTCAGGGTTAGTGAGGCGGAGTAATAGGATTTTAAAGGGGTTTTCACGGCCAACTCGGGTTTACTGGTAATAGTTTGATATAATAGATTCGCAGCCATATTCAAGATTGGGGGCCTACCTTTTTCTTAATTATACCGATCTCTCATCGAAACAACTTTATTCAGGTATGGGTGGTAAGTTTATTAACATCATTGATCGTAGTTATTTATTATTTTTTTATTTTACAGGGTATTCCCGTTACAACTGATAAGCTTTCATATTAGAATTCTGCACAAACATTGTGGTGTGACGTCATGTAAACTATTACTACTATCAAAGTATTAAGCTTATGTATACTGATTTGAGACTGTAAAATGGTTTTGTTTACATCCAATAGAATTCCCTTCCTTTGCACCAACATTTAAACCGCTCGGTAACTGTGACCTTGTTAACGAAATACTCTTCCTCTTTTCGGTCACTCTTAATCAAACAATGTAAGTTCACTTCCCATGCTTGATTTATAGGGTGATAATGGGTTCTTCTTGCTTATTTCCACTTTGGTTCTAGTGTTCACTAATGCAATATCTCTGCAATTAATGGTGAATTCTGACTTGTATTAAGAAACCTGTTTGATGTGTCAGGTTTCAATTTATTCTACACACAAAAATTCCAAATAACTATACCATCGATGTTAACGCCACAGTTGACTTTTTATGAATTTTTGTAACTGTCTTGTGCTCGGGTATGTTCCTGGTAAGAAGTACAACGCATCATATTTGTAGTCTAATTCATATCCATTTTCCGATGTCGACTCTGTTTACGAGGACGAATTCCAGTTAAATTGTTACAATTTTTCTTAGCGAAATAAATGATATCCTACTGCATGATTTAGGGCCATCTCTGGCAATCATCTTACGACATCAGCATGTAAAATAAAATCCGATACCAATTATTGTCGGAAATTTGGGCGTCTTACCTTCCCATATTTCTCCAGGATCGAATTCCGACCGTCGTTTGGCGGTGTCTACCCTTGTTAAACAGGATTCGGTCTAGGAGAAACTTAGGATGACCCGGTCATATATCCCTCACTCTGCGCGAGAGAAATCTTAACAGTCAGGTATGGATCTACGGAACTCTTTCCACGCACGTCTCAGACTCATGTTCATTCTATCTGGCCAGTTCCACCTTAGATACTATTTCATTATGTCGTTATAATTTAGAGCTGTAGTTGAAGTTGTAGTATTGTTAGTTTTGGGATACGTTTTTTATGCTCGGTATTAAATTTATTTTCCTAATATCTCATGGTAAGCAACTCTCATTTTCTTATAATATTCACTGCCATAGATATGGTAAGCCCTGCAAAATATTGAAAAATTGATAATAGTTATTAATGAAATGCCTCCTAAGTGAATCTAATTGGTGTTGCAAGCTTAATAAAAGCATGCAAATTAATCTTTGGAAATATTGTACTTTTCCTGAAGGTTTTGAAATTTACGCTATGACAAATTAAACTATATTAAATGTGAGGCGACCTTCTCTTAAGAGTGTTCCCCAAGTCTTAGTAATGCTAATTGGGTTATATTATCTGGTGATTAAGTGTACTGTCTTGAACTCTAATGGGCGAAGTGTTTACAGTATAACATACCTTTGGAAAATCCGGTGAAAATTAAATACCGCCACCAGATATAATTATCAGTGTGGTAGTTTAACCGAATATCGGCAATTTTCGTTCTTAAGACGACAATAAATCATGACCATGAAGGTACCAAATTATAATGTACGTACTGGCTGCATATAAACTGCGGATGCCGCGTTGAGGTTCATGCTAACTCATGATTAGTTTTTTTAACTCATGCAACGTGCTGATATTTATAAATTGACCCAAACTCACAAGGGATTGTGATTTTGATAATTTGATAGTCTTAGTCACTTCACATATCTCCAATGAACTCTTCAGTCCTATATTTTTACATTTCTTTTTCAGTAGCGGTTCCTATCTTCGTGATTGCGGAATTTGTTAAAAGTGTAAATTGTTTAGAACGAATGGACCTTTAGTTTTTGATGAGATGTAAGATTGTTGTTTTATGCCGCGGCGTCGTTTAATTGGTGGAAACCTCTGGAGTGCCCAAACGAGACTCGGAACATTCCTCCTGCTTTCCCTCCTATCTCGGAAAGAGGGAAAACGTCCAATCACACTCCTCCGTCTCCTCGTCTCTGGCGACCTCGTCGGGTCAATGTGAACGAACCTTGGGACGAGCTGTTACATACATACGATACATCGGTCAGGGGCCGCGTGGAACCACCTCCGAGCCAATGACTATATTCCTCGCTTCTCCTTCCCAGACGACTCTCTTGGCGGACCGATCTAACGAAGCGCCCTTTTCGAAATCGTCTTTTTTTTAATTTAATTTTTTTCCTCGGGGTCATGCGAAAAAACCGGCCAGGGTGGAAGGTAACAGCGTGGTGGGCAGTGGAGGGCACGGCGAGTAGGGGGTAGGCACGCCTCGCTCTTCTTGGGCCGTTTTTAAAAATGACCGACCTTGGTGACGCAACGGTGAGCGGTTTCCGGTTTTTGCGGCTGGGGTGGGCGCGTGTTGTGATTGGCCGCGGTGATGGATCCTCGGTTTGTGCGTTTTTGTGCCCATAGCCTTGCGGTTCACGGGCGAGGGGACGCTGGACTCTTCCCCTTTCCTCCCTCCCCTTTCTCTCAACTACTCTCCGCAGACCACAGGGGGGCGGGTGAGGGGGGGGGGGTTGAGGAAGGAGTGGTGGAGAGTAAGGGCACTACTCCCCCCCCCTCGGGTTAATCAATCCTCCCACTCGGGCTCCCGGGCGCCCTTTTAACGCCTCAATTTCGCGTGTCGGCCACAGGTTCGACATTAAGCTGATTGAGCGGAGTCTACGACCTGGAGAGTCGGCTCGCCATGAAATGGGCGTGGCCTTACTGTTATAATTAAGATCCATAAAAATTTTTCGCTTCCGGAATCGGGAAGGTTTTTTTTAATATGTTTGTTTTCCGTGTGTATTTTCGTCCGACTTAATTGGACGTTCTAGGTGACCTGAAATTTGGTTTCTTGGAGCAAAAATAACTTCTGTGATGTTCACCACTGTAGGCGTTCAATTTTTTTACCGTAAATTGCAATATTTTATTTCGGTCTGATTTTTATTTTGTACTTATGGCCCCCTCTCATCTTTCTCGTTAACCTCTGGGTCACGGTCGTATTTATCCGTATTTTTCATTCTTATTCTCTTCGTCTTTTCTTCCGTCAATTCCAAAACTGAATTGGCCATATAGTTAATCACTAGCATGCAAGGAGTGACTTCAGGCGTATAATTCACGTTTACGGCATCTAATTAATCAGGAAAGGGGGAGTAATTTGTACTTTCACTCACTTACTTATTCTTAAGAATGTGGAATCTCTGACGGACCCAAATCTCGTTACTTATTTCCTGGGTTGCGATCTTGTGACTAGCCGACCATCAAGATCCAATTCAAACACGGTGTTTCGTTGACATTCAATATTTTTATATTTACTTTCGTTGGTATTGTCACAGCCATGCCCTTGAGCCCAAGTCACCATTGAATAGCATAAAAACCTATCTTCACCTGCTAAATAAATTTCAAGTATTAATGTTTAATAATCATAAAATAGAAATATCAAGCCAACAAAGCATAGGAAACATAACATACCGGCTAGGGTAATGAAGTAATCTCGATCTTGATAGCATCATCAATCAGCACGGATTTTGAAAATGACGTTCATTTTTGCCAACAAAATTGCATTTTTTTAACCACGACCTACTAATATCAGACGAAAATGGCAAACATGTCGGTGAGGTATTCTTGAATTTTAACAAGGCGTTGGACAAGGTCCTTCACAGTTCACTTAAGTACCAAATGCATACGCCGCGCCCGGGATTAATGGAAATGCTATACGAACTCGTAAATTGGGTGTTATACTTAATCTTCGAACGTGAACAGAGAGACATTTTGAATGGCGTTAGATCCGATAGTGTCAGCGTTACTTCAGGTACTCTGGAGGGAAATGTTATAGAGTCCCTACTTTTCTTGATTTATACTACTGCATCTACTTGCTTATTTTAATAATAATAATAAATAAATTTATTTTCCTAGGACCTTGTACTGTGGAACACAGTCCAAATATACAGCAAGACTCTGTGATTAGAGAAAAACATATTGCATATTGCAACCTTGCAAAAACATATTGTAACATTGACTATTGTATTGTACATCCGTATTGTAGCAATTATCATACAAGCAATCATACATGGTATATATCATATCAACTAATATCAAATACATCGACCAATTAAAATCAAAAACCATGTCGTTGATTTAGTGAGCAGTAATGAACAAAACAGATAGTATGAACCTTAGGTAGGAGAAAAAGATATTGCAGCCTTGCAGGAACACATTGTAACCATTACACTTGTATTGTAACTACGATATTGTGATGATTATAATAAAATCAATCATACATCATATAAATCATATCAGCCGGCTACATCAACCAATATCAGGGACATCAATCAATTACAAAAGACATATTCGTAATTTAGTGAGCAGAGATGAACAGGACATATTATGTACATAAATAATTGCAAATATATTTACAAAAAAAAGAAACAAATTGAAACTATCAAACATAAACAGGCTCCAATCAACTGGGTAACATTCCTTAAGCAGTATATCATAATATCTAAATTTAAAAATGGTGGACGAACGGGAATTTCTCAATACGATAGGAATTGAATTCTATAGTTTCGCATATTCAACGACAAACGTCTTCGGAAACGTGGTATTATCGTTTACAAGAATTTCATGGTTGCTAGGAGTCCTTCTAGTAAACATTTTACGCGCAGTGGTTCTGTTTGAAAACATGACTACGAAGTAAGAAGGCTCATTAAGATCAAAGATGGAAAAAAGAAAATTGCCAAGTCAATGTTCACACCGCAACTGAGTGTTCAGCCAACCTAATTTTTTGTAATATGGAGTAAAGTGCTCATCTTTCCGAAGGTTAAAAATGTAACAAATTAATGAATCAAGGAAGCCATGTGGGTTAAGGTTACTTCCCACCGTCAAGTCATTATATACTAAACAAAAATAATCGAATTTAGGGAAAATTAATTACTGTGAACAAGCGATTTCCGAGTGTGTAGCATAGAAATGTCTTAGAAATATGGAGTATCTGAATATTCCATGACAATTTATGATTAAGGTAGATGCCAAGATTGCGTACAGTTTTAGAGTGTGGTGGCTCATTTTCCATGACTTTAATTTTGGGAATGACATTCAGATCGTAACTGTTAATAATTTTCAACGAGAGAGAGAGAGGGAGGGAGAGATGGGATTGGAGAGGAGGAGAGAATAGGGGTGAGAGAGAGGGAGAGAGAGAGAGAGAGAGAGTGGAAAATAGGGGCAGAGAGGGTGAGGGAGGGATTGAGGGAGAGAGATAAGGAGAAAGAGAAACAGGGAGATAGATAAAGATAGGGAGTCAGAGGAAGTTGGAGCGGAGCTACTGAAGGGAGAAATGGGATACGAAGAAGAGAAGAGGCGTAACAAAAAG
>WURS02000015.1:7642132-7659073 GCA_011762765.2 Rhinocypha anisoptera | reverse complement strand
GTTCTCGTATTAGTTTTTTGCATGATAGTTTCTTCTTTTTGTGCGTAATGCATGACTTGTATCATGTGTATGTGAATCTATGGTGGTGGCTCACCCCCTGCCCAACGCTCTTGTGGCAACTTGCAGGGTATTATGTAGATGTAGATCTATGTCCTATCCATCTCAGCGTACCTTTCTCAATCCTCAACTCACAACATCATTTCAACAACCCATCTCACAACTTCCGACTCTCAACTTATAAACTCTCGACTTCTTTCATTCCACAACGCTCCTTAGTATTAACTCAATAAACTCTACTTACAGTTTTTAAAGTCTTAGTTAAACTATGGGTATGTTGATAAAATACTTAATAACGATATTTTTTATTGATAAAATTAAATTGTAAGATTCCCAAGAAGTTAAATCATGACAATGATTGACAAACACTAATGTCAGGAAAATCTCCTTGGGCTACGAATTTTTAATCCAACCGGACGTGCGCGCCCGCACGTGGCATGTCGTGGATGAGTACTCCACACTCACCCATAAAGGGAGCCTCATGTGTCTCGCGGGCCGCGGTTTGCCGGCCACTGGAATAGGGAGAAGGAGACGGGGGCGAGGGGTCGCGATGACGGGACGGCTGGGATCCATCGGCCTGCACGGCTGCGCGCTCTTTATGCGTCCGTGACAATTCTCCTCATCAGTAGGGCGCGGTCGATAAATCCGGCTTACGGGCTCCATTACGGTGGATTTCAGGGCATTGGATTCTATCAGGGCGTCTACATTGCTATGCTCCGTACGCTCGTGCGACTCAGAGCCGTTAGCTGTGTGAAAGGTTGTCGACGTTAAACGTACCAATGTAATGACGTTATTGGAATAATTAGATCGGAGAATTACGCCGAAGAAGAATTGGAGCAGTTACGTTGGGAACCAATTTGTCTCAATCGTATGCTGTAATACAGGTTAAATTTGTTTGGTTGATTTCAAGAAGATCACTTCAGCGGGGAGGTTAAAAAAATATTACAATCCACTTCATACTACTACAGTAGATAAGATCACGCAGGTCGTCATATCGGAGGTTGATCGTAGAACGGATAGATTTAAAATGTCATTTCTTCCTAGTTCAATGAGACATCAAAATAAACACGGTACCAGGGTTAGTTATGAAAGGTAGTGCATATATTTTGTATTTATTTAGCATGCCTGTTAATTATATTTTGTTTGTCATTTTTCCCTCGTGATGTGATTGATGTCTATAAATGTTTTAAATGGAAATAGTTTCTTCTGTGTGATAATTTCAAACATTTGCACGTGAAAGTTCATGCCTGGTGTTGACTCACCCCCTGCCACACTCCCTTGCGGCTGTTTAGAGGGTAACACGTAGAATTAGAAGGAGTCCCTGAAACAGATAGAGAGAGAGAGAGAGTGTGCAGGCATATGTCTGTCTGAGGACACAACAGTATACAGGGATATTTTCATTCAGGTGGATAGGAAATCATTGTGCAAGAAGCTAAATGCCATTTTAAGGAGACATGTGATAAAGGAGTCATGGATGTGTTGAAAGTGCATCCAAGATGAAAGTGCACTGGCGATGAATTTCAATCCGTGTCGCACCACGAATGATTACACGCTGGTCATGTAACGAAAACGTCGCCATTTTAAGTATCGAAAACAGTTCTCATTCTCGCGGCTACCGCTAGAGGTTCTGTCTGTTGTACAGTGCTGCCATCTCTGTCACGCATTGACAAAGAGTGTCCGCTCATTTTAAAGCAAACCGCAAGTTTCTATCTGTTTCCAGTCCGGAGAAAAAAAAATTGGAGGTCTTACAACTTTAATGCACCTCGTAGTGAGTTCTTCTACAGGACGTTTCCGACTCATAATAAAAAGGCACGCATTAATTGTTAGATTATCTAACACTCGATTGATAAATTTACGTAAAACTTCAAACAGTTCAAAACGAGGCTTAACATTTTCATGTTCTCTTGCACTCGTAAAATATCCTACCGAAGCATTTGCCATCCTGCATAAATTCTCTCCAATTTCTTCCTACAATTAATTTTGCATAGATAATAATTTCTCGACTCATGAACAGCAATTCAAAGTTTTTAGTATTATAAAATGAATATGCGTTGTCAACCGAATTTTTTTCACTCAAAAATTCTCATACCAAAACACTCGCCAACTTGCATAATTTCGTCCCAACCTCCTTGGGCTTGTTTCCCATCACCTGCACCTGTTTGCGCCACGATAGTCAGCCGAAACGACAGATGGCCAACATAAGTCCCCCTTCGGTTCACTGTCCCGGATATTTGATGACGCTTTTCAAGCGATGCTCTTGGTAAAAGGGGATGTTGAAAGTGGATGGGTGGATTAACGTCCTCTTCATTATTCCGGCCAATAATTTCCTCTTGAATTTCACCTCACCAACACTAATGTAAATTTGGAAGAAAGCATCCATGTCTTTCAAGGACTGAATTTTTGAGCTTCGTAGCCATTTGAGTGTGTGGTAGCTACTAGGATTATCCGTCCCGCATCAATTGGATTTTACCTTCGCCTGTGCAGTTGTGCATATATGTGGAGTGCAGCTAACTTTATTACCTCAACAAAAATATCGTAATGACCGAAGCATTAGCGCAACAAGGAGGTAGGACTAGTGAGTACTTTGAGTCCGCTTATTTAAAAAAAAAACTGCCGTTACACTCGCGGACCGATGTTAATGAAAACACCTTTGTTTATCTAATCCCTGAACAGGTGGTTTGACTGGAGTTCACAGTTTTATCTTTGCTTGTTATAGGGTATTACCCCTAGTTTAGTATTCAGTTTTTCTCTAGGGCGACTGTTCTGGGACTACTCATTCATTACTTGTTCGTTCTCATTCAACGTTCAACATTAGTTCTCTCTCTCTCTCTCTGATTTGGACTAAGTATATCGATGGACCATACACTTCACAGTAAGGAGCTCGTATATTGGATAATCTGAAAGATGAATTTTTCTATATTCCTTTTATTCCCCTTCTTATTTGCCTTTCCTCCCAGTCTCAAGAGCCTAATATTTGTTCTGGCCAGGCTAAAAACAATACCCTGAACTCCTTATAACTTAAATTTTGTTCTAATGCAGAAGTAAAATAGCATCTGGAAAGCAGTCATGAATATCAATGTTGACTATTTTCCCCTATTAATAACAACCTACTTTCGTTTGTAGCAGTGCTGGAAAGAGAAACTCTCCGTATTGATGTTTTGTCCTGAAAGTCATGTTCTACATCTTCAAGATTATACTAAGGATTCGAGGAAATGAGACGGTTACACAAAATCATTTTTTAATTCCACTTCTACCGACTGGGTTAGCCTGGGGGTAGCGCGTTTGCAGGCTAACGTATGGGTCACGGTTTCGTGTCCCGCCTAGGACCTGGGTATTGTGCTTGCCGAATCCAGTTTTTTCTATGATTTGAAGAGGCGCTGAATGACCACCCTATAAACAAATTGCTATTCCTATTATTTATAAGTATTTTTATTAGAAGTATGTTACACTTCACATATACGCTGAGTTATAAAAAATAACGGAGCATTCGATGTTATTTTCTGTCGAGTTTCCTTCCCGTGAGTTATATATCCTGTTTGCTGGATATCGATTTTTGATTTACCTGGATATATTTGAAGAACGAGTACCCTTCCAAGTTGTACTCATATGGAATTAGATCATTCACCCTGAACGGTAACGGAACGTTGAGTAAAGAAGTAGCATCTCGATCCTACGCCAATTTTGCTGTATATTATCGTGTTACGTGAACTGTAATTTTATTTATGGTTTTTTGGTTTCCCACTGTGCACCGAGTCGAGTTATTCTTTTGCTTCCCATAAAAATCCTATTTTTTTGTCTGATGTGTTGGTTTGTGATGCGGATAAACTGATCTCACAGTCAGTTGATTCGTCGTCACAGAGTTCGGAAAATCACGTGGCCAATATGACGGAAATGATTCTTTTGGGTGCTCGTGGTTTAAGAAATGGCATAGCGTCTTCGTCTGCTTCACAAAAAATCGTTTTAGCTCTGTCCGAACCATGTTGAATCAGTGGGGTGCATTCGTTCTCATCCCTCCGGCCTCCCCCCGCTCCATTCCCCCCGAGAAATTTTCCTGTTAAAGATAGTGCGCAGTTTCAGACGAGTTTCGTTTTAAGGAAGGCGTGCTCGACTTTTTTTATCTCATCGTTCGTCGGATTCCCGTTAACGCCTCTTCTATGAAGAGCGTAAAAAAAGGCTTCTCGAGTTTTTCATGCCATTTTGAATGGCCTTTTGGGAACTAGAATTCGTCCTTCCGTCTTCCACTGTGTCTAAATCTTCCATTAATTCTCTAACTCTCTCTCTCTCTATCTGTCATAGTTGCCCTAAACGTTAATGGCTACGGACGCTGCAGGTCTTAATGTTATACTTGCACTGCGTACTTCATATCCATTTTGTTTGCATGGTTGCATGGAATAACCTTGAATAATCATTCTTTACTACTCCGGTTATTCATACGATAAATTATTTTTTGTATTACTATTGACTTTCATAGTGTTGCAGAACCCATTTTTTTATGCCATTCTTGACATTTGCACATTTGAACACCAAATGAATGAATATAGATGGCATTGAATTGATAAGTTCTAATTAGGTCGTTAATTCTATTATAACCGCAACTTATGTCTTGTAAGATTGAAAACCAAATTTTTGCCGGACTCTATGAACAGTCCTGCATGTACTTGGGTATACTGTATGTACTTGGGCATACTTCACCCAGATTTCTTTTCGGAAATATTGTATTTTTTCAAAAGGTCATGTCTTTGGTGCAAATATATATTCTACACTTTGGGACGCTAGATTGCGACATTTTTCATTTCAATAACCCAAAAATCGCAAGCAAGGCACAAATTGAATTAATCTGGTTTGCACAAATAAAAATTTAACCCCCAGTTACCTCAATACTTTGCACAAAAAGTTTTAAGTTAACTACTCGAACTTTAAAAGAATACATACAGCATATTCATTGAAGATTGGTTGATATTTATGTTATGTGCAATGACGAGTTTGAACAAATTAAGGAAATTCAATACAGGTTATGCATAATAGAAGTTGAAGAAACCTAATTATCAGTATTTGAGGGCGGATTCATATAGTTTCTTCAAAAACAATTTATTGGCCAGTGTACTGCAAGTAATTTTGCTCCTTTCATTATTGAAGGACTCAAAGGAAAGATGGAAGAAGTTTCACCCCTTCCAAGTGACAAGCCTTTCAATTCACATTTGACAGTGTCCTATTTTTCATTGGCACATATGCATATTTTGTCATATATCATACAAGCCACTAAAATTTTTTATTAATATTTTTCCAAATTAAATTTTACTCTTTGGCAATTAGATTTTTTGTAACATAATGAAGTGTTTGTGACTCTTTCCAACATTATGTGATTTTATTTGCCAAATTTACGTTAAATCTTTCCTTTGAATTCTGAAAGAATGTTGTATTTTTTAAGTATAAGATAACATTTTTAGTTGTAATGTTTTTAATAGACAAAATTAATCCATAATTTGGTAATTGGAAAGCTAAGCCTAGTTATAAGAGTGTTATCATGGTGATAAGTTTGTAATTTCTAAAATTGCATAAATTACAAGTACACTTTGTATTAAGAATAGTGGGTTTGTTGTAGCAACTGCAAGTGAGGTCTTAAAATGCTTGTTATGAATAGTTTTCCAAATTTCAACAGACCAATGAAAATTAGGTTCCAACTGTCATTGATATTCAGATCGTCAGGTATTTTAAGATTCTTTATTTATTAATGTTATGCCTTGCTTGAAATTCTTTTAATCAAAATTATAAACTTTACTTTTCTTGTTATTGAATTATTTGTATGTACTGCTGCTTTCTGAGGGTATTTAAGGTTCCCTTGTTTCATCCTTCAGTTGTCAGCGAGCTAGAAGGTCTTGCCCGAGGAGGGCAGCGGCCTGCACACATGGGCTCCACTGCTGTGCCACCATCAGCATCCCACTGTGTTCTGGTGGCTGAGGGTGCCCGATCTGCCCTCAACTTGCTGAGGAGTCCAGGGGGTGGGGGTGGTGTGCCTGGTGTGCGGTGTGTCACCACCAGAGGCACAATTCTACTATCAACAACATTCACAGTAGAAGAGGATGATTCAGTAAGTTCTAATAACACATTTTTCCATCCTTACCGAATTGGAGCTTCTCTTTTCTCACCAGTTACAGATCTAATTTCACTATTTTATTGGTCTTGGAGGCAGTAATTTGAGTTTTAAACAAGGTTTTTCTTGACGATTTTGATAATGCTGTTAGACCTTTTAGTTTATTTTTTTCTACTTTCTGCAAAAACTCAAGCAACCAGGAAGCATAAATGCATGTTTAAAAAAAAATGGTTCTGCATATTGCTGACTGAATGCACAGAACAGGTAAATGTAGTGACATGTTCTCCACCTATTCATTGGGTGCCTTCCTCTCATTCTCCTAAATGCCATACATCAGAGCATTTGTGTGTCACATATAATTCTCTTTATATCATAAGCAGCAGTCTTTGATCCATATACCATTATGAAAATGAATTTTTCTATATTATATTTTTCTAATATTGATACACACCAGCTTTGAGATTCATTTTGACAAATTTTAATTATTTCATTCTTTATGGAGGCATTGTCGGTGGCCTTTATAATTATAAATTTTTTCTGAGAATTCACCTATATATATGGTACTATTTCTAGTGATTATGGTCACACTTATAAATGTGGACTTGAATTCCATTAACATAATCAAAAGTGTGATTTGTAATGACCAAAAACTTTAAAGAAAGAAATGTCAGGCATTATGGTACATATAAAAATGTCTTTAGTCCAATTTGCAAAAGAATTCTTACTAATAATAAAATAATACCATAATATGCATTATGAACTTAAGGCAGAGAGAAGTTATTGCATAAATGCTATAGAGTGAGGTGAGATATGGTGGGAACGATCCATAATTTAAGAAATGAGGTCAAATTGCTATTTCCACTTTTTAAAAAATTCCTCTTGATTCCAACATGTTTCGGTGTACTAAACCATTATCTCGTGTTATCACTTAATAATGATGTACTACACTGAAACATGTCGGAATAAAGAAGTAGTTTTTAAAAAGTGGAAATTAAAATTGTCCTTATTTTTTAGATGTCATTGCATTGATGTTTGAGGGGGTTGGATAGCCTTACTTTTCAGGAAATTTATCTGCTCATTAGAGGCTCTGATGGTTGAATAAGGCTAATATTACAATTTGATTGCAGGTTCCTGGTGGTGCAGGTGAGAGTGAGTTGCGTGGCAATGATGATCGTATTCTTGCTACGTGTCTAAGTTTAGTTCGTACACAAGAGAGTCGTCATGAAGCTGTTACAGATCGAACATCATCATCAGCATCATCTACATCCCGTAGCTGGAGGCGAAGGGGTGAGTGGCAAAATTTTTTATTAAACATTAATATTTTACTCTTTTAATTTAAATGTTACTCCTTTAATTGTACCATGGTTGAATTGATTCTTTTTCCTTTAGGTTTCTTAAATTTGAGTTTTATGTCCGGTATTGACTTCGTTTTGTAATAACATTAATAAAAATAAGGGATCTTCCAAGGAATAATGTGAATTACAGGATGATACTGTGCAAGTACTTTACTAAAAGTGGACTACCTGTGAATTAGCTTCTGTAATGTTAAAAAATCCTTAAAATGTGGCTGGTTTCCAAGTCAATTATTTAAGTATCATTAATACCTATTTTCAGTAGAAATTATTAGATTATTAATTTCCTTTCTTCAGTGTGTGTTATTAATGCCACTAGATAATAACAGCAGTGATAACTATTTATAATCTCATACATATTTAATCTGTCATTGTTAAGTTTTTCTTGGTTGTGATAATAGGTATGCAGTAGTGTATGAAGTTGTAGCATAAATACTGATTTCTGTATTTAGTTTACCTGAAGTCACATTGTATTTGCATCATGATGGACTTTTTGCTACCATATATTTTGTCATCCTTTAATCCAAGGAAACTGATTTTTATGTAAATGAATTGAGCACAAGATAACACGGAGTTAGTTTTTTTGTTTGAGTTTTCCTTTTTTCTTTGCAGGGATGCCAGCAGCAAAGCACATCTATCGTGAGGTTGTTCTCCTCACTGAGGATCGCAACCTCAGGGTCAAAGCACTAGCCAGAGATGTGCCAGTTCGGGGTGTTGAGTGGTTCCTGAATTGGGCCACTCGTACACCTTGCAACACATCTAGGTCGTCGTCGTCCAAGTGCCCTTCCCCTCCCTCGCAGAGGGGTTCTCTCCCTACCCCAGGACCTTTGGCCACCTGAGGTGAAAGGATAGCCCGTGGTAATTGAGCGGGCTTGCAGGATGGTGTAGCAGGCATTTTTATGTTGGCAGACTTCATCTGCTAGCCCACTGAAAGAAAAAAAAGGATAAAGGTTTTGGGCTCGTCCGTGATGCATGATGCTCCGGACTGGTCCTTTCCTGAGCCACAATAAAAGTATGACAAAGCAAACTGTTCTCTACCCCTCCCTAAACCCTCTGATGAGATAATAATGCTGATAATGGATTCAGACCAGAAAACGGAACATGATGGGAATGTTTGCTAGTGGGTATGCCTTCAATATAGATGAATTTTGAAATAATACTGCCCACTTCCTGCTCGGGCTGCCTTTAAATATCTCCTTGTTGGTGTGCCTTTTATTGGGGTATCACCTTGAGATAGTTGCCATGCACCGGGCAGTTTTCAAAGTGTACATGAAGTAGTATACTGCTGTATGCAGTGTACTTCTTGCTCCTTGAATTATTTAGTTTTTACAAAGTCAGTGAGATATAAACTCTGCTGTAAACTGATTTTCAGCTCCGTATGATTATTAGTCTGTTATAAGGAGGTAAGCCACATAAAATGAGGCTTTGAGGTATTAGTAATTTTTACTTGCAGCAGAGTACAGTTAATCATTATGAAGTATAATGCTCATGTTGGCCATATTGGAATATGCATGCTCTTTTTTATATTTCCACTTAAATTAATTGCATCGTGTTGGTGCCACTTTGTTGTTTTGCAATGGTTTACAGAACGCTAATAATATTTGTGAAATTTCATCGATTTTTAGAAGTGGTCACCTTTTTTTACCCCCCCCCCCCACCTGAATGATGTAATCGCCCTAGTTTATAATGCATGCATGTGTGTTGTGGTTATCCATGAGAATGCAAATTGTTGGACACTTTTTTAAGATGACTGCCACTGTGGAATTTTTTATTGGCATTGGATATGCAGGAACATTTCCATGCATTGGTGGATGTTCTATGAAACCACCTATGATCACCTTGATTGTACAAATTTTTTTAGTCCTTAAAATCACCTCCTTGTTTATCTAGGTTTAAGTATCTCCTAATATTATCATCATGTTGAATAAAAGTGTTGAAAGAAATGGCAAGTTTATAATATTCCCCATTTTTTTCTAGGTTGAAATCTCTTGACATGTACTTGTAGAATAGTGATATGAAATGAGGCAGTCGAGCACGGATGAATACTAATTGCACCGTGCAAAATAATTTGTGTGATTTTTTTAATCATTTGAAATGTGTATATAATTATATATATATATATATAGGTGAGCATGAGTTGGTTATTGTTTCTCCTTTTTAATATTTTATGACTCAATTGTCATGCAATTTATCCAATTGTTCTCCCTCTCCCAAATGCCTTAACATTTCCCCAATGTCCCCAGTCCCGGCCCTAGCCCTCCCACACCAACTTCCACGAAAAAAATCATCCCATATATATATTCTTCAGTCTGCCTCTTTTGGGCACATTGTTCTCTCATATACAGGTTCCTTTGCTCCTGTGATGACAACACAGGGGGGAGAATTTCCAACCCCTTCTTGTAAAAATTGAATATTTGTCCACATCCTTGTTACTTCTTACATTTCGTAAACCCCCCTCCGCCTTAAATATGGAAAGAGTAGTTTTTAATAACAAAAGAAAGATTTAATGTGAAATAAAAAAAGGTTATAGTGGCTGCAATTGCATAAAGAGATTGATGGGATATTTATTTATCTCATGCTCAGGAAAATTCACCTTTTTGAAGGTGTCTGGGTGATAAGAAAAATGATTTAATAATTAGGCTAGCCACTAATCCTCGTAAAACAGGTGGATTTTTTTAAATGTGAAGATTGCATGTTTTCTGTGGGGGTTTCGAAATTGTGAAACTAGAAAACTATGACTGCTCTTTTACACAACTCATTTTTTAATTTTGCTTTCATAATTCTGTGCCTCTGTGAGAGAGTGGTAACCAAAGTCAATTTCGTTGAATGTTTTTTTAAATTGTATTTTGAAGAGTGTTGTTAAGGGTAAAGATTTTAGTAAATGGTAATATAAATGTAAATGAAATCTTGGAAGAGCAGGATTCTGCCCCTATTGCAATTGTAATAGTGTCAATGTTTGTGTTGGAGAAAATGAAGGGTGGCTGTGGAATTATTTTTTTGAGCTGACTGTAGTTTTATTTTAATATTTATGTTATCATTGTTTTGTGCCAAGGTATTATACCTGATGACCCCTTAAATTACCTAATTTTGTCTGCAATTGTACAAAAAAGTTAAGGTTATTGTTTATTTTGCTATTGTTTTGTAAGGTTTTTCTGATTAAATAAGTCTGCATAAGCACCAAATCTTATCTCACACACCTTACACTTTGAAATTCTTATGAAAGTGTACAAAAAGTACCATTGCAAGATTAGCATTTTTCCCTGAAGCCAAAAATTAAATTAATGACTTTATTGTAGTTAGCTGTTAGCAAGCTTTCTTAAACAGTAATTTACGAGTAATCAATTTGCTGTCTTAGAAATTGTTCTTCTTTGCTAACTTGTTAGGCATGCAAGAACCGGAGTTACAAAAGGAAACAAATATACCAATAAGATGTTGAAATGTTTGTACAATCATAATTGGAAGTGATTCCTTTTATTTCTAAATAAAGAAAAGGAAACTTATTTTTTAATTATTTTGACTGGATCCTTTATTCATCTCTCTTCATATCCTATTGGGATTATCCAAAGTGTAATGAAATATGGGGAAAATTTCTGAAGTGTAACAAGATATTTGTCACACTATGGAAAGTTTTGGAATATTGACATAGTACCTGCTGATGATAAGCCTTTCCATATCATATTTTCTGATAGTGATTTTAATTATCACTTGCTTACATTCCAAATTACTGAATCTTTCAGGAATTATAGCAAGGAAAAAACTCTGTATTCTCCTAAGAAGTAAACTGATTAAGGACAGGCAAATATTTTTATGTAGCTATAAAGTTTTTATCGCTTTCCTGTTTTGTAATAAATAGTGAATTTTTGCCGTATATGAAAAAAATGAAAATGTATATCTTAACCTCTGAAGAAAAATAATTAGTTTTATTTTATCATATTTCCATGATACTTAATTTTGTATCTAATTTTAGATGCATCTTTATGGTATGATTCGCAATGATAATCCAAATTCTTTATGTTTTTGTTTTGAGACCTATCAGCATTAATATCAGACTTTTCTGACTGTGTAAAGTAAACAAGGATGAAAATGGAAGTCTGTGGTTGGAGGAGCTTTTGTAAATAATAAAATATATTTCAGTGATTGTCGTTATACCTCCAATCCGAAATATCAAAATTTTAATCTAAGTATTGGTTTCTGCATTGGCATTGCAATCTTTGTGTTCCATAGACTCTCATTCACGTGTTTTTACGATGGCGAGATTCACGAACTATTTACAGTTTAGACGACCCAGCCGAAGCTTTTCGTTATTTTTTTATACAAGTATCTAAATGTTAGCTAAATGAAAACTGAGTCTAGCGAAGTGTGTTACCTTACGAACAGCACAAATTCATTGCCAAACTCCTCTCCCGACCTCCCGTACCGCATTTGATTCAAAGCCCTTTCTCCGCACTGAAGATAATCGTTCACTAAGCTATAGTTATAGAAGTAAAAAAAAACTGGGGCGAAGGGAGGAAATTGGAAAGGTGTTAGGTGAAATTAAACCAATGCTTGAGATTGCGGTAGGTGTCGTATTGCGCGGCACTACCGCACGACTACATTTCGGATTGGGAAGACTTCTCATCTGGAGTCAGAAGGCCTTGGCCATCAATCATTGTTACGCTGGTTCCCCGTCTGGTCACGTGCGTTGGCTTTATTCACGCCGGCAATCAAAAGTCTGTGATACGTCGGCGTTGTATCATTTACCATCCCCCTCGCACTCTACCCACGAGTGTGGGGAGTCTACCTTAAACTCGTAAGGACCTTGTTACTTTGTTGACTGGTAGACCTAGTACACTCTTAGACGCAGAAGCGCGGCCGCTTCGATCTGTCGCATCAGGGTCATTCTTCTCACGACGTTACAGTGATTAGATCAGTTTGTGTTGATTACTTATGAACGTAGTGGTCGCCTTTATATTTTTTAAATTGAGTTTTTCGGAAAGTTGTATTCAAATTCAGCGATGGTCCAATTTCGTGGCAAAAATTTCTTCCATGAAGTAGGAAACACTAGATAGGCATGAGCCTGTTTAGCTCTGTCGGGCTCTGAGGCATTTTTCCCTTAGAAATCGACACAGGTTCAATGGTTAACCGAAGTTTGGTGTTCCTTCGAAGTTGCTTTCATATTAGCCGATCTTAAGCGATCTAACCTTAAGAGAGTACCACCGATCGGCTTCAGTATCGCTGCATTGCGGGTTCACATTCGGATATGCTTTTTTAACATAAGTGAGGAAATTGAATTAATCGTTTTAGGTAAACTTTGTCACACATGTTGGTGAGTCAAGTGAATAAAGAAAGGTTTTTCGGTAACTTTTGATGCATCACTGAGATCTTTGATATTCACGGGCAAATGATATGTTTAACATTGCGTCACTCCTAGGAACTGTGATTCCACGTCAACTTGTAATGTGCCTTGGGTTTGAATTCCGCGGGCATCGACCATGGTTCATCATTCATCGTGCGTAATTACCCCTTCTTCCCTTTGGCTCAGACCACAAAGTATACGTTGGGGGAAACCACTGAGGAGCGACAAAAAATCATTACGTAAGGATGATGGAGAATGGTGGCCCGTTACGATCGCGCTAATGGCTCTTACAAAAACTCTACCCCGGGGTCCTACAAAAAGAAGTCCGAATTGACCTGCTGCGTATGCTTATGTCAATTTCGATGATACGACCATTATAGCCAGCATGAATTGCATTGCCGTCTGGTCTTCCTCGAATCCAAATATGGTCTGAAGGTGAAGTGCATGGGATGTTTTTCTTTTGAGCACGACCTTGCGCCTATACTGCCATCGTTTTATTTACGGGAACTCTTTCCAGCTACCCTATACCTCCTCGACTATCAGGTGGAGAATGAGTCGATTAGGAAAGGTACCGTGATTTTATAAATGAGCTCCGAATGAATCTTCAGTATGTACTTATTAACTCTGCGTTTTGTATTACTGAATTCTGAACTCTATACCTTTGTATAAGGCTGATCATTATAATCACCATTGATCTTCCTCATAAGATTTATTTGCCGGGATATTTTGCGAGTTTTCAGATTTTTCTGATAATCGAACGGCTTAAGGAGAACGTAAATAAAAAGTTGGGTTTCTAAGGTTAAGAGAAATAGTTTTATAGTGAAGAATTTATTGATGCTCCTTCAGAAGAATTTTATCAATCAATATATTTAATACCTTAAATTCCAGAGTTATTACGTATTTTCTCCTTTTATTTTCCCAGCTCTTTTCTAATTAAAATTTTCTCTTGTTATGTATATTATGAGCTGTCTTGCTGCGCTTTGAAAGTTTACGCATTAATGACCCGTGTATAGAATTTTTTTTACGTCCACTACTCCACAGATTTGTTTTCCAATCAATGATGTTCTATGATACCGTCATTGGGGAAGTTTCATCTATAGCCAACGAAATTAAATAAAGATTTAAAAAGAAAATAATTAAACGCATAAGTTTTAATGGGTTAAGGAATTTATTTTAGAGAACACCTTAACGGCTTTCCTCAGCAAGTTAACGATTCACCTTTGAAATTACTTCTTTTCTCTTTCATTGACAATATTAAGAATTTATCAGCGCGAGATAGCGTATCGGAAGACATGAGCACGATCCGACGGAGATAAATATTTCTTAGGTTTCCGCCAAATGTATGAGTTTGGGAATGGCTTCTGTAACCAGTAGACGACCGCCAGTGATCTCTTGCGAAAACAAGACCGCATGGATGTGAATTGGAAACATTCTTTTTTTCCTCGGTCCCTGTTTTCATCATTGTCCGCTGCTGGTTGAGAGTTTATTCTCCCCGCATAACCCGAAACTACTTTCTAAAGGAGTCCGTACATACTCTCTGGGAAAGGTATCTTTATTCCACGAACGTGCGATATGAAAAACAGGAAGACCTAGAACGTATTATATCATGTCGTTGTCCCGAGAGTCGAGCATTTACGATCTCCGTGAATCTCATTTCCTTTTTTTTTTCCTTTCATGCAGCTTCGTTTCGTGCGGTCGCAAAAGAGCTCGAACAAAACGCGCGCACGAGTCGACTAGTTGCTCCCATTCAACCTCTGTGGCGAAAGGGGTCAAACTCGGTGACTATGCGTGCGTGATCGAGTTTGTAGTTGTGTGTGTGTGTGATCGCGTGTTCATTCGGCGTGCGTATTTTTTTTAAAGGGCAACAAAGAAGGAAAGACTAGCCTCACCCTCCTGCGGTCAAGAGCTGGACAATGACCTTTTTAAGCAGGTTGTGTGAGCCGAGTTCCAAAAGTAAGGAAGAATTTCTGTCCGCGTGTTTCTGTGTGTGTGTGAATCGCTGCAGCGCATCGGGGCATCGCTCGCTTCCAAAAATAGCTCAAAACTCGCTCCTTGTTCCCTCCCCATCCAGTTATTTCTATCCGACTCGGAATCTAAAATTTCATTCGTGTCCGAAATTTTAATTTGATTGGCGCACGGGCCGGAGAAAAGGAGGCCGACACCGAAGTTTAAGAGAATCGTTTGGACGCAAAGCAGTCTTAAATGTATTTTGGACGAGATGCCCTTGGGTATGCCTGGACACTGAGTGATGAAGGTGCTCAAGAATTAAATATCGGGTGAATACAATAAATCAATGCATGCTTGCCTCTTGACGTTCAAAGACAATCTGTTCAGAAGTAAATAAAGGAACACACTTAGCACCTTTCCGTTGATGCGTTAAGGGGTTTAACTCAGTGGACAATGCCCCGACTAGAAGGAAGATCGTGAGTCCGAGTCCTGCTTACTGGCGTGGTGATCTGATACATTAGACCAAGAGAATTCGACGAATATATCTAGGAGACAGTTTTCGTCCTACTCATATATCTAGAAAAGAAATTATGACCGCGAACAAAAATATTAACGGTTTTCTTTAAAAATCTTATGATCAGTAATAAATAATTATCCATCGACATAAAAATGTGGAAGAATCATTTCTGAATATGATTGGGTGAAAGAGTCTGATTTACTTTTGAAATCTATTAACATCATGACATTTAATTTAGCTGAAAGTGGAGAAAACGACGCAGAAATAGATTATTAAGCAGTACATCTTTCAGATAAGTTGATATCTCTACTCACTGGTAACGATACCCAATGCTTGAATTAATTAATTAATTGATTCGCTTTCAATTTCTATCATTTTCGTCGAATTACGGGAAAAATATTATAGAATATTGCCCTTTTTAGGGTATGTGCTTCTTAGAGTCGGTATTTGTAGTGAAATATTTAATTTCAATCGCTTGCTCTATTTTTGAGATACTGTCTTTCATCACGATGATTAACTTAGCATAACGATACTGCTGTTGTAATTGTATTTTCGCACTAATTTATCGTAGCTCATAATTTCCTTCATAAAGCTTATCCAGCGTATTAAAACAGTCCTGAAGTGCACTCCATCTCGACCAAAAACGAGAGGGGAGGGGATTTTTCTCCGAAAGCCTCCTCTCGCTTCCTTGGAAAATGTTAATGGTAAAGCGCTGCATACGGCACTCCTCGGTGACTCCGAGATTGAGGAAAAAACTAAAGGACGGGCAGCAAACAGGTTGAGCGGAGTCGATTTCCGCCTGCAAAATTTCCTCGAGGAAATTTAAGGATGGATTTTTAGCCCGACGGAAAACGTGTAAAAAATAATAAGATGCAGCCTTTAGTCTTTACGCGTCGGTATTGTGAGACATATTTCATGTCTGAGTTCTTGGCTCTTTGAGTGTTTGAGCACATTTCCTTTCCTTGGGTAGGGCGGCGGTTCATTCCAGTTGTAGGCTCGACCCGTTTATGAACTTGGGACGACTGTGATCGTCCTCCCTTTCTCGCTGCCTTGACCATTTTTTGTCTCCTTTCAACTTTTTTGCTAAGCTAGGTGTTTTCATCGTAAGTGCCCTTGTGGGTTGGCGGTAGAGAATTAAAGCGGTAGTGAATATTAAAGTAATTTCGATAAAACTGAGATAAGAAAAGATAGGGTTGTAGAGAGAAGAGTGAGGCATGTTTATAAGAACTAAGAGTCGCACCAAAGCTCAGTGGAAGTATTATCTTTTAGGATAGTATTAGTTTTATACATTTTCCATGTTTGTGCATGCTATCGTGCTTCCTTTCGAGCAAGTTAGAACATTACACCTCAAAAATGTTTCCTCCTCCCCTCTGAAGCATTAATGGCTCATTTACCTAGTCATTCATTTGTTGTTTTCTGTTGGCACTACTTCGCGGGATTATGCATTATAAAATTTATACTTACACCACCTCATAAATTGATAAAAATAATAAGAAATATATGTATATATATATCTATAAATATATATATGAATTATATATATAAAATGTATAGAAGATAGACAGGAGACGGACAGGAACACACAGAAAGAACGGCACAGTTAAAGCTTACGTTAACATAAGTTTTAACTGTGCCGTTCTTT
>WURS02000015.1:7579296-7613718 GCA_011762765.2 Rhinocypha anisoptera | reverse complement strand
CCCCCCACTGCCGCCGCCGCGAAACTTTTTCTTCCCCGCCCACCTATCAAAATATCAGGCCTGGAACGCTACGAGTGTTCTCTCCAGAATCCAATTCTCGAAATGGTTACTAATCTGAGGGGTCCATCGGAAAGCCCTGTGGCGCCACGGGCCACAAGGGTAATGATATCCATTTGGGGGGGGAGATCGCGATATGGACGCGACACATAGTTAGGACTGGCTGAGCGTGGTTTCTTCTTGAATCTATTATATATTATAGTAAGACATCCTCAACGGTAGCCAGCTAACCTCAATACGTTTGAGGAAGACTAATAATATTATTAGTTTCTCTTGAATCGAAGAAGCGTTTAGGAATGATACCCGAAGTGCTCAGCTAATTTTCACAACGCTTTTCCATGCAAAGATAATCGAAGTGAATGAAATTGAAATTTATCCCTTTGAAAATAACTGATATTAGTGTTATACCGAAAGGTATTCCCTTGCTCTTCTGTTATTTCCTCAAAAGTGATTTTTTACATCTTATATCAGTAATTATAATAGTTCCCGGCGGTTTATATAGAAACTATCCCAATAAATAATTCTCGGCCGATGACTCACTTCTCTCTAAGGTCTTGACGTTGTGGCTGGGCTCGTTCGTTTCAATGACGCCTAGGGCTGTACCGGCCGGAATCATTATTCCTCCTGTTACGAGGAATAATAATTACCTACTGGAAAATGCGTAAATGTTATCTAAATACCTTCGTTTGGGACATAAAAATGCTATCATATGAAAATGATAGAAGATAATCACATGAAAAATATTATCATATGTTTGGAAAATTGTTTTCTTCATGAAGAAGGTTATTTTTTTAACTGCAATTAAATTATAAATCTACCGGAATCTACGAAATATTTTGTGCTTTTCTTATTTTTTAAGGTGACTCTCATTGCTTTAATAATCTCTATTAGTATTTTGTATTTTCAGGATAAATTGTTATTATAGTCCCGTCTTTTCAGGTGACGAGGAAATTAAAATGTTATGGGAATTGTCCAAAAACAGTGGCCAGAGGAAAAACGAAGACAGAGAAAACAAAAATTATTTGCATTAAGATTATTATCAAAGATGTAACACTCGGATAAGTCTACTTTTGCATTGGATATTATGAACTGGAATTGAGAAAAATTTTGTTCGGATTCAAATGTTATATTTCTTCTTATTCCTCCGTCACTGCAATCCTCCGTGAACCTAGGCCTCTTTCACGACTCTTCTCCAAGTACCACAAACTGCAGCAACAGTTTCAGTTTCTCGCGCCCATCTTATCTAAATATTCTATCCTTCCACCTATTACGTGCCCATCCTATATCCTTTTATCTATCTCTGCTTCCTTCTGTGGGTCTCCAATTATTGATTTTATTAAAAGATCTTGCGGATTCCATACGATTCAAATTGAGCGTTACTGAATCGAAAAATACCCTGATCTTGGTTTAAACTACATCCTCATTTGCTCCCAAAGTTCATGGTCCGTTTTCATTGCAAAAAGGACCATGGATTATTCTCGAAGCGCTTTTTTCCAAAAAAAAGAGTGTATCTGCATGTATCTTACTAATGGACCAGACTTAACGCCGGTGCAGCTCATTACGGGTGAATTCTCTTATGACAAAGATTGTGTTACATATGACTAAATTGTGTCATTGAAAATTGACATAATCTGTTCTCATTTTCTCTTTCTTCGTCGTGAAGACTAAATTTTCCTGCGATCTCTCTAAGCCATCCTTCTTTTCCAATTTTTCCGTTAGTCACTGAGTAAGATCAAGATGTCCTTTGACCTCATTGTTGATTTCTCTTTCCGAATCTCCATAGAATTGTTCTAAAATAGCAACTTCCGCTTCTTCTGTTGGAGAATATGAATTTATAAATGTTACAATGAAGAATTTTCCTTTAATTCGAAATTTACTTATTCTTTCATTTCAGATAAAAATTCTAATACTGATTTTGTCATTCTTTTGGAAATGAAACATTCTCTTTCACACCTACCTTTTCTTCCCTCAATACCACTATAGTAAAAATTTAGTTTTATTGATATGACTTCCGGCCACGTCAAGTTGTCAACCATGGGAATGGTATATTTAAATTTTTAAAACGTTGTTTCCCTAGCATATAAACCGTTTGATGGATTGGATTCCCATATAGTGAGTTATTTTTTCACGTTTATCAAATTTATATTCTCTAATCTAATGTTTATCATGGATATTTTATGCACAAGGTCTCAGACAAATAGCCAATCGTGACTTGAAGAGGTGCGAAATGACCATAGCAGTCGCAAAACACTATAAACAAAAATACTACTAATTCAGCCAAATAGACTGGAAATTAGATTAAAATATTACCTTCCCTTGTCTTTTTCTACCTTTTAAGAAAAACAACGAGTAAAACATTCTTGTAAATCGACTGAGGATTTCATCTTTATTTAAATTAATCTTCGAGGATCCCTTTAATGCGAGATGGCAGCGCATCATCATTCGTGAGTGCTTTATGAATTTTGGTGCTGCGCGGATGTGCAGACTGCCGTCGACATCCGTGGAGATCACCAGCAGGCTTGAGAAACATCCGTGCGAGTCATCAAACCGCAGCACAATGGCTTTAGCCTCACTCACGACCTTCTGGCTACGATTTTAAAAGCATCATTGTAATCATCGGGCGTTCGAATCACGTGTGTCGGTGTCCTTGGCCAAGGGTGCGGGCGAAGTGTACTCTCCTCGGCGGCGTGTTGATAACGACGTCCAAGGGGTCAGGAAGGAAGGCGTTGTTCATTCAAAGCAATAAATTGATTCTACTTATGTATGGGTGTGAAATCCATATTTAAAAGCAGTAAACCCAAAGTGGATTGTAGGTGAATAATTGGAAGGAAATCGATTAAGCATAGAGGAGGACTAGAAGGGGAATAGGAGAGTGTCGCTTAAGTTATTTAGCCGAATGATTAGGGCGTTCAATGGTGTTGAATTCCGTTTTGATTTTTAAAAATCAAAATTCTTAGCTGCATAATCGATTTAGGGAGAAATCATATCGGCACTATTCATTCATATCACCGAACTCTCTGGATTGAGCTGAAAGTGACTTACTTCATGGGGATTCTCATGTGCGTGCTGTCCCTACGCTTCCACGTATGCCAAATCAGTCCCTCACATGATTTTCCTTTATTGTTACGAAGGCTCAGATCATCATATGACGCATAACCATTGTGTCAGCGCTTGAATAATTAATTATATCGTTATCCTTGGTGGCTCCAAACGAAAATGAACAATAGCAATCCACTAGCCAGACCGTTCACCCTTAAGTCGATTTGGATTCAACAGCAACAAAACTTCTTCTGGGTACTTGGACATATCTTTTCATATTTATAATTGTAGTAGTATTTTTGAAATTCAATTTTGTGTTCCATTGGCTTTGGCGGTTGAGCATAGTAAGTATGTAAAAACTAAATAAATCTAAAGCTAAAAATATGGAAACCTCATGCATAGAATGTCTATTCAGTACATTTTGGTTATGACATGATTGCATTACATAAGGAATAGACTTTTTTTACTTCTTATCATTAAAACTTATACATTATTAGCTGCCAATAATTTTTATTTTAATGTAATTACTTCAACATTTGTAGCAAAAGTTCAATTGAGTCATGTTATTAACCTCTCCCGGTTAAATGTACAATTTAAACCTATAACTTTAATTCTGTCACCATATATCACCCCTCCCATAATGTGAAAGATTAAAAATAATTATCCTAGTTTTTATTCAGAATTCATTTTTCTTCTTTTCTTAACAGATCCTGCTGGTGGATGCTACTACAACTATCAACATTACAGTGAAGGAGACCGCATCACCACCAATGAGCCTTGTCTCAACTGCACATGCAGAGGTCGTATGTTAATGTGCTACCTACGTGTTTGCCCCTTCACTAAAGCTATTGGACAAGACTGCAAGGTGGAAAAGAAGGCTGATCAGTGTTGTCCTACCATTACCTGTCCCGAAGGTGAGAATTGTTTTTCATATCTATGGATTTGAATTTAATCCCATCAGCTTTTCTTCCACTAAAGTCATAGTTTGATTTTTCAACCATTTTAGCTATTTTCCCACTCTTGTAGTTACTAATTTCATGTAATCACCTGAGGCCAAGGGCAGTTTTATTCTTTGCTATCTCTAATAACACTCATTTTATACTTAAATTCCTATGCTAATGAAAATGATGAAGAAAGCTATGTTGGTAAAAACCTGAAACAATGACATTTTAAAAACATAATACATATATGTTTCAATTCATTGCATATACCGCTTCTCCTATAGATATTTTAGGTGGAAGAAGGGACTATCTAGTCTCAATTTCACCCCAATAAAGACATTTTATTATTATTATGTTTTCATATAAACTCTTTCAATGTCTGATACCAAAAAGAATATTCATCAGTACAAGTTCTTAATCAGTTTACAAAGAAACTCACTTTCAGTTGTTAAATGTTATGTCACTGAATCTCTACTTTGAATGAATGAATATTTTTTAAAGAGTTTCTCTTTTGTCATATTTAGTTCCTGTACAATTGATCTCAAGCTCAACTGAATCCACACATCATGGATCTCTTGAGACAGAACTTGGATTCCCAGATGACTATGGATGTACCATTGACAATGTATTCTACACGGACGGAGCGCAGGTGTGTTATTACATAATAAATAAATAAGATATTTGTAATGAGCACAGTTTTTCTTATAAGTGGCTATTTTACAAGTTAATTTTTATGGGAGTTAAACCACCTTTTAATGGCAACTTTTTAAGAATAAGAGGTCAACTTTATTTTAAAATTTCATTATTAATTGGCAGTCTCTTTGTAAGTGAAAAGAGAAAATATTCTGGAATAGCTGATGTTTTACAACACTCCATATCCTATTTCTGAATAGCCATAAATGAAAAATAGGTAAATATCACTCTACTAAAATGAAACAATTCAAAATTATTTGGGAATAAATTCTAATTTTATATTTGGGTAAAGTTGGGAGGATGGAAACTAATTAGATAGAACAGTCAGGTGTCTGTAACTTATTAATTACTGAACAAACTAGTTGATTTCATAGAGTTAATAAATGGAAATGCATAACTGGATTATAAATCACTTATAATCAAATATTCCAAATACATACATCTCTTTTTCTTTTCTGAATACAGAATATTAAAGGAAATTAACACTGTTTATTTAAGATCTAAAAACTTTTACATATGAATTTCGAAAATTCCCAATCCTTTTTCTTTGCCCTTAATTTAAATATATTCCATGAAATGGATGTTATCTGTAAGGAGGCATTTTCACAAATCTTCCATTTATCATAATGACTTGCAGATTTATCAGTTTTTCTTTTTTTTTTAACTACTATAATATTTTTTAAAAACAGGTTCCCTCTGATTGGAAGAAACCATGTGAGCTCTGCTACTGCATCCGTAATAGAACTGCTTGTGTCATGCAAGAATGTACACTGCAGGTTGATGGTTGCACACCTGTTTATCAAGAAGGAATTTGTTGTCCAGTACGTTACAACTGTGGTAAGTACAAACAAGTTTATATATGGTTGCTGATGCAGTTTGAGAAAGGATTAAATCAATAAGCTGGATTATGATTTTTTTATTTTTAAGTTATACTTTTACAGCATATTCCTCATTTCCAAAAAATTAATTTTATTCCTTACAGAATATCAAGATCATCCACATTTTGGTCTGACAACCCTACGACCAACAACCACTTCTACAACTACCACTACAACCACATTTCCACCAACAACACTTCCTCCAGCAACACCTAGCCCACTTGGCTGTCTCTATGGGTCTGAAATGTATGAAGATGGGGAATTAATAAAGGCTATATCTGGCATTGATGCAGCAGAGAGGTAATTATTTTCATAACATTGTCACATTTAATGTAAATCATTACATTTTTAAGCATAGTTGGCTTTCTTTAATCCAAGTTTTTATTATACCTTTCTTATTATTCTGATTTTTACATATTTGAATAAATATGAAAAGCATAATATATTTGCAAGCTATTCTGTTAGGGCAGAAGTGGCTATTACAAAAGAGTTCAAAATATGAAAATAGCCTGTGTGAGCATTTTAACCTGTTTAGCATGATATCATGTCCACCTAATAAAATATATTTAGAGAGATTCTTCTAATTAATCCTTCTTGTATGAATTTAACTAACCAGTTTCTATGTTCTCAAATGCTTTCTACACCAAAAAAATTTCTTTCTACTGTAGCAAAATATTTCAGTGTTTATCATACATTTTGTTTAATTTTAGGAAGAGATAAAAATATATATATATATATCATTTAATTATGCATTTACATTTAACTTTGACTAGTGATTAATAACTCTGTTGCTAGTAAAGGAAATTAGTAAATTATTCTGGGTATAATTGGTATCTCACATTATTATCAAGTGAGATGATACTGTATATAACATTATATATAAGTTTATAGTAAGTCTACTAATAGTTAAACAGCAGAGTGAAAAAATTAATATATATGCTATTTTTCATTTAAGCAATGCCTCACCTTGTCAACATTGTTACTGTATGCGTGGAGATATAGTTTGTGCAGTTCAGGAATGTGGTACCCCAATGGAAGATGCAGAAAAATCAGGCCATGCAAATGGTGCAGGCCAAAATTGTACTGCTATGCCAATACCCCCAGGAAAATGCTGTCCTGAGGCTTACCAATGTGGTGGGTATTCTTATGATAATAAATTAATCTCTTTTATTTACAGGAACATAAACACAACAAGACTCAAACAGCATTAGTAACCAAAACAAATATTTGAAATAAACTTAGTGTTTTGATAGTTCTACTAAGATTCCAAATACATTTGCATATACATATGGAAAAGGGCTGACCTAATTTACAGTATTTTCTGGAGAGAAAATACAACTATTTTTTAGTCATGAAACTTCATTCTTCATTTCTTCCACCTGGATGCAACAATTAGCTCCATAATATATTTTCTGAATGCATCTATGTAAGGCATCTTTTACAATGGTAAAAATATAGTAAAAAATTGTTCCTAAAGTCCAAAATTGAATCCAAAGAAACCCCTTCAAATCATGTTTCACATTTCGGAACAAAAATTAATTAATAGGTACTAAACCTGAAAAATTCATAAGGTAGTGAAACAAAATCACAAAATATTTTACTAATATTAATAGTCATCTGTAGTGCTGTGGAGGTCGTGGTAGTCCAGTGGGTAGAGTCCTTGGCTACTGACAGGGGGACCCGGGTTCAAGACCCGGTGATGACTCAGGACACCTCCAGCTAAACCCAAGCAGAGTGATTTTTCAGGTACCACATCTTTGTGGGAAACCACAGGTGGCACAGGGAAAGGAACTGGCCCCTCTACCCTGATGTGTGAATTTCCACATGTCATGGGCATAGTACAAGGTGAACTCTATCCTCACTTAACATACCAACCTTAGGGTTGCAAACTGTGGTTGGTAGTGTTGTGGGATGGAGTCAAAGAGAGAGAATCAAAATTCTTAAATTCGAAGGAGTGTAAAAAAAACATACTTACTTTCAGTTTTTAGGTTTGTATGATAATAAACTCAACATTTTTAGTATTCTTTCTTTTCTATCTTAATTGTGGGTTTCTTTAAATGGACTGGAAGTAATTATTAGTATTTTAACATTTCATCATATGTAGTTTTTGATGCACATGCATGCTATATTTTGACAATTATTGGTTCACATATGTATCTTAATACCCCAATTAACATGCACAATGTATTTATTGGTGGCACTTCTTCACTATAAACTTCTGTATAAGAGATATCATTGATATAATAACAGCTCATACCCAGGACCATTGTTGTTAATTGTTTGATATTTTGGTGTTTAAGGAACCTTTATTCATATCTTTGATGTATCTTCATTCACCATATGCCATAAAGTTTAAATAATATCCAAGGAACAGAAATTGTCATATTATCCATTCTCTGTCATTTTAATCAGTGATAACATAGTCATTGCAGCCTTTTTACCTTTTATTTAGAATTTTTACTGTATGCACTTTCTCCTCTAAAAATGCATTGGATAGTTATGGCTAAATGAATGAGAATGAATTTGAAAAAATAATTGCTTTTAAGGTTCAACCATTGCTTAGAGGGGCAGTATGATTTATTTATTAACTTGAGATAAAGAACTAGAGATCAACTTTTGACAAAGATTGACAAATTTTTATGATATGGGCAGTTTGTAAAGAAAGAAGGATCGGGATAGCATATAGTTCATGCAGGCACTTTAGGAAACATTATTTGATATTTATGTTACTTTGGTTTTATAATAGTCCATGAAATTATTTCACTAAGTAAGAATTTTTTTCAATGTTAGAGAGGAAGTGTTTTCCATTAAATACACAATAAGTATAAACAAAGCCATCGTAACCTTGAATAGAACCATCTGATTTCTTGAATTTTCTTTATTTCTTTTAATGCTAGATTTTTTTACATGTTCCTCTTAAATTCTTTTGGGAGTGCTCCACAAGACAGAAAATGGAAGAATGCTGTCAGTACAGTGGTTTTCTGTACAGAAAGAGGAGAACATTCCTTCAGCTGTCACTTCTGAAATATATTTTTACTTAAATGGATAACAATTTTTTTAATTAACAGATTAGTTTCAGGTATAATATTGTAGAAATGGTGGATATTCATTAAAGTAAACACCTTTATATTTTTTCATAACCTTATTGACACAAAAAGCAATTGAAATTGTTGAACTCTGTATTTTTATTGATAGATACCTTCCTACATAGTCACAGAGTACCTATGAAAGATGGCCAAACATCAGAATGGCAACATTTTTATCTTATGGTGAATTTTCTTGAAGGACTATGAAGGAAGAAGGTTATTTTGTGGCATTTTTTATTATACTCATCCATTTTTGGTGAATTTTCAGAGCACATCTGGAGATTTTTCTAATAAACGTCTAATGATAAGGATGTACTTATAATGTCAAGCAAAAGTCTGTGTTCTTAAGGTTTTGAATATTTTACAAAGGTTGTTTACTACATTGGAAATACTAACAAGTTTAAGTATAGCATTTATCAACAAGTTTCATCTTACAAGAATATCTTTAGGTTCAGATAATGTAGCTACCAATGCTGAATATATCACACACAAATACATTAAAAATGAAACTTTGGAAACAATGGAAATGGAAATAGGAAATGTAAATGAAAATGAAATGAAAATATAAACATGAAATAATCATTTATATGAAGTGCCTTCTGATATTAACTCTGACAGCAGCATGGTTTAGAACAACACTTCAGTGAGCAAATCAGTTACGTTGATGTGAACAAAAACATTTTTCTACTGTTTTAAATATATAATTTTGACTTAGCTTCAGTATGAATGTGATCATCAGATACAAAGTTAGGCCAAATACTGTCTTGATGCTGCTGATTTGAAACTGATTATGGTATCATGTCAAGTTTGTCCTGTTCAAATTTGTGTACACATTGAGGTACTCCATGGATGCAAAAATCATTAAAATTTCTTAAATGTGGATTTTCCAGAGTAAAGGTCATATTCAATTTTCATTAGAGTTATTGAAATAATATTTTGTGATGATATTGATGAAATCATTTGGTACTACACAAAATTGTCTTTGGATCTTTGGAAGACTAACATATATTTCAGCACTGGCATATGCATTACCTGGTTTGACAGTTTAAGGTATATGGTACCATTATGTACATGGCATTAGATAACTTGTTTGATTAATTTTTAATGTAATATTTTAACCAATATAGTTTTCCAATTCTACTTCTTGCTTAGTACTGAGAATTATATTAGGGTGAATGGTTATATACCTAATGTAGTAAGTAGGGTTATCTAAAAGACAAGCATACCATCCACTTTCTTTATCCACAGATTCTATACTTTGATCTTTTAAATTGTACATTTCCTCAATGTAGATGAGTGTGACCTTTTGTCATTCCAGAATCACCAATAAATAACGTGTTCAACCAGAGCATGGGTAGACAGGATCGCAAAGAAATGATGGGTCCTGCAAATGGTAAATGTTTCTATACGAAAACATCTCAAATTAATGGCATTGCTGTCTTGCTTATCTGAATACAGCTTATTTTGTGTGCCAATATAGTTGCTTTCCATATTTATTATAGCTCTTATATAATGCTTTTTTTCCTTTTCTCACTTGACTATAGGGCATGTTGTGGCTGCATGGTGATTTTCAATTTTTGGCAAGCTTCTTACTTACTTTATTAAAGGCACACCACATCCATTGAAAGCTGCAATGGATAAAAAGCTGTTAATTGTGTACCAAAGAAACTAAAATCATGCACACTCATGAATGTATGCAGCATAAACATTTATATGAGCACATATACACACAACCTTTCTGTGATACACTGCCTATATTTTTTATTAACTTTTTTACCCATTTTGATTATGACATGTGCTTAACAGTTTTTGCTATTCTCTTGCATTTTTGTGGAACAAAAATGTTGCTACCTCTTTGAATTTTTAATTAAGGTTTAATTAAGTTGCTTTATTTTTCACGCAGAAACAATTCCAAGTGGAATGAAGCCAGAAATGGGAAGCTCTGTCTCAGAGCACATCCCATTGGATGAAGAGAGCATGCAGTCAACAACTAAATCTCCAATGGAGACAACTGAAGAGGAAAGACACCCACCAAGGGAACCTGTTGAGGCTCCTGAGGATTATGACATGTCTACTTCACATGAAGAACTGCCAGCTTTTGTGACTCATGAACCCCAAGTGACTGAGGCAAGGCCCGAGGATGAAGTTACAGAAAAGCTTGAGGTTGGAACTTCTCATGAGGATGATGAATTACATCAAGAGTTACCAGCCGAGCCTGAAATTCCAGGAAGTACAGAAAAAGTCTATGAATATCCAACTACACCATCAGAAGAAGATCTTGGAGAATCAGGAGAAAGTCATTTAGAGGGCGTAGAACAAAAGCCACTTGAGGAGGTTCCATTCACAGAAGGTGAAGTCACCACTGAGAGAAAGTCTCAAGAAGAAGAGAGTGCAACCCAGTCTGCAGAAGTTCCATTAGAATCCCTTCCAGTAGGCCCAGGAGATGTTACTCCTGATCACGAACACATTCCCCTTGATGTTATTCATTCATCATCTACTGCTGAGCCAGCAAGAGCAGACACAACTGGGGAGGAAGCCGAGTTTGGTCCATTTGATGGAACCCACCATGAGACAGAGGAGGGCAGTCCGGTACATGTCGATGGTAGTGGACAAGGAGAAGATGAAAAAGAGTCATCTCACCCGGCAACCGAAGAGGTATCTCATGGTCCAGAAGAGAGTGAATCATCCACTCACCATGAAATTGGTGAAGGTGTTGAGGAGGGAGACAAAGGAGCTGAACATGAATCAGTGACTGAAGGTCATGTACATATGGAAGGTATGCCTGGTGAAGATCAGGAAGGTCTGTTAACTGAAAAAACAACTGAAGTAACAGAAAAACCTAAAGATGAAGTTGTGCCTTCTGGACCTCATGATGAGCATGAAACTCTTGTTGTGACTGAGGGTACAGAAAAACCAACATTTGTACATGATGACCATACACCTGAGTCAGAGGAATCACCCGTCACAGAAGCAAAACCTTCAGCACCATCTCAAGAAGAGGGTTCAGAGGGGACACCAGAAAATGAGGGAGATGAACAAGAAATACATACAGAAGATCATGAAGTAACAACTGAGGAAATAATTGAGGTTCATACTGAATCTGAAGAGGAAACTGAACACACTGAAGAAGATTACGACATCAGACCTACAACTGATAGACCAGAAGATGGAAATGAAATTAAACACTTTACTCCCCAACCAGAAGAAGAGAAAGAATCAGAAGGTACATATGAACCTGAAAAGGATTCAGACACTACACACAAGGCAGGTGAGTCAGGAGTTGATGAATCCACAACAAAAAAAGATAAACTTGAACATGAAACGTCTACAGAAAAAGCACATGGTGTTGGTGAAGGAGAAGTGTCTAAAGTTTCTGAAGACACAAATATTGTAATTGGACATGAAAAGCCAACCCATACAACAGAAGAAGAAATAGATAAACTTGATGAAGTAACTAAGAATCCAGATGAAGAATTTATTACAGCTACATTGATACCGGAGAATGCTGATGACATACATGATCAGAAATCACCTCTTTCACCCATTACAACAGAGTCAGATGAAGAGGTTGAGAAAGTGACACCTATTACATATGAGTATGAAACAGAATACAGCACAGAAAGAGTACAACATCAGACCGAGGAGGAAGGAGCAGGTAAACCTCATTCTGAACTTCCAGTCCATGGAGAAGAAGAAAGGGTAACTGAGGAAAGTGCTGATTCAGATTATCAACACCCAACTGAGATTCACATGCATGAGGAACATCTCACTACAACTCCATCACATGTTAAAGATTTGGAAGAAAAGCCTATGCATCCTGAAAGTGAAACAGATATGCAACCAACATTTTCCCCAAGTGAAATTCCTGAAGGTGAGCAAGGAAAAGAGGAGACTGAAGAGATGAAACCCACCACAAGCAGGCCACATATGGAGCATGATGAGACAGAAGTTTCTGCACCAGTTGGTGAAAAGGGAGAAGATGGTGACAAAACAGAGACTGAGCATTCAATCAGCTTAGACCAAGACAAAGCTCCTATGCCTCCTGCAGATAATCAATTACTAAGCACAGAAGAGCCTGCAGAACATCCAGAGTATGAAACAACTGAATCCACAATTGGTGTCACTAAGGTGGGTGAAGGAAAGCCACACACATCTCCTGTTGATGCTGATACTGCTCATCCAGAGGGAGTTACAGAAGATTTAATGGAATCTTTTCTGGGGATGACCACAGAAAAACATAAGATAGACACTGAAAATGCAGATGAAGATAATGAGATTCCTGTTCAAACTGAACAACCAGATTTCTTGGAAAATAGTTTAGATTCTGTAATAAGTGAGAAGGAGACAGAGAAAACGCCTTCCTCAGAAGAACATCATGAAATTGAGGAGGTAGATGTTGGAAAAATTACAACTGAAAAACAAGAATCATTCACAGAGGGTTATGAGCCAGAAGCTACTACATCATCAAAGTATTCTGGAAAGCCTTCAGAAGATATGGATGGGAAACCACATCCATCGGAAGGGGAAATTAAAACACCATCAACAGAACCATCACATATTCCTGATGACTCAGAGCAGATCCATGAAGGTGGGATATATGATCACACAGAAATAACTGATGATGAGAAACATAAGGATGAATTAGAGGGAGGGGAACATCATTTGACTCCTGACACTGAAACAGAATCCGAATCATCCACTGAAAGAATACACTCAGTTACTCCTGAAGAGGAACATCAGCAGGGTGATGATGAAAAGGAAGAAGTAACCACTGAAAAACACCCATCTGAGATACATTCAGAGGAAATGGAGGAAGTATCCACTGAGAAGTCTCATGGTGTTACTGAGTCCAAAGAGCATGACGAGCATCAGAAAGAGAACGATGCTGTAACAGAAAGAGAAGAAGAGTTTTCACATACTGAAAAGATCCCTGCTGGGCCTGAGGAAGTGCCTGAGAGGGAGCCTGAGCATGAAATTGAGCATGGCTTAGAAGGCGAGACAGAGACTGAATTCACAGAGGTATTCACTGAAAAATCCCACTACCCTACTGAGGCAATAGAACATGAGCATGAATCTGAAGAAGAGCCTGAGGGTGAAGTAGAGAAAGAACAATCAAGTGAAAGTATTCCCTCAGAGCCAATAGAAGAGGAAGAAAAAGAAGGAGAGAAACCTGAAGAGGCTGAGGGAGAGAAGGAAGATGAATCGCTAAATGAGGTCGATCATGAGTCTGTGACTGAGAGTATCAAAGAAGATGAAAAGTCCACTGAAAAGGTTGACACAGTACCCGAGCCTGTGGAGCATGATGAGGAAGAGGAGCCTGGAAAGGAGCATGAGGTACCTGGGCAGACAGTTGAAGAGGAACACAAGGAAACGGAAGGTGAGGATTCTGAAGTATCCACAGAAAAATCTCATGTACCTCCAGCCCAAGAAATTGAACATTCTACCCCAGAGGGAGAAACTGAAGAAAATGATGTTACAGAAAGCCATATAGAAGAAGGATCAACAGAGAAGTCCCACTATGGTGGTGAAACAGAGCATCATGAACCACAAGAACCTGAAGGTGAAAAAGAGCATGATGGATATGAGGAGGGGACAACAGTTGAGATCATCACTGAGAAATCTCAGCATGACATTGAGTCACCAGAGGAGGTACATCCTTCAGAAAAGGAGCCTAATTTGGAGGGTGAAACAGAAGAAGCTGAAAAGGAGCACATGACCTCTGAAGAAGACAAACATGAACCTGAGTCTGAACCAGAGGAACCTAGCACTATCACTGAGGTGTATGTCCCAGAGGTGTCCACAGAGAAGAAGTATCATGAAACTTTCAAACCTGAGACCACCTTACCAGACCATAAACCTGAGGAAGAGCTGGATGAGACAGAAAGTGATGCCACACATGAACTGTCTACTGAGAAGCACCATCTGGTGACTGAGTCATATGACCATGAATTGGACTCAGAAGGGGACCATAAAGAGCCTGAAGACAAGGAAACGGCAACACAAAAGACTGATCATGAAGAAGAGGAAGTAGATGAAGGTGCAGAACAGGAAGAAGCAACTACCCTGAAAACATATCCAGGTCATATGACTGAGGCTCATGAGTCTGAAACAGAGGATGAGACTGCAGACACAGATGAACCAACAAAAGCACCACAGCATGAAGAACGTGAGCCTGAAGCACAGGAACCTGAGAAAGAGTTTGATGTAACCGAAGGAGAGGTGCCTGAATTATCTACTGAGAAAGTGCACCATGTTACTGAACCCATTGATCATGTTCCTGAGAAAGAGACAGAACAAGGAGAAGTTGAGGGTGAGAAACCAGAAGAAGAGCCAACAGAGGTAGAGCATGGTGAAATTATCAAGGAAGATGATGAGCATACCTCCATGCATAGTATGACAGGAGAAGAGCAGATGAGCTTCACATCAGCCCCACCCCATGGCGTTCACATGCCACCTGTGCCAGATCTTGGAGGCATCACCATGCCAGATGGAAGTAAGTAAACATTCATCTGTAAGCTGTAATATTTTACAAAATATCAAATGATAAATGACAATGATTTCTTAATTTATTAGGAGCATGTAAAAAGTTCTGGACTTAAAATCAAAAATGAATATTTTAATTTCAAAATTATTTTGTTTTTTTGACATTACCTCTTTTAAGCCTAATACATATGCTTATTCCAATAATACTCCATTCCTGATTTCAATATCCCATAGTGATTCTCCTGAATATCTGCAAAAATGCTCCTCTACAGTAGCAATCGTCACTTCATTTAAAGAAATTTGCTAGCAGAAATCTTAAGTTTTCATTGTGGAAAGAGATAAAAATTGGGAGTAAGGTAGATTTTTCAATAATTCATAGCACAGATTTCCTAAATATTTTCTTCTGGAAACCAGGTGTTTTTTCTCAAGAATTTTTTTTGTTCATTTTTATTAGAAGATTTTAATAGTATTCCACAGTTATTATTTCACATTTTTCTAGCTAATAAAAAAACCAAATGCTGATTGTACCTCAAAAAATGTATCCTGCTGGTGAAACTGAATTTTCCAATTTTGACTTTAAAAAAGCTTGTGTCCACTATTTAGATTCTGATATATAATTTTTAGTCCTAGTGTCATCCATATAAATAAATCATCTCATAATTTCTGTTTTATTCTTTTTAAAAAGCTATAAGCACTGCTCATAAATTTTCATGTGAATGCATTTTCTATGAGCAAGTTATGCCTTGAACAAATCTTTTTCATTTTAAATCCTTCATTATAAATATATGCTGCACATCATTTGAAATAACTATAGTGTCAGTAATTTCAATGAGAACTTAACAGTTAGAGAATAATCAGAACAATGAGAACTCTTTACTTCAATGAGAACTTTTTTACAAAATTAAATGATTCTTTAAAAGTAGTACCTATGAACAAAGTTAAGCAATTTAATACCATTAAGTAGGAGAATGTGTAACCTCCTCGATGGCTAACAATTTGATAAAAGGAATTGCTTTATCTCAAAAATTTCCTAGAAAGCTGTAATTGCCAATTTAACATTTCTGAAAAACCATAATTGTTTCAGCAGCTGCCTTCAGTTGCCTTGTTGATGGTCGCGTGTTTGCAAACCGTGAAGATGTTCCTCCAGCCTCTTCATGCCAAGTCCGTTGCTGGTGTCAAGAAGGAATCGTTCGCTGCACACGTGTGGAATGCCCACCTCCACCATACAGGGATCCTGAGAATCGTCACTGTTCTCCTGTTCATGACCCACACTCATGCTGCCCAACCTATGCTTGTGGTAAGAAAAATAAATCTTGCTCTTTATTAAGGGTGATTGCATGTGGATAAATCACATAATTAGGGACTGCTTCCATCTTCCAGGTTTAAAAAGTTTGTTCCTGAGATTTAGGAGTTTGTGGTTGCAAAATCATTTAATAGGAAGCACTTGTAAAAACCCTTAATAAAAAGTAAAAATATCAATAACTGCTGACTTATTGCAATGTAAAACATTTTTTAACTAGTAATTTTTTTCCAGGGACATTTCATTCATTTCTATCCCTCACTTAATACTACATAGATATACTTGGATACATTAGATATATTTGGAAGCCCTTTAGAGTGGTTCCCATAGATATCTAATAGATATATTTTTTTTTGTGGCTCCCACATACATATATCTCTTTTGGGAGATATATATCTATTAAATATCTAATAGATATCTATTGGTAGATCATCTATGGATAGACATTTATAGACATGAATTAGATATCTATAGATATCTATTTGTTGTCTGGGTTTAGTCTATGCTCTTAGTTTACTTGATAGGGTGCAACATTTTTGCACATCTCAATGATCTCTAAACAGTAGGTACCTGTGAAGAATAGCTCTTAGTATGGTGAACCATGCCAAATATTTGTAAGTATTGGAACCTAGTGAAAGGCAGCCATACACCTCATGAAAAAACTGCAAAAGTAGATGATATAAGTGTCAGGCAGTTATTTAAGTGATATTTTTGTGTTAAAAACATCATTTATGAAAAACCAGAAAACTTATATTTGGCTTAGATTTGATGACAGATACAATTGGAGATGTGGACTTGGCAACTATCAGACTTAGCACAATAGCATCTCTGATAGAAGCTTATAATAAGATATCTACTGTAAGGAAATTAAATCTCTAGATTTAGACCGAATGGAAATTTTAAACGGTTCTGGATAGTTTAGGCCCAAGTATTTAAGACCATGAAAAGAAAAGGCAATCTTATTTAAGGGTTTACAAATATATGGGAAGGAGAAATTTTGTGATCTCCTTCAATAAATGAATAACAAGATTGGCCAGAAGACTTCTTTGGATCTATATTCAAAATAAAGCAACATTGCGAAACAGTTGGTTTGTCATCTCACTTAGCTAAGAAAAGGCAGTTCTATGAGATAATTAAAAGATAGTAAGGGAACCAATAAAATCCTATATGAAAATCAGGAATGATTAGGAATCAGAGGGGATATTTGATGCAATAATAGTAATGAAGATAATATTATGATTGTCTATAAAACTGAGTACCTAAATAAAGTGAGTATGAAACTTTTGACACTGAAAATGTCAAATTTACCAACGGGCCAGACATCCAAAAGAGTATAGGCTTTGATGAGAACATATGGATTCAGATTGAAAGTTATAGGATTGAAATAAAGATGAAAGTAATGTAATTTAAAAAATTAAAATGGCTGTGACAAATCTGAGACTAGGAAGGTAGGAGACAGGTATGTAGAAAACTTCACTTAAAGAGGAAATATTTTAGATAAGTTAAGTAATAGAGGAGAAATGTATTAAGACTTGGTTGTGAAGAAGATTGACGAAAGTAAAATGAACAAGACAGCAGATAAAAACAACAGAGAGAAAAATAAACTAGTAGGTATTAGCCACAGAAAGGTAGGGGAGGAAATCATTAGGAGTCGCCAGAAGAAAGCAGGAAAATTGGATGGAAAAGGGAAATAATGGGAAAAAGGAATTCAATGCTATGATAGAAGGAAGACTAATAGGAATGAAGAATGAAAGGATTAAATATGATAATATCTACATAATCAGGTTCTTCAATAGACGGCCAGGTTAGCAGAGTGGGTAGCATGTTCACCAGCTAACCCGAAGGTCACTTGTTCAAATCCTGTCCAGGATATGGGTATTGTATTTGTCTCAAACTAATTTTCCTGAATGGCTGTCATCAGCAAGGACATGCAGCCATAAAATGATACCAAAACCACTCAACAAAGTAACCCCAAATTAACCTGGGAAATGCTTAGGACAAAAAAATCAAGTTATTCAATCAAATTAGTTGATTAAAATAACAACAGTTTTGTCAGCTCTTCTGATGGAACCCTCAAGTGAAAGTGAGATCCAATTTCATTTTCAACAAAGAGCCCATGGAAAATAGAGCTCATAATCACAATCAGTTAGAACACACTACCCAAACAGGTTTATATAAGGATAGAAAAAAACATTTCTTAACACCTTGTCCTCAGGCAATCAGCAAGAGAGCTGACAGCACTGTTGTCATTTTAAGGAACAAATAAGGATGAAGAACCCAACTAGGTATGAAGATATCATCAATCCAATGCAGTATCCTATAGACTAGGAGATAAATATTTTAGAAAAAATAATTGAAAGTAGGAGTGAAGACAGATTAATTAAATTAAATTTTTGCATCCATTACGAACCTGCCTGCATTTCATACAATTGCATCATAATACTTGATTATATAATGATTGATTTATCTTCCCATACTGCCCTCTTTTTTGTCCATAAATACTTCTGGCAGGAATTATTTTAAAATTTCAAAATTTTTACAAAAAAAAGTGTTGTGAATCAATATCTAATGATAACAAATTCTTTTGTAGATGATGAAGAAATGATGAGACCCGAGTCTGACAGTCAGATGGGACATTCACAAGAAACTACATCTCCAACTTCAAGTGAATCCCATGAAGATCATGACATGTTCCATGAAGATATTGATGATCCTCAAAAACCAGGAGAGGAACAGCAACCTGTTGTCCCTAACCTGGACACCCCTGAAGAGCATGAAGTACCAACTGATCTTCCTCTTTTTATCATCCCCTCTAAAGATGATGAGACTCACAAGGCAACATCAAAGCCAGCTATAGAAGATGGAGAGGAACCTGAGAAACTTGAGGAGAAACCGACATTGCCACCTTCTCCAGAAGAAACATATGAATCTACTTCAAAACAGGAAGAAGAGGCAACAGAGGTACCTAAAGGAGAAGATGATATTTCCTATGATGAAGGATTACTTGAAGGACATGGAGAAGAGGATCACATTACTGAATTATCTCACTCTGGATTAAAAGATGATTATGTAACCACAACTGAAAGTGATTTTGAGCTACATGAAACAGAACTAACTACGATTCATCCTCATGATACTTCAGACTCAATTCCAGGATCTCACCATGATACAGAAAGCCAGACTGAGGAGACAATACAAACAACTATGGATGCAGACAGAATAGTATTTTTGGATGAAGATGACAAGAAAGAGAGACCACCATGGGAAATATATGAAATGCATAAGCCTAAGCCAGATAAGCCCAAAGAACCAGAAACATTTGATAAAGAACAAGAAGGAGATAAACATACAACAGAGAAAGGAGAAGAACAACACATAGAGGATGAAGAACCAACCACTCCAGCAGTGAAACCAGAAGTTTCTGAGACTGAAACAGAAGAAGAAGAACAGCCAGAAAATGAAGGGGATGGTGGAGAAACTTCTGAAGATCTTGATCATGAAGGGGTGGAAGCAGAGAAACCAACCACTCCAGCTGTGAAACCAGAGGACTCTGAGACTGAAACAGGAGAGGAAGAAGGACAGCCTGAGCATGGAGGAGAGACTCCTGAAGAGACAGAGCATGAAGGAGATGGTACACAGAAGCCTGAAGAGCCAGATCATGAAGGAGAAGAAGCAGAGAAACCAACCACTCCAGCTACGAAACCAGAGGAGTCTGAGACTGAAACAGGAGAAGAAGAAGGAAAGCCTGACCATGGAGGAGAGACTCCTGAAGAGTCAGAGCATGAAGGAGATGGTACACAGAAACCTGAAGAGCCAGATCATGAAGGGGAAGAAGCAGAGAAACCAACCACTCCAGCTACGAAACCAGAGGACTCTGAGACTGAAACAGGAGAAGAAGAAGGAAAGCCTGACCATGGAGGAGAGACTCCTAAAGAGCCAGAGTATGAAGGAGATGGTACACAGAAACCTGAAGAGCCAGATCATGAAGGAGAAGAAGCAGAGAAACCAACCACTCCAGATGTGAAACCAGAAGACACTGCGACTGAAACAGAAGGTGAAGAAGGAAAACCTGAGCACGAAGGAGAAGAAGCAGAGAAACCAACCACTCCGGATGTGAAACCAGAAGACACTGCGACTGAAACAGAAGGTGAAGAAGGAAAGCCTGAGCACGAAGGAGAGGAAGCAGAGAAACCAACCACTCCAGCTGTAAAACCAGAAGACTCTGAGATTGAAACAGGAGAGGAAGAAGGAAAGCCTGACCATGGAGGGAAGACTCCTGAAGAGCCAGATCATGAAGGGGAAGAAGCAGAGAAACCAACCACTCCAGCTACGAAACCAGAGAACTCTGAGACTGAAACAGGAGAAGAAGAAGGAAAACCTGACCATGGAGGGGAGACTCCTGAAGAGTCAGAGCATGAAGGAGATGGTACACAGAAACCAACTACTCCAGCTGTAAAACCAGAGTATTCTCAGACTGAAACTGAAGGGGAAGAAGGAAAGCCTGAGCATGAAGAAGATGGTGCACAAACTCCTGAAGGACCAGAGCATGAAGGAGAGGAAGCAGAGAAACCAACGACTCCAGCTGTGAAACCAGAAATTTCTGATGCTGAAACAGATAGAGAAGAAGAAAAGCCAGAATATGAAACCACAGTTACTGAAGGCCCTGAAGAACCTGAGCACCTTGAGCATGAGGGACATCATGAAGGTCCTGAAGAAGAAATTGTGGAGTCACCAGTGACACAGCCTGAGTCAGAACATGTTCCAGGTGAAGAAGAACATCATGAGCCAACCACCATTCCTGCTGTAACAGAATCTGATGCATCTGAGCATCATCCACAAGCTGGAGGTGATATGGAGCAGCAGCAAGAACATCATTCTGATATTACAGAGTCAGTTGAGTCTGTAACTGAAGTTAGCAAATTTACTTCTGAAGAGGATACTGAGCATTATCAAGTTTCCAGTGAAGTTACTGAAATTCCACATGCTCAAAAACCTGTCAGTGGAGAACCACATGGTACAGAGGATGAAAAATTGCCAGAAGTGACTACACCATCACAATTCCATACAACACAAAGTGACAAGGGTATAACAGGAGAAGCTGAGTATGATGGAGTACCAAGTGGTGGCCCTGAAAAAATACCACAGGAGAGTGATAGTGAGCAGGGACAAGAGGAATTTGAAGCAGATAAAACAGGTGGAGAAATACCCACTACAGAAAATATACCTGAACCTTCTAGTGAAGAAATTGAACATATCTCAGGAGAAGAACTTGGAAAACATCCTGACGTAGAAGTCTTTACAGAACCAACAACCAGGAAACCATCAGAAACTGTAAGTGAAGAAGAACAAGAAGAATCACACCCTGAAAAAGAAATGGTGACCCAAAGACCTGTAGAAGCAGTGACTGAGGGGGTAAAACATACTTCAGAGGAAGGAGCTGAGCATACCACTTTTGCAAATATCGTTACTGATGCCCAGACTCCATCAGAGGATGAAGGAAGTGAAGATGATAAGGAATCTGAAGTTGTGGGAGGTGATATCACTGGAAAGCCTGAAGTAACTGATATAGATGCCAAGCATCCATCTGAAGAAGTTGAATATATAACTCCTTCTTACACAATTTCAGGAGCTTCATCTGAAAGACCAGAATCAGAAAGTGCAGAAGTAACTGAAAAAGCAGATGAAAAAGATACAACACACGATGAATCTGAAATTAAACTACCTGAATCTGATTTTACTGCTGAACATATCACTTATTCTCCCACTGAAGAAGAGAAACCATCTACTGCCGAATCAGATATTAGTACAGAAACTGTTGATGAAGATGAAAAGTTTTCTCCAACTACAATAAAACCATCAGAAGAGGGTGATAGTCATACTCACACAGATGAAATCATTTCTGAAAAACCCATATATCATCTACCAGGAAGTGAAGAACAGGATAAGGAATCAGTCACCAGAGAGCCAACAGCAACAGTAGGTGAAGGAACAGAACTCTCTGAGGAGGAGATTGAAGACCATTCATTGTCTGGAGTTGTCACAGATATTCCATCAGAGGGAGAGATTATAAGTGAAGACAATACTGAAAAGCCAGACACTGTCATATCTGAAATTGTTAAGCCAACAACTGAGTCAGAGAGCTATGTTCCAGTTTCATCTGAAAGCACTGAAGTACCATCAGAACATGAACAAATCAAGGAAGAGCAACATTCGACTAAAGCTCCAGAATCAGAAGTTGTTGAACATGTAACTGAGGAGGAGAATAAAGATGATCTGGATGAGTCTACTATAAAAACTGAGTATGAACATCCTTCAGAAGAATCTATCCATTCTACGGCTTCCCCAGTTGATACTATGCATCCAGCAGGTGAAATTCATAGAGATGAAGAAGGAGAAAAAGTGGAAACACAGGATAAAGAGGAAGCAAGTGTGACAGATACTGAAAAACCTGTGGATCATGTTCTATACCAAACAGAGATTCCACCAGTTTCTCTACCAGAAAGCGATGACCACAAAGTTGATGAGGAGGAAAAGAAACCTGGAGCTGAAGTAACTATGTTACCTGAAACTGAAATTGTTCCCACAGAAGGAGAAAAATCACCTGAAAAGGAAGACGAATTCACTATGACACAGCATACAACAGTTGCTACTCATGATGAAGATCATCATGTCACTGAGGGTGAATACAATGATACAGTCCCCAGCATTGTAACAAAGGAACCAAGTTCTTCCACTAGTCACGATGATATTGCTGAAAACCTCACTGCCAAACCAATACATGAGGCAATGACAACAGGAGCTACTCACCCTGACCATCATGATATATTTATGGAAGAGCATTCTACTCCAGTTTTCCATGAGGACCAACATACTACTGAACCTTCTCACTTAGTGCACACAGAAGCCAGTATTTCACATGAGGACACGCAAGAAGAAACAACATCTTATACAGAACATGGTAAACCAACAGAGCCTACAACACATGCTGAGGAAAGTACTCCCAAAGAGGAATATACCCATAAACCCCAGTACACTGCCAAACCACTTCCTGAGATTATAATGAAACCAGTCACTTCCACCACAGAGACTTCCCCAATTACCACACAGGAGAGCTCTCAAGTCCCAGGAGGTGACCAACAGATATTTGAAGAAGACCAACAAGTCATTGAGGGTGAACAGAAGCCTGTTCCCCCTCAAATACATGAAACAACATCTGAAAAGGTTACAGGGTCAGAGGGAGGAGAAATAGAGCATGGAGTCTATATCCCACCTTCACAACATCCAGGCTCAAGCCACGGACAGTATCTTCCACCGCCATTTGATGGCTCTTACCTCCCTCCTCATCATGCTGGGGGTTCATATCCCACACCGGATGATGCAGATGAGGACCTCTCATTCTATGGCGATGATGAAGATGAGGAAGAAGAGGATGATGATGGAGTTTATAGTGGACCAGGCACATGTCGTCATGCAGGAAAAGTTTACCTCTCAGCACAGCAAGTTCCCCGAAGGGATCCCTGTGATTTCTGCTTCTGCTTCAGAGGGGATGTGATTTGTTTGCAACAGTCATGCCCACCACCTATCAGAGGTTGTCGCAGGGAGCCAATCCCTGGATTCTGCTGCCCAAGGTATGAGTGCCCTGTAACCATGGAAATTCGAGAGAGGGGTGCTAGAAATGTTTCATCCCCACCAACAACTACAACCACCACCACAACCACAACAACAACGACTACTGAAGTACCTAGCTACGTGATGGCACAGCGTGGTTGTCGAGTGGATGGACAGTTTTATGGAATAGATGAGAAAATTCCAACATCATCTGGTCCATGTCTACTTTGCAAGTGAGTACACATTATTTATTCCTTGTTATAATATGTCTTAATGGAAGTAAGACAAAAACTTAAGTGTCCATACACATTCTTCTAAAAGAATTGAAAAATATGAATTCATTGTCTATTTTTTTTAAGGAAGAAAAAACTTACCTTTTTATGTAAAGTATGAATTAATAAAATATGATGTCATTTAACCATTAAAATACTGGGTGAAAATTGGAAATATAATAATGTAATGTGATCCAAAAACATCAAAGAATAAAATTATTCAATAATTGTTCTGCAAATCATTAAATGGATAATTCTTACTTAAAAGTACTTATAAATATTTGTATTCTTTAAAAAAATGTATTTTAAGTGCTAAATAATGCCAATCAATACCATAGGTTGAAACAGCATCATTAATCTACTTTCTGTACAACCTAATGACATAAAAAGATACAACTGAATGTATAGTAAGATTACATTTTTCTGTTGTCATAATTATCCATAAAAGTTAATAATCACAAATAAAGATATTAATGAATCCTGTATATATGAGATAAGAAAACAGCGGCAAAATTCCTATGGGTTAATACTCTTCTGATCAGGAGTCCAAGCTCTATAATTATTCATTTGTATTGATTCTTTTATCTCGATTGTTTACAGGTGTGGAGCCAATGGCACAATGACATGTGATCCAAAGCCATGTCAACCTGAGCCCATGATTCAAATGATGCTGGAGGCAGCACAAACTAAGTCTCAACGAAGGCGGAGGAGGAAGAGGAGTGTTAGGAGTTGAAAGCCCAACAGCATAAGACTTCTGATGCCACAAATTCAATCCTTTTCACATGAAAGGGACTGCATAACTACTACCACGGTGCTCCAATGAAACTCCCCTTGGAATGTATATTTTTGAGTTACAACACAAAACAAGTGGAGTGTCATCAAATGAAAATCGAGTTGGATCAAATGAAAAAGGACATTAGGGTAATCGAAATGGAGACATTGTGCAAAGGAAGGTCTTGTCAATTGTTGAACTTCAAATTTGCCAATGCTGGGAGCATTGTGGTCATGCAGGTTTCAGATAAATAAGTTGTTGAGACTTGCGGTGCAGTGATTCTTACTTTGTAAAATTGTGTTCACGGTGCTCACAAAGATGCAGGATAAAGTGTATTGAGAAGTGGATTTCTTTTGTGAGCCAAAGGACCACTCTCTGCCTTTCTGTAATGCCCCACCCGACTGGTTTGACAAGCAGAAATGAATTATGTTCTGGATGGTAGGCTTTTTTAAATAATACAGCCAGAGATGAAGTCCAACATTTCTGCTCCTTGAACATTTGGGTGACTGGACAATTGGGAGAAAGGGAAGTGAGGGACGTTTTTATGGCCTCCGTCCAGTTCCATTACAGAATTATCTGTGAAATATTATCCTGAAATATTTATACAATTGTAATTATGTGACAATGCTAGAAAGTTTGATTTTAATTGAATCGTGTTTTAATCGATTGTCATAATTTGCTCCTTTATTTTATAATTTTTTTACCCATTATTCTGTGTGTGTGTGAATTTTTGTACTGAAATGCTGGTTTTCTTCCCCAACAAATAAAGGAAATTCATTTTGTAATCATAATGTGTTATTGGAAAATTACTATCTTCATAGAAAATTCAAAAACTTTTGCTAACATTTGCTAAACCTATAGGTATATCCCATAAAAAACAAAAGGCTAAAAAAAATATCATCTACAAGACCTGTACAAGGGGGTTGTAGCATGGATGTATATATAACTATTCAAGTGCTGATGCAAGTAACAATTTAGGTCCCATAGTCATGTTTTCTCATGAGTTCATATGGTGTGGTATGTGGCTGTATGGTTTATCATACTAACACTTAACCTAGAATACAGTAATCTTCTCTGTCAAAATGCATCATTATTAAACTCAAAGGACTGTCATATATGATTTCTAATGCAAATTACTTACATAGAATGTCTCATATTATTTGACAAGGGCAATTAATAATATTTTCTTCAATAATGGGCCAAGAATTCCTGTCAGAGAAATAAAGTTATGTGATTAGATAAAATAACTGTAAACGTTGAATATTGTCATTTATTTCTAGTCAATTGTGAACTGGTTATGCATAGTGGTAGATATAAAATAATAGCAACTGTATCCTATACTGCACAAATGGAAAGAACATTTAAGGGAGACAAAAGCAAAACAAAAACTGAGGGAATTTCAGACAAGTTTCAGCAAGTTCACCTACCTTGTAATTCTAGCAGATTAAAGGAGGAATTTATTGAAATATTTTTCTTTGAACCCCACTAAGATAATTCGGATAGTGATTCTTATCTTTCTATTGAATCCACATTGTCTCAAAAAGTTTAGTAGTCGTAGTCATAAGAACAGAATACCTCTATGAAGAATATGAAGCAATGAGGTGACTATAACCTCAGAGAATGAAATTCAAATGTAAGTGTAGCATTGTCTAATACAGTGATGTATCCAAAAAAATGTGCAGAAACCATATATTATATTTAAATAAGCCACATATACTAATCTGAGTTTTCTTGTTGTGACATTCCATATAACGAAACTATATTTACATAAGATTACCCGTTTCGTCTATGTTATTACACATATTCTTTAATTCTGTTTCTTTGCTGTGCGTTCTTAAATATAGTTCTCATACATAGTTCTTAAATCGCGCCTTTGTGTTTGAAGAGTAGTGTTGCCGCAGAGTGTCGTGCATCACCGCCGTGTTTTGTTTTATTATTCAAATGTCAAACGATCTATTTTTTTAACGATTTATTTACTCTTACAAGTTGTTTTATTGCAAAAATATTTTCCTATTGATTGCAATAAATTATGGAATTACTTACTTTTAATTTCATAAAAATTCATTGTGCTTGATTTTTTTTTTGCATTGTGCATTTTTCCTCAATCTCACTCAGTTTTTGTGCATTTTTCCTCAATCTCACTCAGTTTAATTGGCCCTTGTCGCCAGTACGAAGAGAAGGTAATTTAGCAGGACGACCATTCTACCATACCCACTTTAAATGTCAATAAGTGTAGTTTTCTCTAAAAATAACTGACATGAAATGTTCCTAACTGCATTTTCCTTGAATATCAAGATTTTTTCCTTGTTTCACGAATTGGTGAAATCTTCCAGAGGAATGAGAGCATCTACTTCGCTGCGATTCCTATTCCGTAAGTACGAAAAGAGGTTAAGAAAAGAGGCATGATGATTTTATCATTGAACTTTTATTTTAACGTTAGAACTCGTAATACAAGAATTACAAAACATTCATTAGTATACTCTGAAAAAATAGTGTATTTATAGTGTTGGTGAATTCTTGAAAGTGAACGAACTTACTGCAATTGTTTGTGCTTATAAACGCAGTGTACCAGAAGATTTACTTATCAGCATGAAACCAAAAATTAGTGTTTAATTTTGTCGGATGTTGTATGAAATTCAAATTTAAGGCAGTTTGAAGTTGATATTCATGGTATGTAATAATAAAGCTTCTATTGGCCTCTTTGTCATTAGTGTGGCATGGCCACAGAATTACGCACATGACACCAAATGTTTTACATCGATATGAGGGAACATATGTCACGAAAGATTTGTTACAAACGATAAATATGGGTCAAATCAGAAGTTGTCACCTGTATCTACATAGAATTGCGCTCATTACTCTACATTTCATATTATAAGGCATGATACCACCAGTGCTAATGTCAATATGATAGTCTTACTTAATTACAAATACTGTAATTACCAATCCTATAGCAAATGCCTTTATTATTAAAATATTCCCGGACACTAGCTTAGACTTGCGGAATAAGAAATATTTCAACTTATTCTTAAATCTGGACATTGAATATATAGTTTCTGGTAGATTATTGAAAATTACTATATCTGCATACTGGGATCTCTTTTGTGCCTAGCAAAGACAATAGTAGTGTAAATTAATTATATTATTATTGATTTGTGTACACTGGAGGTAAAATTGCGGTTTTTGGGGAAGATATGGGGGTTTTGTTTAACATGGATGGCATAGTGTAGGAGGGTAAGGTTTTTGGCTTCTAAAAAGGGGTCGGTCCAGTCTGGTAGCTGAGGCATGTTTTTCTATGCATGCTTTATATATATTCTAGTAAATTCTTAAGAGCCTGACAGAAGAGTTTGTTATTAATCTACCAAAAAAGTACCCTGTTCATTTGAAATAGTCTAGTTTACATGCTCAGTTATATTGATGATCTCCAAAGTCATTAATACAATAAGAAACATACATGCCCCTATATTTATTTGTTAAATTTCCATTGAGGGTTCATTGACCTGTAGTTTTCTGGGTTCTCTACAGTCGTTAAAATTTCATCTCATTCTTATTTAGAGACAATGGTGATAAATGTATGGTATAAAAATATACTATTGTTTTTTATTAGTGCAGTTTAGTTTTAATGTTATTCACATATCTTCAATACAAAACAACAAAAGAAAATATTTCTATATTGAACATTTTGTGTGCTTTATATTCGCTGGTGTTAAGGTGTGCTACCTCAAAGCTGGCTGGGTAAGCTGAGTGGGTAGTGCACTTGATGGCTAACCCAAAGGTTACAGGTACAAATCCTGGCAGGATGTTATATTTGTATGAAACTAAATTTTCCTGAATGGTTGGCATCAGCAAGGACACATGGCTATAAAATTATGCCAAAACCATTAACAGAATGACCCCAGATTAAAATGGGAAAAGCTTCAGACAAAAAAGAATGGTCTGCTAACTCAAACTTTATTTTAAATTAATTTTCTCGTGATATGCCTTGAAATAAAAGGCCATTCCATGTCCATAAAAGGCTTATGTTGCACTGATAGCATCAAATCTATGGGACTTTCCATGTCTTGAAGTGATCTCAGCAAATATCTTCCCCACCTCAAATGAATGTTCATATTATGTTACTTCATGTTGGCAACAACTGGCCAACCACAAGGGCTATGTTATAGGGGAATCCCCTCTCAGGCTCCCCTGGAAAAAATTCTCACAAGAGCCAAACAAATACAAATATCTTCTGGTCCTCATTTTTATATCCCCAAATTTTAGTTTAATTTTCTTATTGGTTGGGTTAGCCTGGGGATAGCGTGCTTGCTGGCTAACCCAAAGGTTCAACTCCTGCCCAAGGCATGGGTGTTGTTTGTTCAATAGGGTTTTCTCTATGATTTGAAGAGGTGCAAAGTGTCCATAGCCATCGAAGCACCCTCTAAATATAAATACTACTGCTTAATTTTCTTGTTATGGATATCTTTTAGCATACCAGTGCAATTTGAACTGACAGTCACCCATAATCTTTTTTCCTTAGGTTATCAAAAAGTTCAGGAGAATAAAAAGTTCTCTATAATAATTTTGTGCTCTCTCCCCTCTATTCTTTGTATCAATCTTTTCACTTTTACATTTCTGATGGTTATGATTTTGGTTGTTTTTCTGTCTTTCCCCAGGCATCTAATGTTTAGCCTGCTTTTACATATTGTGTATTATATAATATATATATCGAAACATCTTTGTGTTTTTTTTTGTATATGCTGCTTGAAAATTACTCTGCCTTTGAAGAAAATAATAATTTTGTCCTCTAGGTACTCAAAAGACCTGTAAAGTTTCAAGTGCCTTTCATTGATAAGATCAAAAACAGTTTTTATCCTCCACAAACTGTTACTATTTTCATAATACCTGTTCAGTTCATTCTCATTGTTTTTAAGCATGTAAGAATTGAAGGATGTACAAGAATCTTTCACATGTAATGGAATTACCATAGAAAGAGGAATTAGGAGATCCCATTAAATGAAGAAAGCACTATTATACATAGCTGTAGTTAAAATTGGCCCCAGGTCCTTGATTATATTTCTCTCAGTTTTTACCATTTATTTATATGGTCAACATATTATGTTTTTAATCTCAAATGTCTGTATATATAATTGAGCCATTTTGTGGCTACATGGAATATATCAATCTAGAAGATTTTGTGAGCCTTAGGAGTTTATTCATGTTGTGACCATGTCTTTAATGAGAAAATCTTTCTAAATTGAATTGGCAGTTGAATAATTTTACAGTAATGTTGGTTAAATAAGTTTTCTGGCATCAGTGTTTCAATATTTAAATGGTCACTTTGTTTTAATACCTGGTTTCAATGAGTGGTATTTTTTTCTTCATTTTCATGATCCATTGCACAGATTCCCACCATGCAGTGTTTGGAAAAGATATATTTTGTAGATGTGTGAGTGGTGCTGACATCTGGAGATTCTCTATGAGGCTATCGATTTGTAAATAAGTTCATTGGTATGTAGTATTCCTCCTCTACAATGCAAGTTATGCTTATTAATAAAAAATAGTTTATTGTAATTAATTGACACCTGAACTCACTTTGCACTCTGGTCCTAAGTATACCGAGTAATATCAGTGTTGATGTTGTATATTCAGTCCATTTTTGGAACCAAAAAAGATTTCAGTGACAGTACATAATTACAATGCAGCCAAATCCAAATGACTTTCCAATTGAGTGTTTAAATTAAAAGAGAAGGAGCTCTAACGGCTAATAGTGTCAAATGGTTTCAATTTACCTTTCAGTTAACTAGCCAATCCCATAAAATTTGGTTCTGTTCAATAATATGACTGATAATATAGTATTTTTAGATGTGACTAATAATCATACAATGCATGCTGTAATTGCCAGTACAGGAATTATGCTTAATGTTATTTTGAAGTCTGACATTTTTCATCATAATAGGCTTCTAAAGCATTATAATCTTTTCAATATTCTAACTTTGCTTAAACCTTACACCCTCTACAACATATATAGTTATTATCATATGGTCCTCTTCATACATTCTTTAGTATAACCTAGTATAGCAAAACCTCTGAAAATCAAAATCTAAGGGACCAAAATTTTGCCTCTTTGTTATAGGGGGAGTTAATTCTTTAAAGGTGATATACACATCACTCGAGTGGAGAAAGAACAATCATCTGCTATGGGAATTAGTCACTTAGGGGAGGAATACGTATATCCACATTTGTCAGGCGAGTGTAGAGAATAAGTATTTGTACATATGACCGCCTCCTTTGTCCCTCTCCTAATTTTATGGCCTGACCTTTTACAAGAAAGGGTCGAATGGCCACACTTTGTTATTGTTACGGAATGGGGCCCCCCTTTCCAGTACCATTTGGGAAGGTTCATCGACTCTCTCATGTTTGATGAATGCATTTTATCCACCGAGTTTTTGGGAAATTTTTTTTACCCACCCTGGTTATTTCACTCAGTTGCCTCAAATTTTCGATTATAAATTAAAATATTGATGCACTTTTTGGTATCAAATTAATCAGAATTATCAAAGAAAGTAAATATGGAGTCAAGATTTGGATATATTTCTGTACAAAATATTTTAATTCTGCTCAATCGAATCCCCACTGCCCTACTCTGAGAGAAGAGGGTGATGTGGATTACAAGGGCTGTCCCTGATTGCTATACCTGCTAAACATTTGTTGGCACTTGGAGGGAAGAATGCCTTGCCAACTTTTCTACCATGTGCAGCTGTCACAAAAGAGTGAGGTTTCTGCAGCTGAAGTTAAAATATAGAATTTCATGGAAATTTATTCAAAATCTAAAATCCACAATAAAAAGAATGTTTATTTTTTTATTGCAAAAAAAGGACTTACAAAGACAGACACGTGTGTTTGGTTTCAAAGAAATATGATTGGAAACAGGCCACACAAGCAAATGTACATTGCAAAATGTAAGTGATTGCTATCATGATACACAGTGGTTTTACACATTCAAATTGACTTTTCTGGAAGTTCTCTGATATATTGATTGTATCGATGTTGAACTATCAAAATCTCAACCAATCAGAGCAGGCTACTACTGCCACCAATGTCAAGTCACTGCCCACTGCTTTTTCGGAAGCATTTTTGACTTTACAGGAGCATAGTCTGTTTTCAATATTATTCTTCCATATTGCTTTACATTTTATTCTATAGGATTTAATTTAAAACTTTTTGCATTGTTGTCAAGGAAATTTAAACTCAGCACTCATTTTTCTTCAATTCCTTGCCCATCTTTAATGGTTTCTGGCTTAACAAATTTTTCTAAGCATTATTCAATATAGCCTTGAAATTTCCCAAACTTTATTTACTGACACCCCTTTACATGCCCATATACCAAATTCTTTTTTAAGGTACTCTCTGGATTCCATTTTGAGAGCTCTTCGAAAAAGGTAAGTCACTTACTCCTTGTTTGTCTGATTTCTATTTTAGTGCCAGTGCAAATATAACAGGATTTTGGAATGGTCACTAATTCCTTCTAGGATATCAAAACTATCATATAATTCTAAGGGTTTCACTGAGTAAACATAAACAATATTGTTTTACCTACTCGGTTTGTCAATTACTTGATTAAAGCCTCCCTCTCTTATTAGTTCATTAATCAGAGATTGGCATTTAGCCCTGCTATTGGCTTCTCCTGTCCAGTCAATGTACAGTAAGTTTAAGTCTCCAGCAATGATATTTCTGTTAATTTTTTTGTCTTTGCATATCAATTCTATTAATCTTTGCAGTATAACTGTGTTATTTCCTGGGGGATTATGTACTCTAATTATCTCTAGATGAACTTTTTTAATGGTATCTACCGCTGTGACACTCAGAAGTTCATGGACTTCATCTGAAAAGTTTATGGATATCCTTCGAAACACAGATAAATACACATCCTCCTCTTGTATCCTCCTTTCCTCCTCCATTGCATTTTGAATAAGTCCTGCTCGTTCTTTAGAGGATTCCCATGTCTCCTCAAGAAACTTAAGAACTCTAGTGGATGAAAAGGATGTAGTATATGTCCATCAGCTCAGTAAATCTCCTCATTTCACCTCTCTTTCCTTCAGCGAGAATTTAATGAACTTATAAGGAGATATATGTATTCAATTCTAATGAAATAGCCTTGCTAGAAAAAGGTGCTGGCCGGGTTAGCCTGGGGGTAGAGTGATCACCGTCTAACCCAAAGATCATGGGTGTTGTTTTTCCAATAGAGTTTTTTCTATGATTTGAAGAGATGCTAAATGACCATAGCCATTGATGCACCATATAAACAAAAATACACTACTAGAAAAAAGTAAAATATATCCCAAATCTTCCCATAATGACTAAAGATCTGAAGAACCTAACAATGGACCTCGAGGTGGCCTTGCAAAATGAAAAACTGAAATACAAAAATAAGGATCATTCCCCCCCTCCCCGTGGTCAACGAGAACGAGCAAAGGAGTCAATCTTTCAAAAATAAGGCATAATTCTATATACCACTCTTTAGTCAATGAAAATAAACAATTAACATAAGTAGTATAACATAACCATACAACCTTTGTTACTAGTAATCACAAAAGACACTCGTCTGCCTTAACTTTGATGAAGCATACACTCAAAACTTCTGCTCTGTTTGAAACCAGTCTCGTTTCTGAACCTGCGATATGATCACCCTCCCACCGGCTTCTAATGTTCACCACCGGTAAGGTGCTGCCGTCACTAGCCCGAAAGGTTTTGATTTGAAGAACGGGCCAATGAGAAGCGAAATGCTTATCATTGAACACTCCACGTTTTGAATTAGTTCATTCTGGAAGAAGTGGTCATTTTCCTATACGGACTGCCTTATAAAAGTCGGGTAGGCAAGCAACATGCGAGAGTGGTGTTACTTGGAGTGGTGATCGCTAACGGCTGTCTGTTTTCGTCAAGCGCAGTTAAAATCACATGCAGTTCCAATCACGGGCAGTTCAGATCACTAGGGCATTATGAAAAGTTTAACCCTTTTATAAGTTTAACTTGTTAAAATTGTCACATCTAGTGTATCACCAAAACTCTTCCTAAGCATAGAATAAAAACAGCTTTCTACAACAAATACATGTTATTTTTAAGTCATAAATATAAACAAAAGTAGTATTCTTTGGCTGCACTCTTTATGATTAAACAATGGAAAGTATCAAAACAAATATCTGTTGCAGCCTACCTAATTTTAATTATAAATTCAAGTTATATCTAAACAGATGGAACAAACTAAATGGTCATAAAGAAGAACTACACGATTTTTGATTGTGTATCTACCATGAGAA
>WURS02000015.1:7552544-7569534 GCA_011762765.2 Rhinocypha anisoptera | reverse complement strand
TCTCTTTTTCCAATGGTCCATGTCTCTGATCCATAGAGTGCCATGCTCCATACGTATGTTTTCACATATTGCTTCCTCGTTTGGAGTGATATTTTTCTTGAGCTTAGTAGTTGCAAGAGCAATATGGGTGCTTAAATCTGTTAGATCTGAAGATTTAATGAGTTTATTTATTAAATTATTTTTTTTTAATTTATACAAAAAGGATACAACTTAAGACCATTCAGTTCATACATCATCCTTTTTTTTTTTGAAAGCCAGATATTTTGAGTTGTTAATTATGAAACAATTCCTGAAAGTTTCATTGAGTATCGTTGGCTTTAAAAGTTAACGTCTTCATCACTTCTCAGTCTGCCTTGATGGTAAATCTCACTTCTCAGATTTGCTCTTCATCTAGCTTCCTCTGAAGCCTCCCCTGCATATTTTTTCGAGGTGTTTTTTCTAGCACTAATAATCAGGTACTTCAGACCGGGAGGAAGGGTATACAAGGATGGGGGAATGGAAGGATAGAAGGGAGTTTAGGTTCAGAGGAGCCTCCAAAAAATATATAGAAATTTTCCATTATTTCTAGATTAGCTTCCTCTTTCTTCCACACTTCCCATACATTGTCTCTCTTTTCCTACAGTCTCACCTCTCCTCAGGCAATTCCCATAGCAGTTAGCTTTCCTTTTCTGTGTATTTCTCACCATACTGACGTTTTCTGATAATAATGATCGTTTTGATTGTGTGGCTAGAAAATAATGATAATAATGCTTTACAAAAACTATTAGACCCAGCAGGTTGAGTAGCTGTTCAAGCATTTAAGCCGATAGACAATCTTAGAGAGGTATTATGTACAGTATTTGATAAACGTGAGGAATCGATCAAGAGTGTTCTGGCAGGAGAACAGCTGCCAGGGGATCAGATGATTATAGAGTGAAATCGTTGGAGTTTGGTTTGAGAATTACTTTAGCAAATATTATTATGCAGTAGTTACAAGTTGACCATCTGGTCAGGTGGTAACATAAATTTACATCAACCACAAAACTTACAAAATATTGCAACATTTACTTGCAAAAATAAAATTACTTACAAAAAATCACATAAATCGCAAGGAAGAGAGGATATAGAAAAGGAAATAACTTTAAGAAGAAAACATACAGCGATGCATAGTAAAACGTACATAAAAGCAATCCCTTCACAGGCCCTTCAAGATCATTTCAATCATCAAACAAATGATCTAAAAACCTAGTGAGGAATACAATTGTTTTGTTACATGTTTCCTGCATCTTCCCTTAAAAATGTTGATGGTACTTGGAAAGGGCTCAAAAAGCTTTGCAGGTAAGCTGTACCAATCAGTAATTGATTTATTTAAAAATGGGAATTTCTTTACATTAGTTCTTTGTGGCCGACATTTTATCTTGTGTAGGTGATCATTTTTGCCCATAAAATTTGGTTAATCCACCTCCTTTGAGTATATGAAACATTCCGCATAGCCTGCAAGAAGAGGAGTAGCAATGAGTCTGTTGGAAAAAGAGTAGGTCTCTTGGAAGGTGGCAGGAGAGAGGAGGAGGAGGAGGTTGGCCCAAGGTCAAATGGAAGGGCAAGGTGGCCGAGGTCTCGAAAGAGAAAAGTTGGAAATGGAAGGATGCCGTGGATAGGGAGAAATGGAGAGGAGGAATCAAGGATGACAGTGGAAATCCCATCATCATTCATTAATGTTTCATTCCGTAGATTCGTCGACTGCATCCTTTCCTATTTAGTGCTAGTTGCACTCTTACCCCTTGGTAGTTTTTTCTCTCTAACTTAATCAAATAAATAATGATATTTGCAATTTCCACAAAAACAAAACTTCTTTATTCCCGACTAGTTCATTCAAAATTAATGCCATGAAAGTTTATTTTCTCAAAATAGCAGCTGGAGCGCAGAATCTGTGATGTCCTCCATTAGAATGAGAGACCCTAATGAAAGTTAGTGATCTTAAAAGTTCAAAACATAATGCTTAGATGAGTATTTGGATGTACAGGATTACATATATGATTGCATTTTTAAGTGTATAGCAACAGAACTTCAAACTGTGCAGGTAGAGGGAAACTGTCAAATAACTTCCAAGATGCAGATGCTACTTTTATTACTAATTTCAATTTATTAATGAATTAAACTTATTACCATAAACCAGGACTCTTTAGTGCAAGAATACAGCACAGAAAATGAGAGACTACTCAGTAGGAGGTACTGTTTTGAGCAAATAATGATTCTGTCCTAAAAAATTCAAAATCCAACAACGTACGTTTGAGGAAAACTATATTTTTTGTTTGTCTTTAAAAATAGAAACACGTGTTACAAAATATAAAGTCCTATGAACAGGATCTTCAAGACACAGGCACAAGTGTTGAGTGAAAATTGCTGCTGTATTCTCTATAAGGTAGTATGCTGGCTTTAATCACTCCTTTATTGTAATGCTTTTGAAAGAAAAACACTTACTTTGATATGTACTTTGTTATGAATAAGTCCGTAATATGACAGCTTTTTTTTGAAATACTGTTACACTGATGAAGCTACTATGATTCAAATTCATCCCATTTGTAATTCAGTTACAAGTGGTGAACATGACCTGAACTCATCAAGTCACTCACACATTAATTCTGTTGGAGGCTGACACAATTATTGTGTACACATAATGGAATCATCTTCTGTTTTGGCACAAACCTCTCTCTGAAATTCAGTAATGCACACAAAAATTTATAGTCATCTCCTTTACTCTTTCCGGAATTTGGTAGAAAGCTGCCACCCCATATGAGGTCATACTATTCTGGTTAAGGTCAGGTGAATCTTTATCTAGGAAATTTGTCTTCCTCGATTGAACTAATCTCTCTTACCTTTATTTCTGGCAATCAATGAAATTAATTTTTACACCATTTCCATATGTGCAATCCTGGATCACTCTTCAACAGTAGAAAAACTAAGTAGTTTAAAACAACTTGCCTTAGGAAGTTAAAACAGTTACTGATAGTAATATTTCCAGGCAGTCAGCCTCTTTTAGTACTCAGCCAAGGTAGAACTTTCTCAAAGAATCTATGGTCATTATATTTAAATGCTTTATGTTTCACGTATATATCAATTTTTTACACTCATGGTGTTTTGCATAAGTTCCTGTTGACTTAACTGTTAACACATTCAACTATAAAATATATTTTGAAATTCCTCTCAGAGTGGTATCCATTTTTTTTCTCAAGCACATAAAAGGCCAATCAACATCACCTCACACCCTGAGTAGGACAAGCTTGATGCCATTTGCTATAATCTCTAATGGATGTGTGAAGGAGAAAAGCATAATTATGGTTTTGATTGAAAACAAAGCATGCTTTGTACAAAGAAAATAACTACCTATATACAATACTTATATATTAGGTATTATATAAGAGTGGGAGCATTATAGTAAAATTATTACAAGTTTTTATTTAATGGCAAACATCTATTATTCTCCAGTTACTCAGTACTTTCAGTACCTCAACCACAGTCTTCAGCTATAAGGTTGGTTTATTATGTAAGAACAGAGCTCACCTAGCACTAAGCCCAACAGCATCTACTTTAACCAATATTATCCATTTGTTCTAATTTTTTATGTATTTACTAAAGTATGTATGTTTATATAATTCAAATGAAGTATGTATGTTCATGACATGCTGTATGACTGATAAATATGTACTCTTACAATTTAGGGAATTATTTTCAATATAAGTGATATCTTTAGTGATAATCTGGGTTCACATATATGACATTTTCAGGTGCCAAATAAGTTTTATCACCAAATGCACATCCGAAATATAAGAAACAGTACTGGCAGGTCATATATGAGGACATTAGTATAATTCTTTCCTTTTTTTGTGTCACCAACCCAAAAATAAGTAAAATATGGACACTTGTTTGCAGCAAATTATGAGTGCTATTACAAAATAAATTGTGCTAAACATGAAACAGTTGAAGTTCCCTCTTCCAATTTAGTCACATCATTTATCTTATTGAATATTAGAACTTCTTGTTTGTCTATAGTTTTCTATTTCATATTTTGTATATAATTACAGGAGTAGAACAGATTGTGTAGTTTCAGGCATTATGTGGAATTCGAGCATATTAATCACTGGGAGATGGCAATTTTCCACTGTTAAAAATGTACTTTATTTTAACCACGATGATGATGCCGTGTCATTGATACCTGTAAAAGTAAAGTATATTTTTAACAGTGGAAGATTACCATCTCCCTGTCATTAATACAGTAGTAGACTCTGGGACAGGAAATTGTAAACTTTTTTAATATCATAAGATTAAGTGCCTTGATTATTATGGATATTTTAAGGCATAGATGTGTTCTGCATCTTCTAATGTCCTGGGATTTGGTTGGCTCAATGTTGTGTGCATCACAAATTTATGACAGTGTTATTCATGAGTATTTAATGAATATCCACATTTTAATTTATAATATTCTAAAAGTTGTATAGCTTACTTCTGGCCGCAATCAATGATAGAAAAAATATTACGGCAGCCAAATTACGGATTCAGTAAATCAAATGTTCTTGCCATTAAGGTCTTCCTAGTTACAATACATTCATAGGCTTATCTTTAACCACATAGGAAGCCACATAGGTGAAGAACTCCTGATAGAGAGAGAACCAAAAAGTCACAGCGGTGACTGTTACCTCTGTACTCTAAATTTGCAAATTCCAAACCCTAAGCTGACTGGGTTAGCCTGGTGGGTAGTGTGCTTGCTGGCTGACCCCAAGGTCACGGGTTTGAGTCCTACCCAGTGCATGGGTGTTGTTTTTGTCCATATGGGTTTTTCTGTGATATGAAGAGGTGAAAAAGGACCTTAGCTATTGAAGCACCCTATAAACAATAATACTACTATTGATCCAAACCTTAAAATAAGAAAGAGTTTCCCAGCTAAATCTTCTGTCTTATCTTTTAATGACAACCCTCAATATTTCTTTTGCCATAAAACTGCAGCTTTCTCCACAGTATGAAGTTGATAATTTTTTTAATTCACCAAAGCCTTTATTGTGGAGGTGTTAAGTTCAAGACTGGGAAAAGAACCTGCCCCTAAAATTTCTTATCTCATAGGAACAAAGAAAACTATCACATTCCCTCCTTTTCTCAAGATTTTGATCTAGTGCTTTACAGGTATCCCGGACTAACTGTTTTGATATCGTATCCTCTACAGTGTGAAGGAGTGAAGATTCTTGACTGTTTTGTAAAAAAAAATACCTCTGAAATATATTTTTCAGTCTCAATTGGCCAACCTATCTAAGAACAATTTGAAAATTTATGCTTGCTCTCACGTAACTCTTCAATTCAAGAATCTCACGTGAATAAAATATGATGAACTCAGTTCTGCTAAGTTTATAAGGTGATGCACATAGTAACTATGGCTTTATTTGAATAGAGACTACTCAGGGTAGGTTTAGCAGTAACTTGGAATGCAATGAACCCAGGAAGGACTTGCTTAAGAGTAAGGAGACAAAACTCTTTGTTTGATTGAACCTAGAAGAAAGTCTCCTAATTTCTACATACGCTGAGCCTACTTGGCAGTTGATGAAAGTGCTACCTATAGGAGGGTTTTTTTTTAATATTTGAGAATGGTTAGCCAAAATTTAATATTTACGGTTTCATAAACAATGTTCTTTCACATTTTTTCTTAGACTCGGAGGAAGAACTTGCAGAATATATTATGTGGTTAAAGTTCACCAAAAAACGATGGGCTGTAAGAGTTGTAAAAAGATCCAAAGCTGGAGGAATTCACTCACTGCCATGATATTAATGATCAATCATCATCAATGATGATACAAGCGAATATAGTTTTGACAGCTCATTGTACAGGTCAAATACAAAATTATGGTGCTGGTGCATGGGTTTGCACTAGCCTCTAGAGACCAGTGAATTCCTGACCTGGCTGAATTGATTTTGTTTTATTATTGTGATGCAAGAGAAACTGTAGTGCAATCTATTTTATATTTTCCTCAATTTCTTTAGCTCCTAAGGTGAGACTCAATATTTTGTTCCCCCCATGGTCAAGGTGTCATGAACAAGCATCATTATGTACAAGGAAGCTTTTAATCAGATTTGAATTAGTTGAGAAGAAGCTGAACTTGCAAACAAATGGTCGCCAGATCTGCATTGGCTAGATGAAATGATCTCTGTTTGTTATGTGCAGTTAAACTTGGAATGTCACTTGTTTGGAAGTGTTTCACAGTGGCCATAATAATTTTGCACTGTATTATTCCTACATGATGTGTTTGCATGTGGTTTTAAAGGAAAATTACCTACTGGTCAATTGTCTTATATTACTGCATTGCTGTGATTGCATGCGAAGTCTCAATCCATGGGTCTCCTTCTGCTTTTCAGTATGGTTGGTATTGGGGTCCCATTTCTGGCGAGGCAGCTGAGAAAATCCTCTCGAGTGAGCCAGATGGGTCATTCATTGTACGAGACAGCAGTGATGACCATTACATTTTTTCCTTGACATTCAAATTAAATGGCTGTGTCCGTCATGTGCGGATTGAACATGATCAAGGTGAGCACAGCAGTTTTTTTTTCAGTCATTGTCGTTCCAGCAAAACATTGGTCTCACCAGAAATCACTTTTCATTGACTTCAAATAAATGGGGGCATTGATACTTTCATGAGAAATATTGGCTTTTCGAAAGCACTTGAAATTCATCTGTTGCCTCACATTGGGATATATTTTGACTATTTTTCCAATGCGATCATTGTATGAATTCATATATTTGTGAGATTCTGAACAGATTTTTTTTTTTTTAGATTCTTGGCCTCAAAGCTGACAAAAATAATTTTGTTTGTAACATGTTTATTGTGAATGGAGGGTTTAATTAGAATTTGGCCTAATAGACCAGTGTCTTAAGGGTAATATGCCTATCAGATATTTCAAGCTGTCATTTGGCAAAGCAATAAATTGTTGGCATAATTTTGAATGCTTTGGAGAATGATGAATGATGCAATCATACTGTTAACTCATTAATTCCGGCTGTGCTCCCAGAATATTTTAGGCCTTACCAACAGGGTTTAACGTAGATTGTAATATTTCCAGTAGACCAAGGGTGCTCATAACTATGGCAGAAAACCAAAGTTAAAAAAAATTATACATATATGTATAAATATATTTCTTTGACACTTATACTTTGGAAAAATCAGTAAAACTTCAAGAGTGTTAGGATAAACCAAAGTATAAAGAATAGACTTTAATGACTATATAACTATTGTTATTGAATGTTAGTGCATCGAAACTTGGTTGATATTTGTCCTCAGTTTTCTTGTCAATATAAAGGATTAGGGATATGCCTTTCAGATTTGTTTTGAAATTTTTGTTTCTCCTGCTCTAATTCCTCAGGAAACTTCAGTTTTGGGAGCTGTACAAAATTTAAAAGCCATACAATAGTCGACTTCATTGAGAATGCTGTGGAACATTCTCGCAGTGGTCGCTATTTGTTTTTCCTCCATCGAAGGCCTGTGCTTGGCCCAATGAGGGTCCAGTTGCTGCATCCTGTGTCCCGATTCAAGCAAGTCCAGAGCCTTCAACATATGTGCAGGTGAGCCTTGATTCGTGATATTAGAACAGGTAGCTTCTTGGCCCTCTCTTCTGTCATTGGTAAGTGCTAGAGAGAGGCAATTGCAGATATTTTTTTCTATGGTATGTTTGAGAAACATAAGGTTTATATATTTAAGCTTATATATATATAGATATGTATATATATCATATATTTTACTTCTCGGCCACAGAAAGATATGTGATTATTTCTATATCGAGGGATATGGCCAATTACGACTCCAATTATTCCATTTCTGACATTTTGATTTATTTATAAATCATCATCAGGGCAACTTAGTTTTTACATAGTCAATGTGACCCGGGGTTTCGTTCGTTGCATCTTGTAATGAACTATGTATGTAAAAACCAAGTTGCCCTGATGATGATTTATAAATAAATCGAAACGTCGGCAATGGACTAATTGGAGTTGTAATTGGCCAAATCCCTCGATATATAAATAATCGCATATCTTTCTGTGGCCGAGAAGTAACTTATAAGATATGTATATATATATATATCGTGGACAACGTGTATACGATGACGAAAATTTCAATCCCTTCTCCATTGCTCTTTCTAATTGTATTTTACACGTCCTTCTACTCACGCGTTTAAGATGGTTGCAGTGGCGTTTGGATGATTCAAATTACGATGTAATGACACTATTACAGTTGCTGTGAAAATAAATATTAGCGGTGATTTTAAATGGGTTAGTTTTCCGCGGACGAGGACTTACATAAATATGTCGTCCGTGGAAAAAACCGTGAGAACACAAAGCGCAATTCCCCTTCGTAATGACTACAGCTCAATGATTCACCGCCATAGGGGACAGTGAAGGACGTCGTCGTACAATGGAAAACACATCCGGATGTGAATTTGAAGATCTGGGGTCGAATCCCAGTCAAGAAAAACCATATTTTCATGTCACTTCCCTATTCAATATACATGGCACAATTCTGAGAAGGTCTGAACACTCAATTCATCGCGCATCTTGCGGCATATAGGTAACCGGAACGGTTCTCGACAAAAACAAAACAGCAACATGGCGAAGGTCGAGGCGAAAAGGGATGAAATGATAAGTCCCGAGAGCGCTTTCTCCCATGAATGACTGACTTGCTTCACTGTAAGACCCGGGGCTCATTAAAGAAAGGAATAATCATGACGAGTCAAGGATGAGGGAACGGAGGAAAAAAACCTTCAGACCAACGAACGCGAATAGGATTAACGGCGGGAATCCGTCAACAGTTTTCAGCGTGAGGGTCGTTATGAGGATAAAGTGGTAGAGGCCACATACTACCAAGGCCAACAGCATTTGAAATTAGCCATCTGGGCAAAGCAGTTCATTTCACTGTGGTTTTCCAAGAAGAACTATGTAAATTACACTATTACATATTACAAATTACACATTACATTTCAGCTGGAGGCGTCCGGAGGACTTAAACGCCTAACCCCTGCTCAGCGGAGTAATAATAATAATGTTGTCTTTTAACTCGGGCGAAATTAGGACTTCAAGTTCCTTTCTTACATTTAAACTTTCGAACAATTACAGTTTTAACACACACCCAAGACCGAAGCGGGACTCGAACCCGCGCCCTTTGGGTTACACTGCCCACTAGTCTAACCCGGCGGGCTTTCAACGGGTAGCCAACATTCCGCCTACCGAGCTGCTACGCCATGTCGTTTATAGATACGTAAAAGTAGGGGAAATTAAACTGTGTTCGGTTACAAAAAATAAAAAACTAATTGTAGCGTTTTATTACAATTTTTTGAAACCGAACAAAGTTTAATTTCCCCTATCCATAATGTGGTTTCACTGAGTGGAGTAGAAGTCTATTGAACTAGATACGGGTAGATTAAATTTCCATGTTTATATAATGGATACGTATTTATTTGCGGGCAAAAAAAAATTCCATGAACTTTCGAGCCAGAGCACCTGAACTAGGAATTATTTTTTTCTGTCACGTGTCCGATTCCGCGAATGTGAACAAAAAATAATTGGAATCTGTACACGAATATGGCTTTAGACATTCAAAATAAATTTTTCGCTGAAATAACGGATTCCTATCAATTCCCTTTCAAGGTGGTTGAACACAGCTTCCAAGAATTGAGAATGTTTGAAACTGTCATCTAAATCTAAATTGCTTGGTCTTTCCCTGCAACCGACCGCTCTAAATTTTTTACCTTCTATCTAAGCCTTCAGCATCCCGTTACCTCTCCAACCTTACCTGTCTTCTTCCGATTAATTCCAAAAACATAATTTTCTCTCCTACTGTTCCTGGCACTCAAATTTTCCTCTCGCCAATTCCTAAAGTATGACAAAAAATTCACCTACGTGAAACGTTTAGCTCGTGAGTTGCAAGTCTATGAAGATTTTTGCGTAAGAAGAGAGGACAAAAAGCTAAATACCATTACCACCAGAGGAAAAGATAAAAAATTATCAAAGGGAATGTGGAGTTACATCGAATATTAATTCTTTTATTATTAATTATAGATTAATTTTTTTCCTCGTACCCGAATGAAAACAAGATTCTATTCACGCGACATGCACATTCAATCTCAGCTACTTGATAAGTTCTCCATTTCAGCTAGAAATTTTGCATATAAAAATGCATTCCGATGCTATGGTGACAAAAAAATTTGAAACGAGGGCGAATGCTTCATCACTCGATTGAATTTCCACCAAGCGATTGCATATTGAGGCATCAATAGGTTGGGGGGAGGAAACGAAAACTTAAATCTGAGAAAAACGTGAAGGGGTGCAGGGAAAATTATATTGGATTTCGTTCTATTTCCACGATGCCGTAAAATTCGAGTTTTCACGTGTGCTACGACCCCACTTCCGCGTCCATGTGATTTATTAATTGTGCTCCCGCCGCTGCACAACAAGATGGCGCCGTTTTTAACAAGACCATAGACGTATGCATATACATACGATATGGCCTTGGATTGTAAGAGATGCTCACGCCCTCGCTGTGGCAGGTGTCGAACCGAGGGCCACTGTACTGTAAAGGTCTCTTTACAAGACGCAATTGCTTGCGCAGGTTCATTCAACATGAAATTTGAAATTTTCGAGAACGCTTGCGCGAAATTGTTAAGTCCTGTTTACACGATTCAAGTACTTGGATAGATTGATGCCTCAACAGATGGGCCTTCGAAAAGTTGTCGCCCGAGCACGAAAAATTGCGCGAATGCCCTCACACTTACCTCGGAAGAACCTCTGTTTTAATTGTGTGCAGGTGCTCTCGCAATTTTCAGGTTTCACGTTGAATGAGAACAAAGTGGATATAGTAGCCACCCTGAAGCAAAATTCGTTCGTTAATAACATTATTGAAGGAAAAATAGAGGGGAAAACACCGCGAGGGAGGCCGATGGGAAAATATGTAAGGCAAATTATCGTCTATGTCTACGAAATACCCTGCAAGCCGCCTCTAGGGCGTGTGGCAGGGGGTGAGTGAGCCATCACCAGGCATGCATTCCCACAGGCATATACTAAATATAATACACATGCAGAGAAATCTCTATCATGCATATATTTCAATGACTAAAGAAAATACATGTCATGCGGGAACAAAATCGATTAACATGTAATTTTTAAAACAACATGAAAGATAATATATATTTTATTTTGGTCTCTAATTGGGCGTGGAAAAAATAACATTTCATATCTTTTTGTTCGACAGGTTATCTCTCTGATTATATGTACGTGATCTGATCTACCGTAGTACTGTCGGGGCTTGTAATATATATTGATTCATTCACTGAAGGATTTCCGGATTTCCTCCTGAAATCTGTGTAATAAATCTGCAGTCAACCAATGTTCCCATTGAAGTGGAGATGGTGATAATGCCGAACGAACTTGAGCAAGTAATTGTATCGCGTAGACAGGCCTTAACAGGGGTATTTTCCGCGCGAGTGTTAGCGCAAGTTTTCGTGTTAACAACGACAAATCTTCGAAATCATTTAGGCATCAACCCGAGCTGAATAAAAGTCAACCAAACTAAGGAAAACCGTTGATTGATTTGCTTAATCCTAAACAAAGTGAATATTTCGAACACGACCCGCGTGATGATGAAGTTAGCAACGCTTGATGGGCATGAAGAGGCTTACACTAATATTTAAATTAAAAGCTTGAAACCAAGAAATCAGAGAATGAGGTCCCCGGCGAGTGTTAATTAAGGTGACCCCGATCGAAGGCGACCCCCTACCCTCCTCATAAAAAAAACGATCGCGGATGATAAAGCCCTTGCATAATTTTTTCCCTAATGAGATTGGAAGCATAATCCCATTCTCAGACTCCCAGCCTTGATAAAAAGAAGAGTGCGCTATAAATCTCCGCGCCACGCGTTTAGATTGATGCGAGGGAGGGCTGAAGGGTTGGTGGAGATAAGAAGACCCTTCCCGTCATCCAACGCGCTCTCTCCTCTCCTCCCCCTACTCGTGCACAAGCGGCATACTCTCTCTCTCTCTCTCTCCCCCCCCCCTGCCCTGCGGGCCCTCGGGATACGAGACGGAAGGGAGGAGGGCAGGGAGCAAGGAGGCACTCCATGGGGAGGAGAGAGGAGATAGTGAGGCGCGTAGAGAAGTGAAGGGGGGAGGGGGGGCGAGGAATATGTGTTTGAGACCTATTTTTGGACACCGCGCCCGCAGGAGTCGGGACGCAAAGGAGCAGCCGGTGCCTCGCAAGATTCGACCGGGTTATAACCGAGATGGGCGCGGGGCGGAGACACACGGTCGGCTGCAGACTTGGGGGAATGCGAGAACCGGCCGGAACGCGAGGGCATTACGGGGACAACGGTTGACAACGAAGCTTGGTCCTTGCCAGTTTGGGCGAGTTGAATCGCAGGGAGATTCGAGGTGCTTTTTCAACCTCACGACTTGAACTTTCACGCCACAAACGTCCCGTGCCACGAAAGGTTCCCCAGGAGGTGGGATGACCGAACATTTCCTTTTTTCGTCCAAGTTCGGTTATCCTGCGCCGATAAACTAAAAATATAAACAGCTGCATCGAGATAACACTGTGATTTTTCCGGACACGTTTCCAAGAGAAAGAGAGATCGCCTAAAAGCAAGGATTCATGAAAACATGAACCCAAGTAGCAAAATATTATGAAAAAAATTTCTAAATTAAATAGCAAAATTATTTTAAATCAATTTAAAATAATTTTGAAAATATAAACTCTCTTTTTATACTTTTAAAATCTTTATTTCATCATTTTAAAATGCGTTTAACAGGTGTTTAAAATGTTTCACTGTTGAAAAACCCTAGGCCGTTATTTGAAAATGATTTTTACAAACTTTTCAAATGTTTAACTGTTTTAAAAACTAAAACAATATTATGCATGGAACATATGATGAACAAGGCATTAAATAAAGTATAATGGTGGAATATAATATTAATTAGTTCTATTCGCTGGGTTGCAATTAAGATTTTGCAGAGCAAATTCAAAATGTAATTAAAATGATGGACAACCATCCTTTTCAAAAATTTATCCGTTCCATGCAAAATTTATTGATTCCAAATAACATAAAAAATGTTTAACTAAAATATTTGAAATAATTTTAAAATCTATTCAAAATAATTTTACAATAATCTCAAATAATTTTAAAATTATTTTAAATAGTTAGAAAATATTTTTTGGAACGAAAAGTTTTCAAAAAATGTCTCATTCAATTACCAATATGTTCTAATATCTTTTACATAGGTTTTCAACAAATTAGAATGAGAGTTATTGAAAAAGCTAAATCTTGCACACATGTTTTAAAATGATTTTAAAATCATGAAAAACTCATGAAATACTCTATCTTATGCTTTTTATTTTAAAATGATTTAAAAAACATTTTCCTTATTCTTTTGCTACTTGGGAATAGTTAAAATTTTCTATTTCATAATGTGATAATACTGTAAGGAAATATTTCAGTAAAATTCTGCACCTAATAATTTTAATGTGATATAATTTTCAAAAAATCTAATTGGAAACAAAAACGAGGTAGTTCATATTGTTTGCATCAACAGATGGCTGGGTTGGCCCAGTAGGTAACGCGCTCATCGGTTAGCCCAAACGTCACGGGTTCGAATCCCACCCAAGGCCTGGATTTCGTGTTTGTCTATAACTAATTTTCTTAAATAGTTGGCGTCAGCAAAGGTATATGGCCGTAATGATATATACTAAAACGAATTCACAAAGCGATCCCGGAATTACTTGGAAATTGGAAGGAAAACAATCGTATATAATTTCTTTTGAATGACTATCTTAGATTAAACATTTATAAATTACTTTCAGCATTTAGAAGAACAAAGAAATTCATCGAAATGTCCGGAAAATATCTTCACATAAACTTTATTGGACCCTGCCTACACCTCCAATTTTGTATTAATATTTCAGTTTACAACATATTTGTAGATTTCATTCCACATCCATCTTCTCTATGATAGTAGGATGGCCGCGAGTGTGTTCTGCTGTTCCCATCAAAGTCGCCGCAATATTGTGGCCTCGACACGAAATTAAAGATTACATTCGAGCAAGTATATTGACTGCGATAAGAGAGACTACCTTCGTAATAGGGAATAGTCTTACTGAGAAACAAGGAAAAGAGATAACGAGGACAGTTCGGAGGGTAAAAGGTCGATATTTTTTGACAAACGTGCCGTGTAAACAAAGGTTTGGGTTGGAAAAAGATTTTATTCCCTCGAAGATATTCCATGGCTGGTGGTGTGTCTGACCAGCTGTCCATCGGTATGTCATCCCGGTACCAGAAAAAGACTGCGGTTATTACCCCTTGGTTCAAAGAGTCGTAAAGTGAAGAAAACGTCGGTGAGCTACAATTTAGTTGCGATTATAAGTACGAGGTGCATTAAAGTTGAAAGGCCTCCAATTTTTTTCTCCGGACTGGAAACAGATAGAAACATGCGGTTTATTTTAAAATGAGCGGGCACTCTTTGTCAATGCGTGACAGAGATGGCAGCACTGTACGACAGACAGAACCTCTAGCGGCAGCCGCGATAATGATAACTGTTTTCGACACTTAAAATGGCGACGTTTTCGTTTCATGACCAGCGTGTAATCATTCGTGTGGTGTGACACCGCTTGAAATTCATCGCCAGTGCACTTTCTTGGTGGATGCACTTTCGACAAATCATCCATGACTCCATCACCACATGCCTCCTTTCAGGCCTTGGGTTTCACGTTTGTCAATTTGGCTTTTTTCTTCGATTTTGAAGCGGCGCTAAATGACCACAGGCGTCGCCGCACCCTTTAATCATTAACCTAAACTAACATCAGTACTTCTATTCTAAGATTGGTTAATTGCAGTCCTCCATCCTTTCCTATCTAGTGTTAGCCCTCTAACGACCGTTGGTAGTTCTCCTTCCTAATGACCTTAATAATCATCCCTACACATTGGTCTTCCCCGCTGGGTCTTATATTTCATCCCTCGGCCTTCCCAACCCTTACATTTTCTCCCTATTATAACCTCCACGGACTCATTAGGGTGTGTCTTATATCCACCTTGTCCTTCTTTTCCTTATAGTACTCCACGTTGACTTATTTCCCTCCGCTCTTCCGTACACTTCCTCATTTCTGCGTTCGTCCGCTTGATTTTCAGCATTCAACTCCTGCACACCATGTTTCGAAGGCTTCTATTATCCTGTCGTCTGCTTTTCCAATGGTCCATATCTCTGAGCCATAGAGTACAATGCTTCATACGAAGGTTTTCACATACTGCTAACATGTTTGGAGCTATATCTTCGTTGAACATAGAAGTTGCCTCTTCGTCGAGAATGCCTTCTATGTTTAATTAAGATAATCCACACTTAATTCCGTAGAACTTCTTCCGTCCCTTTTCGTCCTTCTTCCGAGGTAGGCGAAGGATTCCGCTTGTTCTAATTTCTCTCTCTTTGTAGCTCGACGGCTTGAGGTTGTGATTCATCACTCAGTTTCTCTATTCCGCATAATACTATTTTACTTATGTTATATTTTATTAATTGTATTATGATATGTAGATACTATCTAATATTTAGTATAACAGCAACTTGTCGCAGTGGCAGTGGTGTTTTTGTTTATAGGATGCTTCGATGGTTATAGTTATTTCGAATCCCTTCAAATCATATATCACTAACCTTATTGGACAAACACAGTACCCACGGCCCGGGCGGTACTCGAACCCGTGTCTTTTGGGTCAGACAGCAAGCGCCTTCCCCCCCAAGGCTAACCCGGCAGGGCAGGTAAATTTTCACTATTTAACATCAACGGCTTTCATAAAGTGGATGGGCTCAAGACTCAAATTTGTGCGTTTTTTTTCGCTATACGGTACGGCACAACGATCGTACCGTATAACGCTCGGTACCGTATACCTTAGCGATCGCTATTCGATACGGTACAAGTTTCAAATGTTGCGAATTGTATTTAATCACTCATTTGAACAGCGAGGGAGGACCATTTGCCTGGAGAAAGGCGGAGCCAATGAGAAAACGCCCCGGCATAATCCCATCTCTTCCTCCAGGGATTCCACCGCTACCCCGCCGCTGTAAAACCCAGCCTCCCGTCCCAACCACTCCCCAGCCGCGCCCACTCTTGTGTTCCACTCTACGATGTAAAACCGGAGAGGAAAGAGATTATCCGCCAAAAAAAAATTTCATGCCCAGATCGAGAACACGTTGAGAAACATGCGTAGATCTTTCACTTTTCGTTTTTTAAACAAAAAAAGGCAATCTTGTGTACCTACTTCTTGATGAAAGCAAAAAAGAAACGGCTTATTCCACTTTCCTTTTTTTCCCCTTCATCATGAAAGAGTTCCACGGAGTGAAGCCTGAAACTGTATCGTCTACCTACTTCCTGTACCTTCTTACGAGATTTAAAATATTCCAAGAGCGATCAGCATGAATAGATTTTCCAAACTATTGTGTCTTCGTGAAGGCTATTCGGGTTCTCCACCGGGTCACTCTCTACATTTCTGCCAAAGTTTCGATGGTCGAGTCGTCCATCGTCCTTAATGGTGCGGACTCGGCCATCGACACGTCGGCAGACATGCTGAGAGTGACCCGGTGGAGAACCCGAATAACCTTAACCAACGCAATACGCCGGGGAAACATCCGTTCTTTCTCATTGTGGCTTCTTCCGTCTTACGCGGGCACATTTAAAAAATGTCCTTCAAGATGAGAAAAAAATGTGTTTTCAAGTATTAGTAGTAGTTTTTTTTTATAGGCTTCTTGATTTTATCTTGCTTCGCCACCTATGGCCATTTCGCACTTCTTCAAGTAGTAGAAAAAACCGATATGTGGACAAATACAATCCATGCCCTGGGCGGGATTCGAACCCGAGACCTCTGGGTTAGCCTACGAGCACGCTACATCTACATCTACATAATACCCTGCAAGCCGCCACAAGGGCGTGTGGCAGGGGGTGAGCCACCACCATACATTC
>WURS02000015.1:7514387-7528589 GCA_011762765.2 Rhinocypha anisoptera | reverse complement strand
GGAAGCGGGGGGGCATCGGGGGGAGTCGGCGGCGTGGGTGGTCACCACCACCACCACATGCACCACCTGCACCACGTGGAGACGTCGGTGGCCCTCTCGGAGATCCGCACGCAGCTGCAGGAGCTGACCAAGTCGGTCGAGTCGTGCCAGTCGGAGGTGAGTGAGGTGAAGAGGGACATGGCGGCCATCAAGGGGGAGCTGGACGCAGTGCAGCAGGTGAAGGAGGAGATCGAGGAGCTGAGGGAATACGTCGACCGCCTGGAGGAGCAGACACACCGTCGAAAGCTGCGGCTGCTTGAGCAGGTAGGGGTGCCCACATCTTATGTGCACTTCTGACATCCGGAAGGTCCTCGACGTCCACTGTGGTGGTTGACGGACGTCCATGGAAAGACGTACCTCCCCCATCTTAAAATTCCCCTTCGTTTTCAACACCTTCCCCAACAATTCCTCCTCCACCCACCTCTCTCCGCTCATTTTGCTGTTAAAAAAAATGATTTGAGGTTTTCCCGGCGAATGGATGCGTATAAAGATTCTCGGGTGTCCGTCCGGGTGAAGGCGTTGATGTGCACATCCTTGACCCAGATGGAAACCCAAAAATCTTTCTATGCATTCAGTTATTTGTTAAACAATTCAGGTATTTGACTGATCGGAGTGAAAAATCTACCCTTTAGGTTTACCTTCGAAAAGCTCTGGTACACAGAAATCCAGTAAGCTTGGTTTCGCATGGAGGTATCTAAAGTTGTCACCGGGACTTGAACCCGGGTCTCCTGTACAGTAACCAAGTGCTTTACTCACTGTGCTGCCACGATCTTTTTTTTCCCTTAGCCTTGAAAATCTAACAGAAATAGAAATTCTAAAATACTTAATAGAATAGTGGTCTCAACGACCCCCTAAAACTTATACTATTCTCCCAAGGGAGGGTATTCCCAATTGGTTAAGAACTTCTGTGCTTCGCGGTATCTAAAACACCTTCATTTGATTCATGTTAGGAATAAATATACTTTGTACTTTTCCACAGATTTTATTTTCTTTATGACACGTTTCACTGTCACTAAGGCATCATCCGCATCATGATGCCATAGTGATGGCAAAACGCATCGTAAAGAAAAATAAAATCTGTGGAAAAGTACAAAGTATATTTATTCCTAACAAGGATATATACAACTTCCACGGAGTGAAGCCTGATACCATTTTTTAACTTCATTTGATTGTTACCCCATTGAATTTAATCTTTCCAATTCCTATTAATGCCGTTTCTCTATGCCAAAAATGTTATTCCATCCTCCTCTCTCTACCAGGAGGATATTTGGAATTCAACTCCTAAATGCTGGGCCAAAATATATTCCATCCTCACATAGTTTGGATTATTGGGGGAGTTCGTCAGTAAAGTCCCTGTTATTTGTAGTTTTTATACCACATTGTATCTCATCTTAGCATCCACATAAAATTACTAGTTGTTCTAGTTGAACATTACATTATGGTACGTATAATATTCAGTAATATTATGATGATGAAAATGTCAAAAATTGTTTGACAGCTCTCCAAAATTATAGAGGAATCAATACATTTTCACCTACTAGATTTTTCGTCTGCATAGACTTTGAATTATTAGTTTCTTATTTTTCAGTGGGTCAAACTTGGAGTGCAAAATGCTATAAAGATCTAATAGAATGGTTCCTAAAAAAAAACCATGGTTGGAATTCGAAATTTCTAGGTGTCCTGTTTCATAGATGCTAGGGCTCTTCCTTTGGTTCAAGAGAAAAAATAAAAATATCTTGCCATCTGAGTGAAATGGTTGTCATTTTGTCAAAATATTGAACTCATTGCCATGTTTAATTGCTAAGTTAAAATTTTAAATGTAACCCAAACCTCTCTTTGACTCATAGTGGTGAAAAACTCTTCTGTTACTTTGTTGTAGATTCATATCCATTCATGTGCTTTATATACTCCTCTCTTTCAATCATTGAATGTCTCTTGATTAAACCTTTTGAATACGGAAATGGATTCCATTAACTAATTTCTAACTGGTTTGGTCAATCTGATATATATATATATATATATACTTAGGAGTGATTAATATGGCCAGCATATCCACTTTTAAAGCATTTGAACTTCTTGTAGCATCTCATGGTCATTAATGTTGCTTAGGCAATTGGTGGAAACCTTTAGTGAAACATTTTTCTCCTTTGAAATCATCGGACTTTTAAGTTTTCATTTTCTATATTCATGTATATTTTTGTCTTATTTACATTTTATCCTATCCTATAATTTTACTATCTAATATGTTTGATTTTTTTGCTTTCAGAAATTATACTTTCATCACAATAATGTTACACTGATGAGTGTCACAACCATCAGATGTTGTGATGGCCCCTACTTATTTTTGGCTCCTTTTTGTAGCATGATGACACTTGCCTGATTGCTCAACCTTTATTTATCATTCATATTCAACTAAGAGGTATTGTGGTAAGTAAAGCATTCACTGTGTTTCACAGGGCAATCTCTTTTCTTTCGATTGGTTTTGATTTTCGTAACTGGGAATCAAAGACCTTTATATGGTTCAAAGTTAAGTTTCAGTGGTTTTCAGGGGGCTAAAATTAATTCCTTATGAGATAAAAAATCAATCCTAACATTTACCAAATAGACTACTAACTTACCTATGAATGAATGGTTTCAAAGTAAAGAAAGAAAAATCATCCTTCATTTGCTCAATTTATGTACCAGACTCATAGTATCCTGTGACTTTTAATGTTGTGAGTGCATTTATAAAATTCCTCAAAAGGTTCCTATGTAGAGAACCATTGGTCTAGGGAATCTTGAGTGGGCCATGAAACTCTTTGTTGAGTCTGCAGTCACCCATATTGCACCTGCCTACTCATATATTCCTCTGTTCTATTGTTGTTTTTATAATCGTATTTGCCTCTGGCCAAAGATCAGGTCAATATCAAGCAGGGGCCCAGAAATAGTTAAACCAAGAGGTTTGGGAACCACAGTAAGGATGATTTAGAGAAGGTGACAGATAAAGGATTGACTTTGATCAGGGCAGCTTTACATCACAGGTTCCCAAATTTCTCCCACGTTTTCCATATAAGGATGTGTCTTTACACATATTTCAATATTTATGTAATATTGTGTATATTTTAAAGATCATGAAAATGCAAACTAACCTTTGTCTGTTTCCAAAGGGAAGTTGAGCTTTTTGGGTGTTTACGTTTTGTAGCTGAATAATATGTTATTCAATCTTTTATTCTTTTTTTTGATCCAGTGATTATTTGTTATGATTTCTTTGTTGTTTTTCTGTTATGATTTCTGTATTAAAAAATAAACTATCATTTTATTTCCTTTTGTGTTATTTTCATTCCCCTGCTATAATTTGGATTCACTATATACTTTATGTGTGGGTTTGTAGAATTTGTGCATACATGGATTTGTCAGATCTGTATGAGAATATATTGTGGTTCACATACATTATGTGGAATGGTAAAACATCAGTGATGTTATTACTGTATTTCTCAAGTACTACAAGCACATTTGTGCATGCTTTTTTTTATCCATTTGATGCAATTCAAAGCAAGCAACTCCGCCGGCCATTCTTTGGTATCATAAACCTCCAAAGACTTAATCCAATATGCGGGCCCAATTGTACTATGTCTGTTGTCAGAAAGTATTTGAATGGCTGTAAAAAATAACACACAATTATTATCTCAAGTAATGGTGTATTTTGTTGAATAGATGCCAAATTTGGTGCATTGTGTTAGAACATGTTTCTCAAGAGATAATGTTTTCCAGCCAAAACTTTTGTGAACAGCTTGGATCCAATAAATCTCTACTGCCATGCATTGAAAACAGGATAAATATTTACATTCTCTCTACACCCTCTATTCTTCAGGTTATCAAATCATTTAGCTAAAAATTATGTCTTTTAGTGTCAATTTGCTCTTTAGTTTGTGCTTAAGATTTGGCTCATGTTATATTCCCCAACATGAGAAGTAATTAATGGTACCTTTTTGATAAATTGACCTTCACATTTAAATGAGGTCATCATGTTAACCTGATACTGATCTGTTGCCAGGGCATCATTATCATATATCCTATTTTTCTCTCTCCTCTAATAGGGCCTGACCTTCTTCCTATCGTATGCCATCTTTTCTGCTGTCCTTGGCATGTTCCAGTTTGGCTACAACACCGGTGTGATCAATGCTCCTGAAGGGGTGAGAGTCATATATATTGATGTATAATAGTCCTCATTTTGCAGGAACAGACGGATATTATAGTGTTCCTTCAATATATAAACCATAATTTAATGAGGAACAGGTAAAATAATTAAAATTTCTTTTTTATGCATAATGTGAATTGTATTTTTAATTATTTCTGTCATTTCAATAAGTGATCAAAGCAGGTTTCACTTAGTTGAACTCTTTCACATTGATAATAGGTATAACAAAAAACTTAGCCCTTCCAAAAAATATTTTTTGTGGAATGGCAGTTTTTGTTATAGATATTATCCTCTGCCATTTCAAGTTTGCTTCATACTAATAATAATAGTTCATTTGTCATGTGTCAGTATAGTTGTGCGTGTTGAAATAATATTCTATAGAAAACATGTGGTATGGGGAATTTATTGCAAGGGATACAATATAACATTTATACCACATATTCATATAAACATTTCATCCTGATTCCTTGCCTAGGGTCATCTTCTATGGGAGGTACAGTATTCTCAATCTAACATACATTAGCCCAAACCTTAAAAGTTGTGGGAAAGCCAAGAGTTTGAAAATAAAAATAATTAGATAAAATCAAACTGTGATCACAGAATTTTAAAAAAACTGTACAAATCATAAGAAGCTTTGCAGCCATTCTCCCTTTCTACATCTTATTCAGGCAACTTCTGACTTTAAAGAATTCTTCAAAAGCCATTGTAGGGGTGTTTTACAGGGCTTGAACTGTTTTAGCTTTGTACTGTTACATGAAGATTGGTCAGTACCCTTTTGAAAAATTAATTTAATTATTAAACTTCAGTTTCCAGCTGTACCTCATGGTAGTGCTGATAATTAATTTTCTAAAAATATTGACTCAAAAAAAAATGTTTCAGTTGATAGTCAAACATTTTTCCCCTTCCTCAAGCAAGACAACATGTAGATAGGTGTAAAAGAAAAACAGAAAAAGTGTAAACATGAAAAAAATAAGTTATACTGGAAGTCTGCCTGCTTGAGGCTAGTCAGCACACTCCTCAATATTTTAAGACTTTTAATTCTCTCTCTGGTTCTTCCTGCTATCTATTAAATGTTTTTTTATAGTTTTTTTGCAAATGTTTTTAGCCCCATGTACCAGTCAGTGATGTTTACTCAAGTAAATCTTTTGTATGTACGATTAATCTTGGATACCCATGTTCCATTCTCCCGCATGTCACAGAACATCGAGAATTTTATGAAGGATGTGTATAAGGACCGCCATGGGGAGGACATCCAGGAGGACTCGGTTAAACTCCTGTACTCAGTAGCCGTCTCTATATTTGCCATCGGAGGCATGTTAGGAGGGTTCAGTGGAGGCCTCATTGCCAATCGTTTTGGAAGGTGAGTTGCATATACAAATCAAATCAAATCTTTATTCATCATTAGATGGTAATTTACCTCAATAGATTTCATCAAGGACATAACAATAAAAGCATATTTATATATACCTATTTACATTGTTTACAGATTTAAAAAAAATCAAGTCTCTGGTATAAGAACTAAAATATTCTTGTACTTTGTAAAAACCTTGTATTTCTAACATTACCAATGTTGAAACTGTTAGTGTCAATAACGCTATCCCATTTGATACTACAATGGTTAGCTCCAATATGTCTAACTTATCAAAGGTCCCTCCTGTGAAGTCCCACCCATGTGAAGGCTCATCATCTTCCTTATGCAATACTGCCGTTTTGTCTGTCAGTGCATCCCAATAGGAATGTTAGCTGCTCTGTCTTGATGGCCACTAGAAGTCTCACTGGAACTATAGAAAACAAGAAGGAATGACTAGTGCCAACAATAACCAATGTGAATAATGAAAGTTTTTCCCCTTCAGTCAACTTTTTAGTTTTTAAGGTTCAGTGCCTAAGAAATAAATTTTGAATTCTGAATTTTGAACTCTAGAATTATATTTGAACTCTGTAAAGTATGATATTTTGTGCCTCTCAGAACACTGGCTACATGAGCAAGAAGGTGACAATAACCAACTAGTAATGGGTTACAATATTGGATCAATTTACTACAGAAAGTCCTTTAAAAATGATGGTCCTAATAAAATCTTTGTAAACAATGACCTAGAATTTTCACTTCTAAACTTAAACCTTTTCTGTATGGATATGTACTTTGAAATAGCTGCTATCCACATCAAATATAGGAGATTAATTGCTGCCTCCATATTTCTTTCACTTAATGGTGACTTTGACCTGTTTTGTGAACAGTTGGGAAGGGTTATAATGGATTTTCAGAACATTTATGCTAATACTAAGATTGCCACTGATCTTAATGTTGACATGTACTGCTCATAAAGGAACAACACACAGCTATGTTTACTCCTTAGATATTTTGATTTATATTGTGCCAATTCTTAACTAACTAGGACAAGTGCTTTCCTCTAAAGCAGATTTTTCTAGATCATGTTCTTGTATAATTTATCCTAAGTATTTGAATTTTTTTTAACTCTCTCCATTTTTCCAATGCCTGTTGTTAATTTTGGAAAATTTTTAATGTATATAATAAAGCTAGTATATTGAGTAATTAATTATTAACTCTGGAATATATGTGTGTAAATGTTTGCATTTGCAGGAAAGGGGGTCTGCTGCTGAACAACGTGCTGGGCATTGGTGGTGCTTGTCTCATGGGCTTCACAAAGATTACACATTCATACGAGGTTTTATTCCTTGGTCGATTCCTCATCGGGGTCAACTGTGGTAAGTTGGCAGTACACTAGACTGTGCTCATCAGAGGAGTGATGCTTGGGAAAGGGGAGATCCAACATACATTGGATCCAAGAGAAAAGAAAAAAGAATAGTATTCAGAATCATTATACATTGGATTCAAGAGAAAAGCAAAAAATAGTATTCAGAATCATTATACGAGTACATTGGATTCAAGAGAAAAGCAAACAGAATAGTATTCAGAATAATTTTCTACCTACCTAGACTTATATATCTGTCATACTATAAAATTCTTATCGGGTCCAACTCTTTTTTTTATTAATTTTTTTATATATCCTGATAAAATCTTATTATCATGATTTGTCTATCTTAATAAAAATCTGGAATTTCTGAAAATCAATTGTCATTCACTCTCTTTTTTGTCACAGACCAATCATATATATTGTTTTAAGTTCTCCATATGTTAGTTGTAACACCCAGAGCTGATTTCATGATTTATGTATCCTTGGTTCCTTATTTTTTTATTAAGAAACATAAGTTTTTCTTGAAATTTTCTGGTGTCAACTGGTATATAAAGCAATAGAGAATCCAACCATCGTTTGCCTTCACGTCATTCACTCAGCCAATGTCTTTCTCATTTAGTAATGTAAGAACTGTAATGTAAGTACTGCATTTTCCTCTCCCAGAATTTCTCAAGTGTCATTGTCCTTTGACATTCCTAAGCATTTCTTAAAAACGAAAATATTTTCATCAATTATGCTTTATTGAAATTCAATTCCCCATTTCCAGTGGAATTTTACAAAAATTAGAGTGAGAATTCAATGCTCAAAATTTACTTATTTTTCCACCTCAGTTTTTGGCATTCTGAGGAGAAATACTTATCATTGAAGCAGGAGAGCAAGTTCTAAGTTGTTCTAATGATGGCATTGTAGACCTTTTGGATTTTATGTGAAAAGACATTCATTGCTGTCAAATTTTTACACAATCTTACCTTCAGTATGATAATTAGATTAGTGCTGACAAAGACATGAGTTTGAGGAATGGGCCCTTGCGCTCTCTCACTGTTGCTGTAATTCTTTCCATTGAAATGCAGGCCTTAACACATCCCTTGTGCCCATGTACATCAGTGAGATAGCTCCACTCAACCTCAGAGGTGGCCTTGGCACAGTCAACCAGCTGGCTGTCACTGTGGGGCTCCTCATCTCCCAAGTGCTTGGCATCGAACAGATCCTGGGCACGGACGAAGGCTGGCCGGTCCTGCTTGGTGAGAATGATAACCACCTAGCCCACTACTACCAACTAGTAGAGCAAAATTCTCAAGAACCTATCTATATTGAAGGTCTTAAAACCATAACAGCCATTAAGTTCATTAAGCCATGATTATTTTTTAATTTTACATAATCATAATCACTTGGTTTGCTGAATATTTATTCTTCTTTATGCCTGTTCTTTTTTTGTAACTGTCATTTTATAAGAAACACTCATAATTGAAATATGATTTGCATATGAAGGTGGTCAATAAAGTTTTTTAGGCCAAACAATCTAAACATTAATTATGTTATTCAAAAATCATTTTGATGTTTTATTGATATCTCCCATGGTGCCTAATATAATTATTCCACTGATACTCTGGCACCATTATGTATTCCATTTACATAGTGATTGATTGTACTGAATATCTGATAAATACCCCTCTACAGCTGTATTATTTCATCCTTGTATATATGTATATTTTTGTATTTGTATATAAAAGTATGTATATATAGACTATAATGTACTCGCTTTTGCTCTGCTTATCATGTTTATTAAGAATATTAGCACAATTCTTAGTGTCAGTAGGTTTTCACAGGTTTTTCATACCCCCATTCTTGTATGGGTACTTTCCTACAGTAGGTTTTTTTGTCAAGGATAACAGCTTGCTATTTTTATCCTGACTTTTTTCTTACACCATTGTAAATATCTTTCACAATTCTCTTATTATCTTTGTCCATTATATGTATATATTTAAACTATATATTTTCTTACTTGCAAATATCAATTGTATTTGTGACAAAATTTTTCTTATTACTCTCTCATAGAAGAAAATCAAAGACCAGCGAGAGAGATTTTTAAGCATTGGGAAGAAATAACTAAAAGTCACACGGCAACAAATCTGAGGAATTAAGTTTACGTTCCAACAGTTAATGGAGCAGATCTCTCATTTTTCCCATAACCATTTTGGATCAGTATATTTTCATGGTTAAAAAATAGTTATTTCTTCTGGAATCCATGTCTTTTCTCAAGAAGTTTTTATCTAATGTTGGTAGAAGGTCATTGGAACATAATACCAGTTTCATTTCTTGACCTTTTAAAAAGTAATCATTAAACAAAATTCCTTTCGGGATAATTCATTACAAAATGTTTGCAGTTTTTTTGCTTCCAATGAACTACATGTTGAGAACTCAAGTTTGCTGTCACCAGTTACAACTCATTTAGTTGTTTATGATTTCCAAGTAACCCAACTAAATATTTTTCCAAACCTAGTCAGATTTGGAAAAAAACTCGAAAGAGATTTTTAGTTGAATCTTAATTACATTCATCAAAGTATCATATTTCTCAATTGGATTGGCATCGCTTTATAGCCCTAAGCAAGTTCTGAAACATAATAAACAATGTGACCTATCTTCAAAAGATAGAAGAATTCTTTTCACAAATTTCTTATACTTACAGTGCATATAAAGAGTCATGTAACTTGGTTGAGTATTTTGCATGATTTTTAAAACTAGATAATGCACTTTTTCTTCATCATGATTGTCATTATTAGCATTAATTTGTTATAAAGTAACATTTACATTGGACTAATGTCCATAAGCCAAACAAAAATTTTTCACCCCAAAGAAAACCGTGAGTGCATAGTGAACTTTGTGGGGGTGTAATTTTTCCCTTTAGTTTTCTTTGCCTAAGGAAGATTGTTATTTCATGGCAATAATAGTGATGATAATATTTTCCTAGAGTTCAAGATACTGTTCAGACAGGTGATTACTTAATATATGAGGCACATCAGAACATAAATATCACAATTCAGTATAATTTATCCATGTAATTGTTTCTCATTAGATGAATTTGACAGTCATCCTAAATGAATTTTCTATTAAAATTTCTCAGTTGTATAGTTTCATGTTATGATAACTTACAGAAGCCATATCCTCAGTGATTGGAGAAGATTTACTGTAGTACCATTGCTTATATTCGTATTAAATGCTACTGCTTCTATTATTTCTGGCCTCTCATGAGGCATTTATATAATGATCTACAAGATAATAAGTAGGTGCAATTTATTTCACTATTAAACCCACAAGATGAAATATTGTAATCACACCTGATACTGTGGTGTGACATAACCCTGCTAACAACATGAGACGTGCCAATTTATAAAACAGTAACCTGTGATAATATATTTGCACCCTCTCTTATCTGGATAGGCTTGGCAATCTGTCCTGCCATCCTACAGCTCATTCTTCTGCCGGTGTGTCCTGAGTCACCTAGGTACCTGCTTATTACCAAACAATGGGAAGAGGAAGCCAGACGAGGTGAGCCAGGATATAAAACTTGCACCATTGCGATAGCTTCCCTCACCCGTAAATAAAAGTATATTTTTGACATGTCTAGATAATAATTAGTAAAATCGTGAATCTATATTCCTAATGTAAGTATTGGTTAAAAAATTGTTTATTTATATTTTTTTCATTTTATACATGCATACTATTATACTCTTTGAAAAAGAAAATCATATGCCACTTTAAACTGTGATGGTTTTTAGAGTTCACAATGTGTTTTATCTAGCTGAAAATTGTAGCCAACAGAAATAAACCCTCAGTATCAAGTCAGCAACACAGCCATAAGGGACACCCTGACCTTTAGCAAGGCCATTGGTCTCTATGGATGATGTATATGTATAGTGGATGATACAAAGGACTAACAGGTCTAAGTGCCCTTGGACCCCCCTTTCTCAGGGGTCCCTCCACCTCACTTTATTTATCTATCAAGTCAGCATGTCAAGTCCATATTTGAGATTATTCACTGCATTGCAGAGGCTAATCTGAATCATTGCAGAGGCCTGCTGAATGTATTATTCATGATTGTGTTTAATATATCACTACTGGAACAATTTATAAAATGTTATTCACTGTCAACTAGTTTTTAAATTAAAGATACCAAAAGCATTAAAAGTAATGTCTTGGTCACATAATATTTCAGTCAATAAATATGCTAATTACTCTTGTAATATTTTACTGTATACCTGTTCTTATCATATATATGTATTTCCTTGTAGGTCATTCATAAGCATTCAGCTCTATTAATTGCACATGTTATAATAATAATAATCTTTATTTCGGGCAAATGCCCAATTTTCATTAGATCAGTTAAAATCAATATACATAAAGAATACATAAGTTAAATTCATATGCATAATAATACTTAAGTCGTTGTAAAGTATACATGATTACCATAACTTACTTCAACACTTAAATACATGAATTTATAAATTCCACAATTTAATATGGATTGGCATTAACATTTAACAATGATTCTATGCATCTCTTCTTAAAGCTAGGTAAAAAGTCACAGTGTAAATCAACATTATAAATAATAAGATTATATAGCCGTAGGATCCTGGTGATTGGAGAATTAAATGAAAAATTTTTACTGCAGTGTTTAATGTGAAATAATTTAGTATTTCTTGTGCAAAGAAATGTTGTGTCAAAGGGTAGTAAATCGAGTAAGGGTGAACATTTTACCACGTTGTTACATATATTGTGAAGTAAAAGTAATTCACCCATCTGTCGACAAATATTGAGTGAATGTAAATTTAAAATATGCATTGTTTCAGTATATGGCACATCAACTGTAGAAAAACCAGCATAGTAATTTGCAATTCTAAAAATTTCACTTATATATTTCATGCAGATAAATTATTAGTTAAGGGAACAACTTATAATCATTACCTGCCCTATGATAACTGCAGACAAAAATCGCAGGAATGAGCAAAATAGTCTGTGACTCTTCAAAAAAAGAACAAGTTTGAATTTGACATACACAGCCAGGCAGATGGAAATTTTATACTACTCTTCTTTGATTATAATGCAATAGGCATCTATACATATGTGGCTTCACATGAGATCACCTTCTGCATTACCAGTTTTTCATTTTCAGCCTGCGAATATGTTCTCTATGGAAAATATAATAACAGTAATAATAATTCTTATTCGCTTTGAGACCATACACTGTATATGTAGGTATGAGTTCCGTCAAAGTGCCTTGGCACAAGATACAAAGTCAAAATTATTATAATCAATACAGAAAAACTGATAAGTACCATGTTACTAAAGACGTTGTCAATGTCATAAAGATATGAATTCCTTGACATCATGATAACATTTGTCTGACAGAAATTTTTTTAATCTCACTTTAAGTTTTTATCAGCCTTTTTGGTATCCTTTAGGAATTGTGGTAATTTGTTATAAAACTTGGAACCCATAACTTCAGGACCCACTCTTGGCTATTTGCGTTGAGTGATAAAATATGTGAATATCATGCTGACTCATATGTATGTATTTTGTGCACTCCATAGTGTAATAAGAGTGAATCCATATCCCCCCTCATGGTTCTACCATAAGCATGTTACGGCATCTGAGACTGATTTCTTTCTCTCCTTTTCAACAGCTCTCCGTCGCCTGAGAGCATCAAATCAGGTGGAGGAGGATATAGAGGAGATGAGGGCGGAGGAACGAGCCCAACAGGCAGAGGCCACCATCTCCATGACGGAGCTCATCTGTTCCCCCACCCTCCGCTCCCCCCTAATCATTGGCGTGGTCATGCAGCTATCCCAGCAACTCTCGGGAATCAATGCAGTGAGTGGATGGTTCGGCATTAGTCTGGGGAGATCACTGTGTGTGTAGTTGCAATATGAACTGCATTAATTAGCCATAATTTTACTTGGTCGCGAGATCGGAAACGAAAACCAGCTTGGCTCAAAAAGTGGCCAGTTTTTTTAAGCAAAGGAGCAAGATACCAAATTGCAAAGAAAGTTCAAAACAGACATCTTCCAGTTATCACTCTACAATACACGGAAATATCACTAATATCGTAAACATCACTTATTGAAATACTAACTATTGTTGCCACAAATAATTTAAGAGCTCAGTATAGCCTTTGTTTTGGTGAAAATGTGAGAAAACAAGTCCCTCGATCAACAGGCGGTGGTGTTCTCTCTTTTTGGCTTTCGTCCAGAAACGAGATGGCAAAAGAGTTGACGTGTGAAGTCTGTTCATGAGTCATTTTGTTTCACGGGTCATTTGATTTATCCAGCAAGGGCAGAAAAAGAGGGATTAGTTTACACTTGCCTTTGAAAACTTAGTTCTCACTGGCACCAGTAGTATTCTTGTGGCAATTACACTATATAAGGGGATTGCCTATACCATCTCATCCAGCCAATTTGCACGACGAGTGAATTTCATGGGAAGACTGTCACGAATTTCACAGTTGTTCAAGAAATATTCAGTGGGTAACAGCCAGTTTATGTGGGCAAGTTTTAAGTTGACAAGATTTCAGAGACAACTTTTCGGCACACTGTGATATCCCGAGCTCTCACACACACAGTTTATGCGGATATTGGTTTACAACTGCATTTGATTTTCGATTGAAAAATATAAAACGTTCATCTGTATAGAGGACAGTTGGGAAGGTGATGACATTTGGGTGGAGGCTCTCAAATTACTGGGTATCCTTCTTACAAAAACAGCCATACTACTCAACTCAAAGAGTATGGTGTAAGAAATTTGTCAAAATTGGTCAATCTTGCTTAAAATACAGATCTGATAGTTCCACAGTAGTATCCTATCCCTTAACATTTTGATACTTCCAGTCACAAAAGTTTGATTCCGTTAATTTTATATCATCGTATCATGAATACATCAATTTTTCAACGACAATAATATTATAAAGGTTGAAAAAATCCATAGCCTTTTCAACATAAAAACTTTTTATTTTTATGACCGGTTTCATTACTTCAGTAACATCATCAGGTGATATTAAATACAGAAGTTTTCCTTAATGTACTATGGCTAGGAGGGGGTGGAGGAAGAGGAGGGGAGGGATGGTAGGGGGGGGAAGCATCTGGGTAAGGTAACGTGGGGTCATTATTGTTGTGTGATGTGTCTACGTCGCTATTGGTGTGTTCAGGATGAGAGGTTTTTTTTTGGAGGGGGGAAGAGGGGTGGGAGAGAGGCGGGTTCTATGAAGCAGACCCAATAATG
>WURS02000015.1:7456302-7476117 GCA_011762765.2 Rhinocypha anisoptera | reverse complement strand
TCGTAAATACTATGAGAAAGTATGTGTCAGGGAACAAGGAGTAAATCATGTATATTTCGTTGAGTGGTTACTTATTTACTTGAAAAATCGAGAGCTGAGTCTTCTACTGTAAAGAGAATAACTTGATGTATAAACGCGCCATGTTTTTTTCGTTGCGCATTTGTTATAACCCTCTCTCTATTTCTCACCCAAGGAATGTGAGAGAGAGAGACTATCCGACTATACATCATGGTAGGTGACCGCCGATTGGCCGCAAATTTAATGGTCAAAAGTCTTCTTTCGATGGTCAAGGTTTAGCAGAAAAAGGCACATATGTGGTGCCTTCCTAGTACCTTATTACGGTACTTTATGCAGTCACCTTAATGAAAAACCTTTAAGGTGCATATTCTGAGCAGTGTGCTACATGGATACATAAAAGTATAAACAAATAATTTGACAGTGTACATATATAAGCAATGTGGAACAGAAATATTATAATGATTAAATTATTATGATATGTTAAAAAAACAATAAAAATTCATAAAGATTGCATTCCCTACCTGTTAATAATTGGAGTCTCACTTGAAGATGGGAAGAATCTTCCTTGTCTCTACAAGACACCTTGTTTGTTCTGTTTTACAATTGGTGTCTTCATATCTTCTGACAATGGAGAGGTAAGGTCCTTTGGCTGATGAATATCTGGTGTCTGTCCTCTATATATAAATGACAGCCAGTACCCTGATGGCATTCTCAGAGATTCCATGACCTAAAAATAGCAAAAAAGTATAAGCATTTCACAGACTAAACTAAAAAATGTAGGAGGATATTATTAAAATTGAAAAGTTTTAAGTAATATACATGATTTAGGTTTCAGTTTTTCATATGTTTGACATCCTGGAAGAAGACCAAGAATTTAGACAAAAATTCTCATGTAGAATGATAAATGATAGTATTCTGCCTTTTGACACTCAATACATATCAAAGATGCTGTTTTATCTTTTTGTACTGAATATATGTACCAGTCAGACATTAGAAAATTATATGAAATCTGATCTGCTGATAATGGTCATAAACCTTTTATACTCTTTATTGGTCCAATGCTTTTTGCAATAATATCCCTCAATTTTGTACAATTTAAATAAACACTCAAGTTTAAACATTAGGTACTGTTGGAAATATTGAAGTTTAATAGCAAAGGGCACAACAAAGAAGCCATAACTGAATAAAAGTTGTGTGAAAAATATGTATGACTACTTCAAAAATCTTTGGAAATGACTTGTACTATAATATTAATTTCAACTGCATAACATAATTCTCCCAGTTAAGGGAGTAAAGCATTCAAAGGATGCCTTTTTCTAAGACCCAGTGGAAAGAAGGTTATGGACTTTAGTACAACTTGGCATATTTTTTTATAAAACCCTATGCTGGAAATTACATACACAAAATACAAGATAAAATACAGTAGCATCACAAACTAGACTATCAGTCGTCCTACTAAGGGCTATGTGGAAAGTGATATGGCAGTCGTTGCCCAGTTAGCCTAGAGAGAGGTGTTAATACAATGTTGCTAAATTTACTGCCACATGAATGCTATAGCTATATGTGATGTTGCAACACAAGACATTTTTTATATATTTTAATCAGACCACAATTCAAAATCATTAACTGACGTTGTGAATCTGAACTGTGATAAAGGAGTTTTAAATTATTATCCAAAGATGTCTTTATGAAGGTCACCAGAAGGAGGATGCAAATACTTGAAATTTTAGAAATTATGCTGTTCTTGATGAAATGAAAATGATGAAGCTCATTCAAGCTGAAAAAAACCTTAATGATTAAAATTCCATCTAAAAAAAATAAAAATATTAGGCGCAGAAAAAAACGAAACCTGTCTTAAAAAGCCTCAGTGAATACACCTTAGCTTCTTAAGACATGTTTAGTTCTTCCGTAATGAAAACGTGATACGGCATCTAACAGCAGCCATGGCATGGTCGCATAATCTATGATGTAGCCACTAAGTGAGTCAACATATTAATTAAATGTTTTCATATGTATCTATAGGTTACTATCGTCGTTTAATGATAATAACTTTTAAAATATGTACTTTTTTTAAAGTGAAAAATATATTTCATAATACAACTAATTTTACCAATAATTTCTCATATGACTCTTAAGTAGGGGTGTATGCACTTTCCCGAAATAAAGGGGAGTGAGAAGACATAGTCTAGTCTGTGGTACCATCTTACATTGACACTGTGGAACCAAGGATGAAATAAAGTGTAAATTTAATTATTGAAGAAGATATTAATCATTCAGCAGGCATGAAAATAATTTATGCTGTATTTTAAGTATTCATGGGTCAATTCCAAAGTCCATTCCGTCTTCATACACCTTTGTACTTTAGCAGAGTTGTTTAACTAGTAAAGTATAAAGATAGTGCCCACTTGTTTTCAAAAATTTTCTTTCCTGCCTTTTTACTTCAACTATAGACCATACTAAATCCTCAGAGGAAAAATATTTCATGGTTTATTATAATGCCATGAAATCTTTTTCTATACCTTATTATAATGTTTACAGAGCTTATATTGTATTTCTGTTTCCTCAGTCACTGACTTTGGTGACAAGGAAGTCTCTCCTAACATGTGGGGCCAAATGTCTTTGAAAGGCTATTCATGGTTATCTTATCACTATTTATTGGCATGAAGCAACCCTACAAAAAATAGCCTCTTGAATAAGGAATTCCTAAAATAAAAAATTGCTAAAGTATATTATCTTTCTAATCCCTTTGGAAAACTCCTATGAATTGAGCCATCTAAAGACTTGTACACCAGAAGTCATTGTCTACTTGTCCTGATTGGAGGGTAAGGTAGGTTTTTGCTGAGCCTTGGGTGAGATTTGCTGCACCACATCTAACTTCATCACTTTTTAAATCTGCATACTTCCTACCACCTATCATTCTATCCTAAATCCCTATTCTCTTCCAACCTCACTTACCCAAAACTCAACAAAGTTTATTCAGGGTAATTTGTAAAAAAACTACTTCCATAGATGATGTTAGTGAATAAATCTAGTCAATCAAAGGTCACATTCAACCAATATGGCAAGTTGCATGAGACTATTCCAGAGTACTGCACATAAGAGTAACTTATTACCCCCACCAAATTTCAGGAATTATTATATTTTTATCTATGAATAATAGAACCAACAAGTTTACTAATTATCACCTTTCTTAGGTTAGCAGTCAACGTGATTATTATTGCTATCACAAATTTGCGACTCTTTGAATACAATAATTATATCAAGACAAGACCATGTGACTTCCATATCCACATGTAATGTCCATGTTGTTCAAAGTCAAGTTTTTAAGTAACATATAAAGTTGACTTAAAAATGCACTCATCACTATGGTGTGTAAAAATTAATTACTATAGTGTAATGACCACACTTTTACTTCACCAATGTTAGACTATATAGCAAATGACAACCACCCACTTCAATTCATAGACCACTATTTGTATGCAAAAAAGAGAATTCTCAATACATTTTTCATGAGATCAACTAGGTATCATCAACAGACCAAGAGATTCAATGAAAGTATCTTTTTATTTGTACTATACTTTAAGTTTATAAACTTGCATTTTTTCAAAACACTGGAAAATAGATAAGTATATCTATCCACCACCATACCCTGGTCATCATAAATCTCATAAGGGAAAAACCAATAGTTATCACTGTGACTCAAAACTCAATACCATTTCATAAATGTTACTCACCAGTTAATGGTAATGGACACAAAATTGCCTGGATCTTGGAAATGTTTACACCAACTGTAACTCTCTTTTCTTTATTAGCAGCAGCTGCAGTGATGAATGGCTCACTAATAGGGTTCTTCTCAGTGATGTTCCCCACAATCTCTTTAATGGAGGGGAAACCCCAAAGAATCTTACAACCTGTGGCTCTTCTAGAGAGTTTATAATTGAGAAGGTAATCGAAATTATTTCTAAATAATATCATCAATTACAGAAAAAATATTCTTGCATAAGAAAAATTGTACCAACTTGAAAGCCCCCAAACAACAGTCTTCGTTGGTTTCCAAATCCAATGAAGGCCTTTTTATCTTCCAAGTACTCCTATGAAATTCGTGATGACAATCAAGATCAGCTTCGCATATGGAAATGCTTAAATTGGATTACAAGGAACCTATAAAAAATCATGAACATCTTACGTTTTTGAACCACCTTTGAATGAATCATAAAAACAGAAATTGGAAGCAGACTATGACTGGTCAAACTTGGTGTAACTGTTAATTATGAATTCAAAAATATGCAAATAAAAAACTAAATATTAAGAGAAATGTTTCACGATATAAAATACACAATACACGGTCCCAAATTTTTAGTTTTCATTAAAGTTATGAATATTCTTCCGTCAACCATTTGACTAATTGACAATCTCCTTCAATGAATATGACTTTAGGAAATAAAATCTCACCACTTGTCTCAGAGATACTGGAAGTTATAACATTACTACAATCACTTAAGTGTATGACTGACCCTGTGCCTCTTTGATGAGTGGTATAGGTATCACATGTGGTATAGATATCATAGCTAAGTAAAAGTAACGAACGCCTTAGTAAAGCCATTTCTCTTTCCAGTAAAATAAATTGCAGGAAGAATTAGACAACTTAATTCAAGATTAAATGAGACACAAAATTTGACATTCCACATAAAAATATTTGTGTGTGGAATTAAAGAAATATTTTAATGAAGACACAAAAAAATATTTTTATGTGGAATTTCAAAGTTTGTGTCTCCTTTAATCATGAAGCAATTTCACTAAGTCATACCGGAAACTAATTCCTAACTTAATTCAACTTTATCCAAGTTAAGTCAGAAGAAAGGTTTTTAAAATGACATGCATACCTTCTAGATCTTGTTGTTCAATCTGTACAACTCGAATGTTACTTATTTACACATCTATTTTACCTCTAGCAAACTGTAATTTGTCCTCCAAAAGTTACTTCTTTCTGAGAATTAGCTAGACTTTCTCTTTCTCCAAGTTTGAAATTTCCTCGGTGGATAGAAACCAGTGATTAATGACTTATGAAAAAAGCAGAAATTCTGCAAATAATTTCAATTCTTTCTTATTTTCGGAACTTTGACGATATTTGGGATCAATTTAACATCTACAAATCTTACAAAAATAGTCATAGTTGATTGAGCCACGAAATTACTTCCGAGTTTTCAGAACTCATGACGATATACCAACAAACACAGAAAAGTTATACGATACCTAAAAGAATAAATACATACCTCATTAAGAGTCACGAAACAAAACGTTTTGAGCCTTGATTACATCGTCTCAACCAGTTCCTGCAACCCAGTTAAACCTGCTTTAATAAAAGTCGAAAGACAAACGCTGACCACGTTACTTAAAGCAACGATCACCCGTAGAAGACAGAGCTTAGCAACTCTACGCAAGCCCTGTCAAGACGGATCACTTTTCTGACACCTTCAGTCAAAACGAACTACAGGATTGCCAGATTATTCATATTTCCTGCCAGTGTTTCAATTTCGAGGATTTCGAGTATCACAATCGAAATCGCTTAAATGTCGCTGGTGTGCAATCGATTAAATAGAACACTACCGTGACACTATTTTCAAACTTCTTGAGTCTTCCTACTTCTTTAAAAACGATTATGACATACGTATGAGCACTCAAGGTAAGTTTAATATTTTACCCTCGGTCTTAAGACAGAAAAAAAACAAATAAACGCAAAAGTTTGATAATATAGCGATATGTTAATCAAACATTTAATGTGAGTCGCGAAAATGGAAATAATATTAAAGGAATAAACTATGAGAGATGGGTAGAAACGGTGGAAGAATATATATAATAAGTCATTTATGCGTTTTTCCAAGAAACTACGCCTACGTACGTATTACATATATATTTCATACTACAGTATTATTGGAATGGTGAAAGGTATATGTAACTTTCACCGTTCCAATAATAAGCTTCCTATTATAAGGATCTAATAAATTTAGCACTTTTATAGATATCATTTTTTACCAATTAATTGAATGGCAAGTACTACGTATTAAGTACAAGTCGATACAAGACATATTACAGTCCTAATAGTATTTGACCGATCATAATTTGTTAATATAAGACATTAATTCTTCCAATTGATACTCCAACTTGGCAAGTAATGAATTTCTTATGAATAGGTACTTATTAAGGTCCTTGACATTTAGAGGATTTACATTAAGTGCAGTTGACTGTGTCAAATACTTACATGAATTGTTAAATTCAGAAAAATTCATGTCCTTAAGATAATACCTGCTTTTAAGTACTACATTGTTTGCACCACAATGGTCCTAGACATTTGTCTTTAAGTATTTATTCTGCACTAATTGACATCCATTTATGTAAACAAATGATTAACAGTCGAGCCTAGTGCAGAAGGATATATTCAATGTCTTAGTTGTATTGCAAAAAAGTTTTCTATAGTTATTAAATTATGTTTAGTTCTTCAAATTCCTTAAAACAACAATTGAAGGACCATTAAAATCTTCTTCTGAAATATATATTTATAAAATAAAGCAACTTAATACACTTACATACATATTCAAGACAAGTTACTACCGAAAATCCATATTGTATCAGACTAGCTGCCTGATTGCATTCTCTTGAATGTTCTTAAATAAAGTTAGAAAATAACTGTGGAAATGTCAGTCTGTCCTCTTATCCCTTATAATGTGCCCATTCCTATCATTTGTATACAATTATTTATATTATGATTGTTGACTGTGTAGTCAAATATATGTCCTTTATCTTTTTATCCAAACTTCATGCTTGTCAAAGCATTATGTCTTGTTTTTTTCCTCTTTTCTTTACGATCCCAATCATATTCAGTTGCTTATTTGATGTATTGATTTATTTTGTTCCAGCACGTTTCTCTCTGAGCTGCAGGCTCCTTGGAACATATGTAATAAATTATGCATCGTGAGAAAGAATTGGAGGTTAATCATATATGCATAATTTCTTTGGTTACATATTTTTTTAATATCACCTTGAATAACTGTATTTTTATGAAAATTTTATTTTATACACTGGGACAGGCCCACTGATACAAGCCATTATAATTTTAATCCCAGAAATACTCGTTAATTATGATACATCAAGTCGTATGTACCTCTCTTTTGAGAAATTCACAATGATTTTATAGGACCCATCATTTCCTAACATGAGATGTCAACATGTAAGAACTGCACTGCAACATAGCAAACTTTTATCTTTACTGTCCAATAAACTAACAGAAAAATCTTTGAAAAATTTGACTGAAGACCAACACAACAATTTTACACCAGGAACTTTCTTTTTCACCACAAATTAGGTGGAAAAGTTATTTGTGGAAATTGCATTATTGATACTTAATGAAAAAATTCACTACATATGAATTAGGAAAGCTTCCCACCAAGTTATTCCTGAGCAAATTATTTTATAATAGCAAGCACATTGTATGTCATGCATAATTTTCTAAATTGCAATTATCATTATCCATTATGAATATTTTAAATTTCATTTTCTTTACTAGTGGATGGGCAAAGGTAACATGTTCAATCAGCAAAAGGGATTTCCTCAACAGTGGTGAGCAAGTTTAAGGGGACAACAGTAGAAGTGTAATACATATCTAATATCTGTAGCATATATAAAGATTAAATTTCTCCAAATAATTTATCCAGGGTGCCACAAACTCTTCTTGTTTGATAGTGAGTGAATATGCTGATGCTTGACACCAATTAGAACAGGTTTTAAATTAGGAATTTAATCCAGGGCCAAAATCTGAGAGACATTTCAAACGTTTTCAAACTAGCATTTGATGTTGACTCATATGCAAGTTAAATCATTCAAAGGAGGATATTTTGTATGACTTCAAACATTATGAATTTCTGAAGACAGTTTGCAACGTGAGACAAATGTGCTCACAAAGTATTCAAAATCAACAGTCAAAGGGAAGGTTTGTCGCTGTAAAATAATTACATGCTTCATAATATTATATTTATTGATATTTCTACACAATGGACATTTACCATCACAGAATGTACTTATTTACAAAACAATTTTAAATACTTTATCCACTTCTATCCCAGAATGTTTATCAGGCTCATATAATGTTCATGTCTAAAAATGTTATATGAAGTGGAAATGTTGAGCTCTTTAGTGGTGATCATAACTGTTGTCATATGTTTTATTATAATCATTTATCAGAAAAAAAGAGTATAATAGATCATTCAGATGCTAATAGTACCAAAGAAGGCAGTTGCACGTAATGAACTTTATAAATATGGATCTTGAAAATGTTAGAGAAGTGTTTTCCAATGTCATGTATATGTATTTGTGCTTATTTGTATGATTCTTAAACTGCAGTCTGTATATTTCACAAAATATATTTACTTCCTCTTGGTTGTAACTAGAATATTTCATGAAGAGCAAATTACACTTATGACATACTAATATATTCCAACTGGCCCCAATCAACAAACTAAAAAAGGCACTCAATGAAATTCTTAAAAAATGACATAGTAACTAAAACCCTTAAAGAGCTGAATGCATTTAATTCTTGAAAATAGGGTAGAGCAAAAACGGATCTTTTTTTAGTTAAATTTCTACTTACAATAGCTAAATATATTTTATACAAATTTTAAAAACTTATATCCAGCAGAAGTTAACAGCTGAAAATAAAAGAAGATAAATAGAAGAGGATATGTGAAATTGACAATATAAATAATTTTGTAAGTTCAGATGTTTCAATTCATTCTCAAAGAGCAGTATGTATTCATGATTCCAAACTGTGTTTGAAAAATATCTCTCAAGAGTCTTAAGAGTGTATACTGGGAAGCAAGACATCAATTGTTTAATAGCATGAAATAGTTATGGTGTTAACCTTATTATGGTGTTGGTACTCATTTTTCTGCACTGATTTCTTTTGGCTCAATCTTGATTTACATATATGATAATTTTTTTGTTCATGGGGCAGTATTGTGAGTCTATGCAAAAATATTGACGTACAACATATATTAGGATCCAAGCATGAGGAAGAAAATGCTATAATAGGCTTATGTAAAAGGGTACTACATAAAAACAAGTTTGTTGAGCTATCAACAAAAATCTCACATTAAGTTTGGATAGTGAGAATATATTTCCTTGGAGGAAAATGCTCATCACGGAATAATTAAGGGTCTTTACAGATAGAAATATCTAAACCTTTCAATTTCAAAATACATTTTACACTATGGATCAGATCTTCTCAGCACCATGTCTTGGCAATATTTGACTTCTTGTAGATGTACACCAAGTCTCCTTATTGTCTACCTGTAGTAATCAGCATTAATATGATAAGGCGATGCATATGTTGGGACTGCTAAATCATGTCTTTACAATCACATATATCACACTAAGTGACTGAAACAGGCCATAAAATGCATACACAATTAGAGTTAATATTTCCAAATATCACAACTCAAAATTCATTATGGACTGTGCACACTCAAGTTTTCCACATAATGAGTAAAAATGCCACGGGAATTTTTTTGATATAATGTCAACTACTTCTTATCAATATCATTTTTGAGTTTGTTGTTCATCGATACCACTGAATACTTGACAAATCCTCAATTTTTCTATGTCAGCTTCACTAGTACTGTGACAAAACACAAAATTCATCGATCCAAGCACTAATAACAAATTAAAGAATCCAAGTTTTATCTTTTTTGGTTCCCATCAGTGGCAATCCTTCAATAATATCACACGCATGCACTGAATTATTCTATATTTCATGTACTCACCAAAATAGCACCCAAGACCAGTAAATTACAACAATAATATTAATAAGCATCAAAACATAACATCTCCCTCCCAAATCATGAAATATCACTTCACAAAGGTGGAGGTCGGAAGATGGATTTTTTACTCCAGAGAAATAACACCACTCAAACCATTCCCGATTCTTCTGCAAATCGGATGGGGAGGGTGAAGTAAACTCCAAACATTAAATGTTCAACTTTCAAAAAAATAAAGGTTTTTTACTTTTTCTGGAATGCTGGTGTTACATTTGAAAATGCAAGCAACACATTCCAACAAGCATTTACCTCGGCCGAACAACCACAAATGATACATACAATGACCAGAATTAGGAATACATGGTTGGCATACTCATATAACATAGAAACAAATTTGACACAAAATAGATGCACTCTCTTGCTATTCAAGTATTATTACAAAGCAGAAAACATCCCAATTGAAGGGTTGACATTTACAGGAGATGTACAAAAAATCTAATTGGATCCTGCAGTCAGTTGTGCAGCATTATGGGAAACTACGGTTGACCCAGAATAATTCGTAGCACTCTTTTCAGGAACACTAGATGGACATGAATTTGTCTCAACTGAAGTTGATGAGATGGCATTGGATGGGCAGATGGTGGTAGTGGTACTGGTGGGAAAAGATGCTGATGAGAGCAAAGTTTCCTTCAGAGCTGATAGCTGTTCTTCCCCAAGTTTGATCTTATCTGATACTTCTCTGGCATCAACTATCAGCTTTGCCTTCATTGATATAAAATGGCCGTAGTCTGCAAATGCCTCTGGATCCAAGTATCGAGCCAACATAGCAGACACACTACTAGAGCGACGGTCTATGCTGGCTTTGAGTTGCTTTGCTTCCTCCAACTGATCTCTTAATTTGTCCCTTTTCCCTTCCAATGCCTTCTGTTTGAGGGAAAGAGAATAAGTGAATCAGTAAAAACTAACAATTACACATTAATCGCATCTATAAGTTTACTATTAGTAATGTTAACAATAACAAATAGGACATTTGTATATTATTCACTTTCTAGAGCATTTGGAGATGGATTTATGATATTTCATAAAATAAAATCAGTGGTTTAAATCATATCTTAAAAACCGTCTGCAGGTGGTATACCTAAAAACTTCATCCAAAAATAAAGTAAATGACTTTTGCTTCCTATTGGATTTAAAAGTGTAGGGAAGTCAAGGTGTTTTTGAGGTGTGCCAGGGAAGATTTTAATATGACATGCTATTGTAATGTTACAGAACTATGATGAACCAATTTGTTTTTCAGTTTTATTAACAATAATAAGTCAACAAATTTCACTTGATTATATAAAACAGACTTATTAATGTGCTAAAATAGATTATAAATGACACCTGATTCTATCCATATATGGTGGGTGGAATAAGAAGTATCAGTATGAATCAGGAATATGGCAAACATTATAATAAATTAACTGATATCAAACTTAAAACTATGTTTTTATTGTAATATATTCCTACCTCATTGAGAATGTGCAAGATTGAAATGGTAACTGGTGCATATAAAACAATAAAATGGATCTATGCAGGTTCTTAAATAAGGGAGAGATTAGGTTCATTAGTTCGTTTGATGTGGATGTATATGCTTTCATTCACTATGCATACACAATGAAACAGAAGAACTAATGAACTATAATAAAGACTATTGATCTCATCATTCTCCTTTAAAAAAGGACAAACACTAAAAAACACTTATTGAATTAGTTATTATTAGTTAAAATGTAATCTTATTTACTCCCAACAGCCATTCATGAACCTTCCATAGCAAGTTAAGATGGGATGGGAGTCTTTCTGTTCTGCATATTTAAGTGAGGGAGTGTGTAAATTTCATTTCTCTTCTTCTTCCCTTACTTTTTTCTCTAAATAATTCTAATATATACTTAATATTAAAATGCATGGCCTAGGTAAATCAATTTATTTTATTGCGAGAAATAGTTCAAGAGTAGTGATCCAGAAGATTTTAGCATAACCAAAGATTCCTTTCAAAATAAAAAAATCTACAATAAATCTAATAACCAGCGCAACTTCTATAGAATCAAAGCAAACCAAGATAAGAGTTCCACAGACAAGACCAACAAAAACATTGAATGTGGTCCTGGAATTGCCTTTTCCTTTGAAACATTATCTTTCATTGTTTTGTTGTTCACTTGAAATGGCTACTGATACTCCATAATATTGGTTACATTAGCATTTATCATGTTGTGCAAAAATAGTGTATATGATTTACATATTCAAACAATGGGATGGGAAGAATAATGAAGAAATACTGCAGACACATTTCCAATGGTATAAAAAATAAATCTTGATTATTACAATGGTTGATTAAAACCCTTTGCTCTTATTTATAATTTGTTAGCAAATTTAATTCAGTAAATGCTTAAATAAGATTTGAATAAAAAATTTTTAAATTGATAAAAGCATTCCTGGAATAAGGGTGACATAAACACTGTATTGAAAGCAAAGAAGGCCGCAGAAATCTATTGATAACCCAATAATTTACCCTTTAAATGAATACTGTAACAACTTTTAGAAGTTAAACTTTAACAATGGTTAAATTTAAAAAATGGTTAAACGTTCATAATTCCCTGGTGATTTGAACTGCTTGTGTTTCAACTGCATTTAGTGAACGTAAAAACCTCGCAAACACAGCTATTGCGTGTGAATCGCCGACCTGACTTTTAAAGGCAGTCCGCGTAGGAAAATGACCTACTGGCCCCGGACAGACTATCGGCGACTGGGGAGTGTCTTTTTGATAACCAGGTTGTTTCCCATTGGGCGGCGCTTAAAATCAAAACCCCGTGGGCTGGTGACTGGCAGCACTGTAGGTTGGTGGCGAAGATTGGAACTTGTAAAAAGACGAACGCTTTGCGAGGGCAGTGACTAGACCAGACTTTGAACGGGGCAGAACGTCTTTTATGGTGGGTGTACTTCGCCAAAAAAGTGAAGACAGATGGGTGTATTGTGTTAATTAGTTACAAAGGTTGTATGGTTGTTATACTACTTATATTGTTTATTTTCATTGATTAAAAGAGTGGTAAATGGAATTTTTCCTTTTTGTTGAAAGTTTTGCAACCCTTTGACAATTTCTCGGCGACCACATTTTGGAAGGTGAGTCGCTTCAACTGCTATCATCATTTTGATAATATGTTTCAAGTGTAATAGGGTGAACTATCTTGCAGTTTTTGCTGCAGGTGTGACAATACATACCCTTTCCTCCCTAGATGAAAGCCCATTTGATGATGCTGCTGCATCTTCTAATGCAAGAGCATTTTCAGCCCTTGCTAGACGGCCAGACAGGGCAAGCAAAAGGCTCGTGACTTTGCCAACCTCATCAACGTGCAATTTGAAGCGTGACAGCTCATGTGGTAAGGCAAGCTGTCCCAGTTGATTGGCTACTCCTTTCCCAAGATCTTCATTAAGGGAAGCTTCCTCACTCACAGCTATGGCTTCCTCTCGTAGCACCTCGAGCTTTCGACTAAGGCGGCTCATCAGCTCCTCCTAGAAGATATTAATATTAAAATGTTGTGAAATAAAAATTGTGAAATTGCAGTGTATTTGTAATTTTTTTAATTCAAAATTAAAATGTTACGAAAGAGGGATTGATTCCAAGGAAATTGGCATCACAGAAGGCCGTTAACTCCCATGGGAATTACTGTATATTCGGCAAAGTTAATATAAAAATATTTTCAACGGTAACAAGTCACTGAATTTTTCAGTAATTACACATTAAAGTATGGTTCTGGGATTCTTCTTTTCCTTCTATAATAACTGGTGGAACGCATGCCAAAAAGTATAATTCAAAACTCATTTCCACTTCAATCATTGATGTCATATATAATTCAGCCTTGATGGCATGGAAGTCTCCCCCCCCCCCCCTCCCCCGAAGATGGAAAAGTGAAAAAATATAAAAGGAAAAAGATTAGAGGGCTTAAGAAAAAAAGCTTCAAATAAAAATAAGTTTGTTAACATATTTAAAATAGTAACAGATATTCATAATTATTGAATGTAGGTTAATTCTTTATCCATATTAATGCTTCTAGTTCATTATGTCCGCTTCTTTCCCTGTGAGCTCTATAAAAATTTTAAGCTGCCCCCTTAGCTTGGAAGTTGGTGACACTCCTGCTTGTTGACATTAATAATGCTAAGTAATAATGAAGAACTCAAAGGAGGACTCACCTTTTTCCGCTGAAGTTCTTGAGTATCAGTCTGCTCAAGGCCAGTTCTACCACTGCCCACATCCCGACCATATCGAGCAAGAAACCTTGCCTTTGGTTCTGAAGTTGTGAAGTATGGTGATGTTGCTGGAAGTGGAGCCTCTATCCTGTCCTTTTGGACTGTTTCTGGGTTAGTCTTGCATCTACCAATTGGAACATTAAATTCATTAGAGTATTAAATACAGTAGACCTGCAGTCATAATTCAATAGAGATATAGTGCTTCAAGCTAAGCACTTTATGTAAGGACCACAATTGGCTGCAATAGTTATAAACAATGTATCACAAAATTTTTCAACATTAAGAGTCAAAGAAAATTTTTAAAATGTTCACTAGATTTCATCAAGTTCTTGTTAATACAGCTAAGTGATGACATTTTTAAGGCACCACCTTAGTGTACAATAAAATAAATGACATATGAAATAGATTTAACATATGAATCTTTTGATTACATTGAATCTAATTAAATCTAATATTATGCCTTAAATTACTTTGGTAAGAAGTAAACATTCAAGCATTGAGTCACTAACATGTATGCCTTCAAGTAATGAAGGTAAATGCCACTTAAATGTTTGGCTGACCTTTCAACTTTAGAAGATTCTTCATTTTGAGAGGCATTACTCTCTTCCTCATTGCTTTTGGAAGACTTGGGTCCCAACAGCCTATTAACAGATGCACTTGTAGAGGATCTTGGTCTTGGAGCTACATCTAGACGAAATAACCCACTGACATAGTCGGTAGGTCTCTTCTGGTCTGGAATTGGAGCTGAAAGTAACATCATCATGCATTTAGAGCAAATTGGTCTCCTTTGGCTTGGTAGGGTTACACAGTGCAGCCAAAAAATTCTCTAATAAATTGTGAAATTTCCTTCATTGAAAAGGGATTGTAACATCATTATAGCTTCCTAAATTTTTATACAAAGATACTTGTTTTAGTTGCAATATTCTTCATTATCATCGTAAATGATGGAACTACATTTTGTTCAATTTCTATAGTCTTGTGGAGAACTCAATAATATACATTACCAAAGGTCGTGACATAAGGGGTTAAAAATGAATTATTTTAACAGTGCCTTACCTAGTATGCCTTGTAACCGATCCGTAGGAGGCAGCAAGCTAACCAGGTCCCTCGACAACCTCTCACACTCTGCTTCTTCTGTTAGTGACTGTGGTGTGGGTACTGGGATAGGCACCACGGGAGATGGTTTGGGGGGGATGGACAACTGAGGGGGTGAACTGGCTGGTGGGGAACACTTGGGGGGTGAAGGAGGAGGTGAGGACGGAGGAGTAGTCACCGGAGCGTGGGTTCCATTCTCCAAGGTACCATTCATCCCTTCCAAACTTGACCTCTTTGCCAGCGTGTTCCTACCAAACCCTGACTCTTGGATGACCCTTTCTTTCTTGGCTTCCATCTCCTCCAGTGAACCCTTCTCCTCTCCCCCAGAATCTCTCCTCTCCACCTCAACTCCTTCATCAAGGGATTCAGTCTGTGAAGCTGCATCCGCCTTCCCAGAGGAGACTGATTGATCAGTGTCGGCCGGCTGCAACACTGGGCTGGAGGACTGACTAACAACCCACGAGTCTGCAGAGGTGTCATAGGGTGCCAGGGACATTGGTGACCTCAAGGAAGACATCCCAGGCAAAGAAGACGTGGACACAGATGAGACGGAGAAGGAGGACATGGTGGACGAGGACGACGATGATGAGGAGGCCGTCAAGGAACGTGATTGGCTGCTAGTGGTGACTGTGGAGCCATTCTCCCTTCCGTTGACGCCCCTTCTTCTCCGACCCCTCCTAATCCTCTCACCATCCTCCTCGCCCTCGTCCATCTCACTCGTGCCATCCTCTTCATCCAGCCTCCTTTCTGTGATTCCAGTCTCGTCTCTCCAGCTTGTGTCACTCTTCACCCAAGAATGGTCCAGCCTGCTCCTTCGACCCCCTTTCATTCCCATGGCCTCGATGATGTCCTTAGGGTTGTTGTTGTTCAGAGTTCCCATTGTACCACCTGCCAAGTCTGGCACCCGCTCTTCCCATCCTAAATGGGGGAACAACAGGACGAGGAGATTTAATCTGGGAATATTTATGTAACTATACACTTGCATATGAACTTATTTTAACCAATCGATTTAAAGCCCTGTCATCAAATAAAATAAAATTTAAAAAAACACGACTGGAATGAACTTTTTAGTGAACATAAAAGGTAATTTAATACGATAATAGAAATATTTAGATGAATCAAAAAAATGGGAAGTTAAAATATTTTAATTTTTGCATAGTCTGAGAAAATTTATTAGAGAATATAAAGATATAAATTTCTTATAATATTAGGTATAATAATACTAGATTAAAAGTTCACTGTGGAGGCCGTCACTTGTTGGAATTCCATGATAAAGTGATCATTTATAACTATTATATTTTCCACAAAAAGATACATAATACACGACCGGTTTCAGCGATGATTGCCAAAACAAGTTATGGATTGTGTCTCATTTTGTGGAAAATATAATAGTTATAAAAAACCATCGCTTTAATACTAAATTAATTAATAATTATTCTTAGTTTGTGACCTCAATATGAAGTCCACTGAGGAGTCACACATGAAAGTCTGTGGAAACATTAATTTCCTATGGTAATATTAAAGTGAAAATGTAACACTTTCAGTAATACGTATATAGCCTATGACACTCCCAATAACTTAACAATTCAAATGAGTGTTTGTCAATCAAAATTGGTATAGTCATGAAGTTGCTTGGCAGAACAAATGTAGATGCATATCCAGCTACTACAAACTTAACATTTCCTTTTTTTGGGCAATCGTGTAATAACAATAAAATCATGCTGATAAGATGAAAATCTCAAGTTAAAACAATATCACCATTGCTAATTGCCAATTTGCTATGAAATCAGTTACCAGAATCAATTTAAAGTCCTGTGTAATCAAATAAAATAATGCTAATGACATGAAAATCCCAAGTAATAACAATATCACTATTTGTACTTGCTGATTTGCTATGGGATCAGTTTACTAAATTAACAATTTAATGTAAGGACAATGTAGCATCATCAGGACTGACATCAGTCCTAATGATGACACAGTGTGGTGAAACATTTTGACCTAATACCTTTTGTTACTGTAGAATTGCTAAGTACTCATTCCCTTATCCTGAAATTGAATTCTGCAAAGTATCAGCCACCACTATCTCTCTCAATGTAATGTAACACAACATTGTGTGCAGTCCTTGGGACAAATTCATTTTGTGATGAAGGTACCTCAAGTGAAACATAACACCTTAATAAAACTGACAAAGATAAATGCAAAAAGTTTTAATGAGTAGTGATAAAATCATTGGTATAATTTTCATTCACTTTTAATGTGGTCGCCCTCAAAATTGAATGAGGTCCTTATAAAGTATTAAATATGGTCACTTACCAGGCACATGCTGATGATGCTGATTTTTGTTTTCGTTGTTTGACTCAGTCAAACCACGCTGTTGCAATGTCTCAGACTGCTTGCCCAGGTGAAGCAGCTCACTTGATGGTGGGGACAAGGTCCTCTTGTAGCTGCCCTCAAAATTTGGTGTGCCTTTTTCAGGGCCCCTGCGATGCATCAGCTGCAGATGATGGGTGTGGTATGTGGACAAATAGGATGAAGACTTGGACTGCGTCCTGCAAATAACATACGTATTGTGTGAAATGATTGTGAAATTGTTACAAGTTCCTTCCTAACTCGAATTAATTTTAGGGCCTATAAATGTTTTGTAATAATTGTGGATCAGAATGATGTGGCTGTTAAAACTGAGACCTCAAATACAGCATAATGCAATGATGGACTTCAAAGTGCAAGTACCATCAATTCCTCATTGATAGGAAAGATCATTTTTCTTAAATTTACTTACGATCAATTAAACATCCCATGTGTAATTAGAAAGGAAGTAGGGAAAACGATAATTTCGCGACAACGTCAAATAACACGGAGAGTAATAGTATAAAATCAACTTTTGAAAAACAGATGTAAAAATATTACGCAACGAGCCTCAAGGGGTTCATTCCATCTATTAAAATGGAACTTTAGCTACTGGCATAATCTTTAAAATAATGGAAGTTTGACGCACGCAGGGACAATGTGACCATCGATAGAATTTTGATCGACTCGAGTGAAGAAGCGACATTTCTGTCACCGAACAGCCTTCACGCTGCATTCTTCTTACATCAATAAGACAAGTAACCTTCTATGCGCATTACACGGTAGTTCGGACTTCGAGTCAAGTCGCGGGAGCCGGTTAACTTGTAGCGCGTCGCTGACACGCTCACGCCGCGCACCCACCGCGAGAGAAAAAAGAAACAATGAACAGGCGGCTCCGAAGAAATGAAAACAAACGCAGACATTCCGCTGAGAGCGACCGGCCAGAAATAACGCACCTGCAAGCGGCACCTAGACCGTCGTGCCCCGAATAGCGTTCCAGGAGACTCACACTCTCTCTCTCTCTCTCTTGGTGTTTTATTGTAATTATTTTTTCCAAGTTCCGCGGAAGAGAGAGGGAGAGGACGAACTGGAAAGGAGAGGAGTTGGGACCTAAGAAGCGGCCTCACAGGGAGCGTCGTTGAGCAAGCCGACGCCGGGCGCAGGTAGTTTATTCTCACGCACCCGTCAGTCGGCTTCTTACGAATTATTCTCTCACGAGGGGGGGGCACACTTTCACCTTCCCGGAGAGAAATGTGTGCAACAAAAGGGGAGATCGTGGAAACGAGGGAGATGGGGAGGGATGCATGAAGATTCATCCAATTATCCATATAGAAATATTCTGAGGGCGAATGCGTCAGGAAAAACACTATCAGATGCCAGTGGAATGGCGGGAGAGACAAGTTGCCAACTTCCCCAGTCCTGCCAGGGGCCCCTTGGAAAAAAATAGAACCGATATGGGCATAGCGAACAATTTAATCAAAAGTATAGGGTGCTGCGAATTTCACATGGTGCTTAATAACGAATTGTTGAGTGAAATGCTTCGGCATGTAACGAAGAAACTCCTGAGGAATATACCAAATGAAACAACATGCACTTCCTGGGATTGGGCCCGTAAACATAGTTATCCCCATATCTACGATGAATACTGATTGATATATATTGAGAAAATGAGGTAATAAGGTAATCAGTTTGTCAAACCTCGAAATCTACTACTTATATCCAACCAGTCTCGCAATTTGTCATTAAACGTTTTCACGATGACAAGTGAGCTTATGAGCGAGTATTACGAAAGTGCGAAAACAGCACACTCCACGAAATATTTGTGCCTGACAGATAAGGAAAATAACCGCTTGGGACACTTGTACGCACGGAGTGTGAAGTACAAATTCTGTGCTGAGGGCAAGACAACTCTTTTTTCCGATTGCGGTTACCCATAAAAATCACACACGTCTGGTGTCAGTGTAGAGACATTTCCCAGATTGTCCTGCACAACAACCGAAACTTTGGGTTTATTATGCCTCGAACGAAAAAACACGGAAGCACCCAAACTCGCATTAAACGGTAACTAAGGGGGCCAAAGAAGCAATTTTTCTACTCACTCGTTAGCCAAGACTAGATTTGAACTCGCCGGTGGCGACGTACTCGCAGCGAGTGTATCCATGGGTCATTGTGGGACGTGTGCAGTCCGATGCCTATTTTTGGCGAATTTTTTCCTCTAAATATTCTTTCTCTTTCTTTATCTGGTAGTCAGCCTTTTGATTGGGTAGCA
>WURS02000015.1:7373446-7392613 GCA_011762765.2 Rhinocypha anisoptera | reverse complement strand
ATACATTTTACACATAAAAATCAATATACGAGTTTTATTGTTTTTAAACAATAGATTAGTAGACGCCTCTCCCTCTCTCGCAGGCTACTAAGTGTGCACGCAATCGATGCACACGCTACTCGGAGTAAACGCCGTATCTCTGTTTTCCCGTTTTACTCCCCGAGTCGGTGCAGCCCCGCAGGCGTAGGCTGTATGTGCGCACGATTGCTGTGTGCACACGCTGGCTGTGTGCGCACTCACTTTCTCTTTTGTTCTCGTTTTACTCCCCAGGTCAGATTTTTGAGAAACGACCCATAAGAAGCGTTCCAATTCAAAAGAAGATGTATGTGCAATGAAGATAAACCGGTCTTCTTAGAACTAATAGCGTAGGACGACGTTCGATAAGGGAAGTCGGGTACCGTACCAAACAGTTTGGCCTCCTCTATTTGACTCCCACTCACTCATTTCTGCGAATATTCCAAGAATACTCCAAAGACAGAAAAAATTGATGATATTGTTTTTATTAGAAGTCAAGATAACTACTACTAAAAGACACTAAACTGAATACAAAAAGTGGGGTGAAAAGGTAAATAAGAAGATGGTTGTTAGAAATGCAATGATGCATGGATGTGAAATGTAAAAATTGTGAAGGCGATGCATTGTCGAAGGTGAATACGGACGTATTTGGACACAGATGTATCCGTGCATACAACGTTAAGGGTGTATTTGTGATGTGGTAACATTGACTGGATATAGATGGCACCAGCTGACAAGGCGTATAACACGGATTAGCTGGACCAAAAATTATACATATGTTTTTCCGATGAGGTTTAAAAGGATGTGAGTTTAAAAATGTACGCTGTCAGAATGATTTTCATTACAATCAGCTGAACATAATTAATTAAATTAAACTTTTATTACATTACTCTGTGAATGATCATCAATCAATCAAATCATTGTAAATTGCTTTGTGTTATTTGCAACCTTGTTTGTAATTGCATATTGTAACGTCTAGCCTATTGGTGGCCTACTATTGTTGTGATGTTGTGTACTGGAAGTATGTTTGTTTCATTGTTGGTGATGTGGAGTAGAATTTCGGATGGTTGATTGTTGGAAAGTTTTTGTTTGGTGTTTTTGGCATGTAAAGCTTACTATGATGTTGGTGAATTTCTTAATGATTGAAACTTTTTGGTATCTATTTGTTGTATTGTATTGTGTATTTTTCCTGTTCTTTCTGACAAAACCATGCAATGTATTTTGCCAATTCGGTGTAAATAAATAAATAATAATTATTATTATTTAATTTATTATTAACAAATATTATATTTCAATATCTATTAAACTATAATCATAGCTAATTCAAAATCAAATCAGAATTATACTTCATTCTGATATTTTTTTAACTGATTTCAACTGACAGAATAATTTAACCAAAATAATTGATTAACAAATGAAGAGAATCGAATCCACATGAATTTTGCAGTCACCATAGAGAAATATTCAATCAGACATATCTGATGACACAGAAAAATAGCTAAGTATGTCTCTACCAGCCTTGAATATGGTCCAACTAAAAATATAGGCATTATGAATAACCTGTAGTATATATTATGGAGGGGAAAGTGGAAATGAAAATGTTTTTCATTAAATGGGTACTATTCTTTTCCACTGCAATCCAAAATTTATTCACACAAATTTCTGAATGATGAATAGTCTTGTAACAATAGTAAAACTGCATTTGTGCTTCTATTTCTTACTAAGGGTGAAAATAAAAGCCACCTTACATGATGCATGATCACTTGGATGATCTCATGGAAAACTATCTCTGAGAATAAGGGCATCAAGCATGGAGAAATTAAAGCATGTTCTAATTTTTCCTCATGTACAAATAATGCTTGCACAATAAGTGCATGTCATGTCATATATTTGTTGTGGGAAATAGGAAGATTCCACTACGGATATAAAAATCGTATTGACATTACAGAGCATAATACTGTAACAAACAGACAGTTAAGAAATGTATCAAAGTCGAGACATTATAAAGTGTCATGTGTTTAATTATTTAATCGATCCCTTAGCGACAATTAGCTCAGGCATGATATCATTCATTATGTAAGGTGGCCTTAAGATTTGCCATTCACAGCAGTCTAAACAATGGACAGAAGCCAGCTGTTCAGTGTGTAATAAAGCGAGTTTTATAATCCAGAAAAGTCAGAATAGGTGTTTTGGGATGTAAAAAGCATTTTGTTTAGCGAATGACTTACAAACATAAAATAATAACTGGGAAATATAAAATAATAGTTTCACTGAGCCAGACAAAACAACTTCATGGGAAAAGACCTGATTTGCAAAAGAAAAAAAAATACTTTTCATCAGGACAACACACCTGCACACAAGTGTCCCAACAATGGTGAAATTGAAGCATGCTAGGGACTTTTTGGAACATCTACCTAATTCCTCAGATTTTCCACTCTCTGGCTTTTATCTATTCCTAAACGTAAACTCCTCGTTTGTCAGTAATTTCCTTCAAATGAAGAGCTGATTGCTACCTATAGTCGCATTCTGAAGATCTAGAGGAGACTCACTACAAAGATGACTACTTAATCATCCCATTAAACCACAATAGACATCTATTATACCTCACTCAACCATAAACTTCAATGATTTATTTTTCTATTTCATATTTAATGTTCTCTAGCTTTCCTGACCTCGATATTGCCCTTATTTTTATGTCTCTATCATAACTGGCAAGGCTTTCATGTGTATTCTTCCCTATTACTCTTAATTAGGTTAGAAAAGGAGTTTATGGGATGATGAGATTGGAGCTATGGCCAGTCTTAGCACTTGCCCCACTGTTTTTAGTTCTAAAATTGCCATGATTCAATACATATGTGACTATCATGTTTTTCTTAGAAATTGATATAGTTTCTGTTTGAATTTCACAGTTTCAGGCATGATGTAGTGCAATTAAAGCATAATAATTACAAAGAGTTAACACACTTCCACTAGTAAAAATATCTGAATTGGTTTCAATGCATTATATCACCCTGATGATGTAATGCACTGAAACCAGTTAAGAAAATAAATATATTAACTAGTGGATCACTTGTCATTATTATGCTTTCTGTAGCTCCTGATAGTGTTTTTAACATGACATTATTAAATGACACATTCACTGGGCTCATGCATTTTTTTGTAGCTGCATACTGAGGAAGAAATTTTCTGTTGAGATTTCATCATCTGGCTTAACCCTTCTGGTATGGTTTACCAGGAGCAAACACCATTCCTTCAGTGAATATAGCTCAAGAGATCATCATAATCTAAAAGCCCTTCCACCATGTATAAATTGTGGTATTCAATATCCATTATTAATTAGATAAATCTGATCAAATAAGACTGCATATAAATGTGTCCATGGTATCAATCTTATAATCCCTAATTCTTTAGTTTTTCATTTGCACATGTCAGGCAACGTATCTGAGTGAAGAGTTCAAGAATGCCGAAATCATTAGATCATACGAGCATTTATATAATAAATAAATGGGATACTGAAAACTGATGATAGAATTACAGAAACTCACATACCTATGGCATCACACATTTTGACTTTCCCAATTTATTTAATTTGAAAAAACCTTACCTAAATACATTATAGACCCATCAAAAAGCAAACCTGAAAAAACCTCACTACTAATCAAATATCAAGGACTAAGTCTACACATTAGGAAGGAAAATTTGTAGAGTAAACTCAAGGTGATTCCAGGGCTGCTTCAAAATGTAGAAATGCTGGTGATAGAAGTGTATTCATCGGGGAGAAGAGTACTTGGAAGGAGATAAAGACCCCCAATCTGGAAGTTGAATGAACTATATAAAAATATTCCAGAATCTTTTTAAGAGACCCTGTATACTGAAATACCATCAGATCAAAGGGAATATTAAAATTAACAGGAACAATTTCATTTAATTCTGAAATAATTTATTAGTCCCTCAATTCAAAAAAATTGAGCCAACTGAAAAAATAGTCTATGAAATATTTCAATGGAATCTTTGCGTGGAAATAGAACAGCAAATAATACATCTTGAGTATTTGGTTGTAAGTTGTTAATAAAAATGCAATCAACTTACATTGCTTTAACTAATGCTTTCCTATATTTATATTAAATATACATCTATACATAATAAAGCAGCAACTATGTAACTAGTGCACTTACACATGTCCTTCATATTTAAATAGGTTTCTATTTGACAATTGAATTTGGATAACCATTATGCTAGTTATACTAAATAGTTGGGAAAATCACAATGAGCGTGTAATGATTAATGATGAACATACTTCCATTAATTATACATCAGGATAATAACAAAGGAAGTAATCTATTTTGCCTGCTAACACAACATTGCTTTACTAATGCTGCATTGGAGTAACAAAATTTGTCAACAGCAAGTGAGAGGAAATGGTATGCATTTTTCATAGTGAAATCAGCAGAGAGCATGCTGCAAATGAAGTTCATATTCTATAATCGTTCATAATTTTTGCACATGTATCAATATCAGACCATTTTATCCTCTGGGTGCCAGCTTGGCGTAGTTAAAGAAATGGTGACAGATACAGTATTTTATAAATACCATCAATGAAAATAGCATAAATACAACAATCAAAGGCTACATACCAACTTCTTGGTCTTGTACTTCAGCATGTGACTGGTAAATTGAATGATGCAGGGATGAAATTCCATCAATGCTGGCACGACTAGGTGTCTCTGGTACATAAGCAACTGAACTTCCCTGACCAACACTGGACTTCTTTCTTTTAGGAAATTTACCACTCTGGTTCAGCACAATGGTCAGTTTACCACCTCCACTGCCGGCTGGGATAGCTGCAGACGTGGCAGGCCCACCCCCACTCTCATTCTCTTCATCACTGGAATCACCATAAAATCTTTTTGGCACTCTCTTGCGCTTTGATAGTCTTAATCCATCATCACCTTCCATGACTGAGGATGGGGTAGTAGGATCACTGGTGCTATGGATTACAGATGAATTGAGCAATGCACCAGATGAATTATGAATGGCATGAACTTGTACTGATGGTGTTAACTTGTAAGGCTGAGGTACTGCCTCTAACCTTTGCCTCCTTAGAGCTTTGCCCACCTTAGGGGTGGGAGTACGAGCTTGATCAGAAGAACACTTATCATTATCTGTCTGCTTCCTTGACAATTTTGAGATGTTGTGAGGCCGTTTTCTTTTGCGACCTCTCTTTTTTGGTTGAATTAATGGTGTGCATCCCTCAGAGATGTTGTCTAGAAGATTCCTGACTTCAGGTTCTGGAGCAGGAGTTACTGGAGTAACTGGTGGTGCCACCACAGGAGGGGGCTGAGGAGGAGGAGGAGGAACTGGGAGTGGTAGGAGAGTAGAGGTGGGTTGATTGAGGGCAGGGTGCCACTGACGGGATGTGGTCGGTGAAGCAGGGCGGGAAGCTGGAGACTGTACGGATGTGGCAGGAGAAGGTAAAGAAACATCCTCCACGGGTGTGGCGGAAGGGGAATTTCCTGTCGCTACCCTTGCCAAAGCCAAGGCAGTAGCTGCAATGTTATGAAACCTGCGAGGTTGCTCATCATAGAAGTCCTCATCCGTTTCAGATTCATCAGTTTCCAGATCAGACTCCCGGATCATAACTTCCCTCAATGGGGGTGCCTCTTCCTCTTTAGCAATAATGGTATCAACCCTAGCACCCCCTTCTTGAACACTGCCTGGAGAATGAACTCCAGCATCACCTCCACTTGTTGGCTTGTCCTCCTGCCGGCTGTTGCTCCCCACATGTCGCCTCCGCTTTCCTTCTTTCCGCCTGTCCCTCCTAGATGTCCGATTAGTTCCCCTCCCTGAGGTGACAGAACTATCAGAATCGCTTCCACTCGAAGAAGAGCCGGAGCTACTACTTGAGCTGGTGCAGCTGCAATTGGTGCCACAACTACAACTACTGCTATCACTCTCACTGGAGTCACTTGCCTCTGAAGAAGAGCTGCCACTACCTGTCTTCTTTCTCTTTTTAGGGCTCTTTGGGTGCTTCTTCGGGGATTCCTCTTGCATCTCTGAGGGATTCACATCAACTTCATCTGATTTTCTGCCCTCTGATGTGTTCGAACAGTAATTGTGATCAAAGCCATCCTCTGGCTCCTGGCTGTTTGTCTGTTCCACGCTTTCTGTCACCTTGTCCTCAGTTGGCTCCCCTATCTTTACCTGTTCGTCCTTTGCCTCCTCAGTACCAAAATAGCAGTAATCGTGCTCAGCTTTTATAATTCGAGCCATCAAACCAATATCTTCTTGTAAAGCACCTTTAGCTGAATCTAGTGATGACTCTCCAAAATTAGTCTTAGGTTCCTCTAAAGTTGCTGTGTACGTTTTGAAATTATCCCATATGCCATCAACAAATTCAACTGGCTTGGCATCTTCATCAGGTACCGGACTACTAGCACCAGGATCCTGCTTTTCACCACCATCACATATTTCACCACCTGGTTCATTGCCTTCATTAGCATTGGGTTGGGCAGAGGAAACTTCATCATCTGAATCATCACTCTCAGATGACAAATTAAGAGGTGGCAAATCCATTACATCCATCACTTTTTTGATGGTTTTTTGGTCTTTTTCTAAGTCGCCATTCTTCTGATTAGATGTGGGAGATAGGCCCTTTGACTCTTTGTCTGTGGCTACATCATTATCTGATGCTTGTTTACACGGTGATGCTTTGTCATTCAAGCTGGAACCATCTTTGTTATACTCATCAGCAGAAACGTTTCCATCTACCTTATTCTCCAGTAAATGTGGAGTACATAATGAATCTTTGTTGCTTCGATCACTACTTTCACAGTGAGCATTTTGAAATCCTGCTCTAGGTGACACTCTGGAGTCAACAGCAACATTTTCAGTGTCACTGAGATTATCCTCCACTGTTTTGGCATTAGGATCACCATGCTTTAACTCCTGATGCCTCACAACAAGTCTTTTGGAGATGAAGTGTTGACCACAATCAGGACAAGCATGTGGTGCCTCCCCAAGGTGAAGTCGGCGATGCACTCTAAGAGCCACAGCACGACTGAATGTGGAGCTACATTCTTCACAGGTAAAAACAGCAGGAGGAACACAAAAGTGATACACATGTGGCCATTTCTTCTGCAAACATCTCTTGCATAGAACACTCTCTGTGCCATGTTTCCAAAACAAATGTTTAGTGATATCTGGTTTGTTGCGATATGCTATGTCACATCTGTAACACAGGTGATTTAATTTGTGTTTCCAAACATGTCCTGACAACCTCTGCTGATCACCAGTAACTTCCAGACATACATCACAAGCATGATGACGTTTACGTAAATGAACCATAAAGCGGAATGCTGATGGTAGATTATCGGCAGAGCAGAAACAGCACCTGAAGTTTGGTCTTTCATTGGGAACATAAACTCCAGGGCAGAGATGGCATAAAAGCTCACTGTAGCTATAAAAATTACATTTGCACATGATGCAGAGTAAATTTGTCTTTTGATGCATTTTTCTATTGTGAATATATAACTCTTTATGAAGTCCTGTGGCAAAGCGGCACTGAAAACACTCATAAGTTTTTGAAAATACTTTAGAAGCTGAGGTATCCATATTATCATAAGAGTCACAGTTGAAGCATGATTTTTCCAGGACATTCAAAGAATTTTTCATAAGTTCCACAAATTCAGTGACTGCTACCCTATCAACAGGAGTTTCTTGGATATCACTTTTTATAAAATTATTATCATCAGATATTTCAAGATGATCTGATAACCTGACAGCACTGCCCTGATCCATTTCTGTCTCACTGAGTTTATCATTTTCAAAGCCATCTTTCTTTAATTCTTGGTTAGTATCGGGTTGAAACCTATGTTCTGCTAATAAATGAAACGCCAACTGTTTCCCATTTACAGCAATTTTTTTAGCATGTGTACAATAAACACACGAAAAACATGCAACTTTCACTGCTTCTTTTAGTAAGTCCTGAATCCTATAGCTCTCCAGAGTGTTTTCCAAAGGTAAGAGTGTGACTGAAACTTCATCACCTGCCAGTTGAATTCCTCCACCATCATCCAATGTATCATCGAACATAGTGGATTCTTCACCTGCTTCGGGACTCATTTCAATACCATTTTGTTTGGTCACATCAGGTTCATCTTCTTTTGCATCCATCTCTTCAGGTCTCTGAGTCTCTAAATCCTTCTCATCATCATCACCATCATCATCAGACTGTGAATTTGTAGCCTCACTTTTGTCTTCTTGTGGAGCTGAACTTTGTTCATTTAACTCATTCATCAAAGACTTTGGGGACTCGGAAGAGTAATCATTACCATTCAAATTACTACTGTCTACACAAGACTGTGCTTTTTCCTCAACATCAGTAAGCATATCTTTTAACGTTTCCTTGAATGAGTGCTGACTAACCTCCTCTTTTTCATCACATTCTCCTCTCAAAGGAGATCCTTCCTTCAAGGCGATCTGAGAGTCCTCAGTTGCATCTGAAACATTGAGATCCATGTTTATGTTTTGTTCTTCTTCATCACTTTGCATCTCAGTATCAGTCAAATGCTTTGTAACATTAGGCGTTTCTTTGTCTACAACACTCTCTAACGACTTTTCCTCCAAATCAGCCTTATCCAATTCATCTGCACTGCTATCCCTTGAATCACTTTTTGGTTTACTGTCATTATCAGAAGATTGCACATTACTTTCTGTCATGCACTCATCATCCAATTCCTTCCTCTCAGGAACAGAATTATCTTCAGGTAACTGTTCACCCTCATCTTTATCAACACTATCTGGCTCATTCAAAGAGTTCTTATAATTACATTCTTGTGATACCGACTCTTCCGATGACATTCTGATTTCTGATGTTGCCACTTCATCTACCTCCGTTGCCTCTTCATGGGGAGTTGTTTCCCACGAATCTTTACTTTCGACTCGCATCATGATCTCGTCACTATTAGTTTCACCTTTTTCAAAAATAACAACAAGAACATTGTCTTTTCGCTTGAGTGCTTTCTTTGCAGCAACTCGAATATGCAATTGGCACAGATTTGCTACATTGTTGATCATGCGATCGACATCAGCATCGGTTGGCCCTTGATTGGAATTTGAGTTTCTTGAGCAGTCTAATGCAGATGTCCCTGACGAGCACTCATTGTTATGACTTGAATTATCACTGCATTTATCCCCTTCAGGGCCTTCACTTTGTCCTTCGCCATTCCCACCAGTCATATTTCCGTTACTTTCTCCGGTGGCTGCAACAAACGCCCCAGTTCGACAACTATGGTCAAAAAATGCATCACCGTCTGAGAATATTCGTTCGCAAGTACAACATACAAGAAGACAGGGACTTTGGCGAGAAGAGCGGAAAGCATCAGCAGAGGGATGCGAGGCTTCGATGGCTCCGTGAGATGATCCAAGGTGAAGAGCCAATCTTTCAGCACGGGAAAACATTGCCAGACAAAAGAGGCATATATGCCTACGATGAACAGACTGCATGTGCAAGAATAAATCCCAGCTTTCAAAATATGTGTCACAGGCTGAGCATAAAATTAGCTTTTGAGTAATGTGAAGGTTGGACCCTGATGTTGCTAGGGTTGCACAGGCGGCTGCCTCTTCTGACGTAACCCCACCAACCACACCAGGACATCCTACCTGGTGCTCCCTCAGCATTCCCAATGATGCAAAATTTGTTTCTCCACACTTATGGCATTTAAACTTTACTGCAGGCTGCAAGCCTAAACACTGTGCATATTCAGCGCAAGTCAGGGGAGCTGCCACAGCTAAAGGTCGGGGTGCGGTCTCTCCACGGCTACTTCCAACTATACGAAGAGGACAACCTGGCTTCCTAACTCTTTTTTTTTGTGCTTTTTTCCTGGGTCTCAACCCCCCCACACCTGGAACCCTGGAACCTTCTACGTGAGCAGTCATTTTTTTACTCGATTCACTGTTTGTACCAACAATAGGAAGAGGTCTTTTGGATTTTTTTGTCGCACTTTCCTTTAAGGGCTTTGGTTGTTTAACTACAGCACTGATCTTATTATCGGTAGACTTGCGATTTCGGATACTTCTTCTGACAATATCACATCCACTGTCTCCATCATTGGCTCGGAGGGCGGACTGCAACTCACCTTCGTTATGCGATTCATCATTCTCCTTTATGTCCCCAGACACATCTAATTCACCATTTACCTCAGGTTTCACTGGGGAATGACAACCTTCTTCATTTTCGTCTTGATTTTCCTGATCCGTGGGCTTATCTGTGTAGTTTTCCTCTTGATGCGATGGCTTCGAGGGTTCCTGAGGTTCACTGTCCATCATATTCTCCAAACTGTCAGATTTAACAACTTCATCTTCATTTATGGCAGTTGAATGCTGTTCGAATGTAGGGCTACTAACAGTCTTCTCATCTGATATTACAGCAGCTTCCCCTGTATCCCCATTATCAGTAGATATGATTGAGCTGGCGCCATTACCATCTTCCATTGCCAATAATTTACTGTCAAGTTATCACCTGTAATGTGTAAAAAAAATATCTTATTACTTCAAATCATTACAAATATTTTAAAGGAAAAATATGGCATTTGTGTCTTGAGAAATTAGATAAGATATACATCAGAAGACAATGGCGTATTATTTGCCATTTCACAGATTATGTTATGAAATCAACATTATCACATGGAGTAAACCATTGAAGAATGCAATTTTATTCAAAGGACCCCAAGTCCTTAGATAAACAAATTTGGCCCACATTACAAAAAATTGTGAAAAAATTAATAAATGTCCATTTCAATTGAAAACAACATTTAATAAAATTCTCGTAAAAAAGTGGCTGGCAATTTAAACTATAAAATGTTTAGAACTTATTATAATTTCGCCATTTGTGATATCAACGATGAAGAAGTAAAGGTAACTCTCATATGAAATGTTTTGGCAAACCATTATAAGCCGTCACTCATAACTCGATGTCATCAAACGAAAAAGCACAGTCATGCAAAAAAATTCTCGCATTTGTTTGAAATGGGTACTGACCAAATTCATAGGAAAAATGGTAATTTGAAGCCAAACTCTAGCTACAGTCAATTACTGTAGCGAGTAAACTACGGTACATACTATCTACATACAATATACACAACCACCAAGATAGACCTCAAATAATCAGACTACCCTCCAAAACATAAAGTTTTATCATGTACTTATTGACATAGGTTTTATTTAATTTGTCACAAGACGTTCATTTTTCAATGAAACAGTAAAAACAGTCAAATGATATTAACAATTATTTGCTTCCTTTGTGTCCAAAATGGTTTCTCAAGGAAAAGATGGAGGGTGTTATACGAATAATAAACAGCAACTTACTCGAAAGTACAAAACACCGACACTCATCCAAACATTAGAGAATCACTCCAGAAATTATAGCCATTGATTGTTGACGACACTGAAAAACATTATTCGCTGACTTCCCCGCCTTTATATTTTGGAAAATGGCGTCACCGCTTCTGCAGCACTTCGTTGCAAATGTCTCACGATTGGTTGGAAGCCATTTTCGACTGTAGTGACACCTTGTTCCCTAAAGTCACAATTCATTCATGGAATTTTAAACTCTAGAAAAATCATTCAGTTTTGTTTGTTCTTTGTTTTTTGCCTGCACACTCTAATGGATTTGATTCACAAGCTACGCCTCTTTCTCAAAATGCCAATATATGTAAATTAATACATTTTATTATAAACGACTGCTCGGCGGTAGACATTGCAGTCCCATGATGCACTTCGATAGAAAAATAAATGCGATACGACTACCGCTTCACCGCTGCCATTTGAGACGATTAGAGGAAGAGTATAAGTAGTTCAAACATTAAGTAGAGAGTTAGAATGAGATAGAGTGCTGTCTTTCGAACCGTCATGTGTTCGCGTTATAATCTTATTGTCAGCTGTTCCATTTGACGTTTTTTTAGGTAATGTGAGAATGTCTAGCAATGCTTGTCATATTTAATCCTTGATTAATTGTTGTGATAAATGTTACATTCAAAGGTCAAGCATAAAAGTTACTTCTACAAATAGTTTTTAGGTAGTGTGTGCAGAATGGCTGGAAGAAACACCTCTAACAAAAAGCCCTCAAACAGCAGTGTGGAGGTAAATATTTATGATAAACCTATTGCAGGGAAGAATAATGTAATTCCAGTTGTATTTATTTTTTGACACTAGTAATACATTTGTGGGCTAATGGAATTAATCTGCCTTTTTGTATTTTTCATTTGATTTTTATTCATGTTCTGGCGTTCCTAAATTCTTCTTTTGGAGCGTAACTCTCATTTTCATTCACGCCTTTTTATATGCGAAGAAAATTATCTAAATCAGGACGAATAGTTATGATTTTTACGTGTAATGCACATTCTCCGAATTATACACATTTGGTTATTACCAAATGGATATCATTTGGAGAATGCATTACACGTAAAAATCAGAAGTATTCGTCCTTATTTAGATAATTTTCCTAATATGCATTTACATGCCGCTAGTAATGAAGATATCGGATGTAAGATAAAATGAGAAGGTGCCTATGTAACGAATAGATAATTACTTTCCTGTAGAGGTAATTATAAAAAATTAAGTGCCCGGGGAATCATGCTACTTATTTTATTGAACGTGGTTTTGGCATTCATTTATTAAATTATGCACCTATTTTGCCCCGTCAAGGTAAGTATTTTTAATTTCCAACTTATGAAATAGTACTAGACTAGAAGTGTGAGTGGTACTAGGCTGTTGGATGAATAATGGGGTTTCATTGACAAAGCGTAAGCTAAATTGTAATTATCTGATTTATTCTCTGGCAAGGTGAAGGACATAATTAAAGGGCTAACGTACCAGGGACGACTTGACCATGGAAATGTAGTTGGGGAATCATATACCCATAAGGTTTAAATGAAGTTCTTTGCTTGGACCGTTAGAGGTAGTAACACCAGTGGACTGAAAGAGCTGTGTGTTAAATTGGATTAGGTGTGCATTTGAATTAGGGCGTCTTTTGGAAACCCCTTGCTATATCCCCTAGTGATGTCTTTCAGGGTGCCATTTAGACGTCACACGTTTAAAATATTTCCCCCCTCTGCTACTCTTAACCACTGATTTATACACTTCCCTCAGTTCTTGAGGATCCTAATATATTCTTTGATTTGAAAGAATCTCTTAACACTGGCCAATTATTTTTTATACGATGATTACTTATTTTCTGTGGGTTTTAGGTACTGTTAGTGTAGAATTAGGATTTCAGTAAGTCAGATTTGGATCTTGCTTAATTAGGGTCCGTTCTCCTGTGATGAAGCTAGGCATTGAGGCATAAGAATATTTGGGATCAAGTCAATAATTGGCTATACCATCTCCACATTTTTTATCGAATGAAATGTGAAGGAAATTGTGTAAGACATCTTAAATATAACAATTAAAATGCATGAATTAAGAAAAGAATTAAAAATTTTAATTTCAATCCATTTAACATGTAATTACGTAGAAGCTTAAGAGAAGAAAAAAAATGAATGAATTAATCAATACACTTTGATAGGTAATTATTTCCAATGGTGGAAACACAGCAAAATTTGAAAAACAAAGCATAATTTAACATTACACTTTGCATCATGTGCAAGGTTTAGCTTTGCATCATCGAGTAGACACCTGCTTTGAACGTCCCCCTCTCTTTCAAATGATACTTTTTCATGTATTACCATATGGAATTATTTCATATTGTTGAGAAAATGAATAAAAGAGAATGAAGCAATTCCCAATAGCTTATTACACATTGTTCAAAGGTTTATTTTTTCACAACTAGGTTTCGTTATAGTGTAAAATCTCCAACTTACCATAAACTGAATCCGCATTCATGGCATTTCACTTCTTCATTATAACATTTTTCAATATTTGAATAAAACCTTTACTGCATACCTTTTTAGGCTGTTTAGTTATCATTTCCACCATATTTTCCCTTTCATTGTTCACTGCTTATGCAAGCCTGATGGCTCACTCAAGAGCAACTTCATACTACATTCTCAACTTACTGTCTTTTAAAATTCATAATTACTTAAGCGGTCTAATCTACAATGCTGCCCACCTTCTACCAGATCTACTTTTGAGACTGCAGGTCTGCTCTGTGCTCAGCACCTCTCATTAATTTAGCATTTTTCAGTAATACTCTGATTTTCACACCATTATATATTCTTAATTTATTTAGTATTCTGAGCCCTTTTCCAAGAATAAACTCAACATGTTTTCAGCATCATCGATTACTATGGCCTTACCAAAATATCCTATATGATTCTTAGAGGCACCCATTATAACACCAGCTGGTACCCAAAACTGTGTCGTCAGTCATTAATTATTTCTTTCAATTTTCCCCATATCACATCTTTCATGTTTTTAGTTTCTCCAGCCATTTGCAATAAGTCCCAAGTCAGCCAGTATTCATAAGAGCATTTGGGGAATTTGAAGAATTATTGTTAATATTTATATAATAACCTTGGGCATCTAATTCTGAATCAAACCTACATCATAATTACTATGTACACTAAAACAGTGTAAAGGCTCTCACAGCATGAAAGTCATGAAGGCTGCATTATTCAGGTATTCACTTGTGTATTTGACAACAGTGTACTAGGTACACTGTTGTCAAATCCTGACTGTAATACCAATCCATTGCCATCAAACGCCTTCCAATCCATGTCAATGCCATCATACCCCTTTCATTTAATTTATCATACACAAACGGAATCTATTAATCTCTCAACCTAATTTATTCTTTTCAGGCATGACTTTGTGGAAGTATCAGATATCCATTATTAAATGATTATTACTTAGTACTATTCTACAGGTTTATTAACAAACTGCGGCTGTTTTTACCTTCAATCTGGCATATTCTGAAGGCTTTCGCTCAAATATATATGTATACAATTTCAAGAGAAAACAAAGTAACTTGTACTTTTTCTCTTGGAATTTTATATATGTGAGTGAAAGTCTTCAGAATATGCCATATGATGCCTCATTGAAGGTGAAACCAGTCAGTTTAATGATAAACCAGTGGAATAGTACTAAATAGTAATAATTTCATAATGGATGTATTTCATAATGTATCTCTCAACCATTTAATTCATAAACCTTGTTCATTTCTACATGCCTGTCTCACTTTGCAAGTACCACAATGGTATTTTTAAGGGCCATTCCTATAAATCACACTACATATTTGGACTGAATTCATCAGAGGCTTTTGTTCAATCTTTGAATGTAGTATAGTTTTAAAAGGTCTACCAGCCCTTGCTTACCTTTACAAAATACAGTATACTTGCTGCTACAATTGGTAGGGGTCTGATTATGATTCAGATATAAACCAGCACAAGACACATTCCTGCATCCCATGTGTAGGAGGTAAATTAAGTGTACTGACTCAATCGGAACAGAATGGACTGTTTGTTGCTAAATATATATAATCTAAACTTATGAAGGCTGCATTATTTGGGTATTCACTGTGCATAACATCTGTTTTGAAATGGTTTCGCCAAGATTGCACTTGACGTCTTCAGGTCGAAGTGACGATGCTGCTTTTTGGCTATCCTTATATAGGCTGCTTGCTGCTCTCTATGAGGAAGAGTAAAAAAATACTTTTACTGTTAATTCTTGTAAGTTGGCCACTTTTCATTGTAGTAGTAGTATTCTTGTTTATAGGGTGCATCAATGGATGTGGTCATTTACCACCTCTTCATATCATAGAGCAAACTTTTGGACTAGCAATGCCCATGCCCTAGGCAGTACTCAAACCCACCTTTGGGTTAGCTTGTGAGAATGCTACCTCTTTGCCACCTATGCCTCTTTTCATTGAAACAGGCAAAATGTACCATATGACTGTGAAAACCATCATATGAAGCACAGCATTATAGCCTGGTCCTGGTCCATGAGGAAAGATGATGAGCATAGAATGGAGGTTTTTGAGATGTAGGTTTGGCAAAAGATGGAGAAGGTGAAGTGAACAGAGGGGAAAACCAATGAAGTGCTAAGAATGGGAGGGGAAGAGAGGCAATTGCTGTGTGATATCCAAAGAAGACAAAAATGCTAAGAAGGTGGATGGAAGGGGTACTCAAAGGCAATGGGTTGTTGATGGTTTTGATAGAGGGTAGAATGTTAAGTCTCAGGTTAGGATTTTGGAAAGAGTATTAGATGGTGGGAAATATGCACATTTGAAGATGGATTAAGTGATAGTAGTGGGAAAATCTAACCTGAGACTCATCATAAACCCTCCTTAACCAGTAGATTACCCTTCATCATATACGTATATGAGCCAGTAGCTCCATGGAATGTAACTGTTATCTACCATTTGTTAGTTCAATAAATGATTTCATTCATATATTTCCTTTTTTTCCAATTCTCCATCTTAAGAAGGTGATAATACAGGAGATTTCATGAATTATTGGTTAACATTGTTTTATATTTGTCTGTGGCTTTTACAATGTAATTTTATCCTGTATCCATAACAGACAAAGGATAATGTTCTTTTCCACAGATTTTATTTGTAGAACTATGTTGTATCAGGGTAAATTTGTAGTTCCACAAATAAAATCTGTGGAAAAGTACATTAATCCTTGTCTGTTATGAATATTAGAAACTTTTACCAAGTGAACCCTAGAATCTTTTAATTCATATATTCTATATGTTATCATTTCTCTTCATTTTTCTATGAATAACTCGCTGTGATTGACAAGGGTACTTCCTGGAAAAATATTATATTTTTCCTCCATTTTAATGAAGCTTTCCCAACCGGGTTAGCCTGGTGGGTAGCATGCTCGCTGAGTAATCCAAAGGTCACAGGTTCGAGTCCCACCCAGGGTGTGGGAGTTTTGTTTGTCCAGATGGGTTTTTTTCTGTGACTTGAAGAGGTATGAAATGACCATAGCCATGGAAGCAGCTTGTAAACAAAAATACTACTACCAATGAAGTCTTTTTACAAAACATGCATTGCTATTTGTTTCCTGTACAATAAACATTTTCTAGGGCATAATATGTCATTTTTTAAAATCAGGAACTTCTCCTGAAAGTATGTTTAAAGATTGTTTTGAGAAATATATTCTCATTTATTTTCTTTTGCAATTTGAAGACATTGACTGAGGTCTTCCGATGCTTCATATGCATGGAGAAACTACAAGATGCTCACCTCTGCCCCCATTGCTCCAAACTTTGCTGCTATGCATGCATTCGCCGATGGTTGACAGAGCAAAGATCTCAGTGTCCTCACTGCAGGGCCACTCTTCTTCTCTTCGAGTTGGTCAATTGTCGATGGGTCGAGGAAGTCACTCAAAATTTGGAAAGTCTGAGAGCTGCAGGATCAGAAAGGGGGGACACAGGGGGAGCTGGTGGTGATGCCGAGTCCATATCTGAGAGGTAATGTTATTGTGGGGCTTGTGTAGTTTTTTTTCTGCCTTTTCACATTTTTGTTTGATGCTTCTTAATACTAATCTTAACCCGGCCCTTACCCCTGATCAAAAACTTTCTACCAGTTTGTTTATTCTAGTTTTCTTACTTTTGTGAAGGTGTCCTGACCACCCTGGTGAGCATTTGACTGTGTTTTGTGAGTCATGTTCGAAGTGTATTTGCCACCGTTGTGCCTTGTGGGGAGGAACTGCCCATGCTGGTCACTCATTCAAGCCAATTGCTGAAGTTTATGAGCAGCATGCTCAGAAAATTGAGTCTGAGATGTCAGAACTTCAGCAGCATCAGTTGAAACTGGCAAATTATATGCTGAAAGTTGTAAGTAAATATTTCTCCTTGTGTAACAATATTGAAGGAAGCCGTGTATAATCTAAACAATATCTCAAAAGATCTGCTTAGTGTAAACCATCTTATTACCACATTTTTGCCAAATTAGTGAATTGTGTTAGTAAAAATTCTTGTAGCTTATTAATCTGTAGAATAATCTTCTGATGATCTTTCAACTTATCAATTTGATATTTTTTGGCATGCCTTATTTTGTTTTGGTTTTTTTGTTGACTAATCTTTGAAGTTTGGGTGACTAATCTTAAAATACAATTTTGTATGGTTTTCAGTTTTAACTGTGTTACATGTGCAACATTTAACAGTCTGTTGAATGTGAAAAGTAAATTTTTTTTTCACATAACTACAAGCCCCATCCATGAATGAATGCATACGAGACATTTTTACTATCATCTGCAAACATTTTAATTTCATATTGAACAGTGGAACTGTAATTAACTACCTTTAGAGACTCAGTCAGAAAAGAAAGTTGAGTAGCATGCCAATGTTAAATTTTGTTCTAAATTGGATAAAAAGGTTCCACAGGAACTTTTGAAATATTCAAACTACATATTTATGTTGGTGAGTAAATGAATTTAAAATATTTTCAAGTGTTTTGCCAGATTTCACTACGGTAGAGAAAGCATTGAGGATTTTGCTTTGCCTTCATTGACATTAATTGGAAAAAATATTCATGCAGTTGCTGTCTTTGAAATGATTATTGTGCATCTACATATAAGGTTCAACAAAGGACTATGTAAAATTCCTATAACCACTTTCCATCTTTTTTAAATAAAATTTGGACAAATAAGGTTTGTTCTCCATTTGTCTCACACACCCTAACTGATAATGAAAAAGCTTGCAGAGTAGATCAATACATACACCTAAAAATAAAGGCTGATATTGATCCAGACTTCACACCAAACATTGGGGCAGGTAGACCTTGTGATTTTTCAAATGAACCCCTCACTAAGTACCGCCTGTAATTTTAGAAATGAAAAAAGGCAAAATGAAGAATAGTCACATCAAAGACAGCCCACAATTTTTTTTAATCATGAGAAATCCACTACCCAGAGCCCTATGGTAAAAACTTTAATACATATTACTTGACCCTTTTAAAATGTTTATGGGCCAAAATTCTTCAATTTTTACTTGAATACAAGGAACAAGGTGATGCTCTAGCATACAAGAAAAATTACATGTGACTTCTTGCCTAAAAATATCATCGTGGTGTTTTATCATCTCTCGTATTCTACTGATTCGACTCCATTTGACTCCATACTATATTACCGCACCTTAATTATTGTGCAACAGTTATCTTTCTAGCCAGTAAGACAGACCGAAAGAGGCTTCAAGTTCTTCAAAATA
>WURS02000015.1:7352621-7373346 GCA_011762765.2 Rhinocypha anisoptera | reverse complement strand
TCTGCTCGCTATAGCGATAGTGCAGATGTGATCACTCGTAATAACTGGCGGAACTCCCTATGTTTTAACATGTGTACCAACCAATGCAAAATGATCACTCGCTATAGCGACACTCTCGTTATAAGCCATACTTGCTATAGCAGACTTCTACTGTACCTCAGGGCTCTTCTTCCTCCATCCTCTGGTGTGAACTCCCCTTCGCCTCTGCCTCCCCCCTGCTCCTGTAGTTACAGTATCTTCATCATGAGGCCTCCTGGAAGTGCAAGAGCAAGATTCTCCTAACCCAGGCCCATTATAACTCACCTATCCCAGCAGATCCTTTATTTAGCCCAACCTACCCTACACATTATCTTAAGGCAGAGTTAATAGGGTACACCACAGGATTTTTTAGGCTCCAAAAAAAGTCTGAATTTCAAAATTTTACCACTTGGAAAATTGCAAATATTTTCTTGGCCTACTCTTCTGAAAATTACCACCCATCACAACTGAATCTGTATTGTATACTACTTTTCTCATTATTATTTTTTTGTATAATATTTTTAAATCATACATAATATTTTATTTGTAATTTCAGCTAAAGAAAGAATATGAGGAGTTGGCGGCAAGGCAAATGGCACTGACTGCTGAAGGCAAGGAAGGTTCCTCATCTGAATCTCTGTGCAGGGAAGAGGATAGTACAAGTGGTGGAGCGGGGAGTAGCAACTCAAATGCCACAATTATGCAGTGCCAAACTAAAGAAGAGCCTGGAGTTGTCATCAAGAAAGAGGGAGATGAGGATATGGAGGTGATATTATTGTCGGCTTTTCTGCTCTTAGTGGGATTATGTGATGGCCTTGAAAGATAAAATCATTTCCTCCCAACATTATTTACTGAAACAAAATAACTTGGAGTTAGGCAGTTTTTTGGGAATCCCACCCATTTTTTCAGTGAGGTCAGTGTCAGTTATTATTTTTAACATGTGTTGCTAACTACTCTTGATTTACTACTGACTCAAGATATCTTGATGCTATTTTCTACAAATTCATTATACCCTTCTGGGGTGATAATAAATAGTATTCAGTAGTTTAGACAATATTAACAGAAATGTAAAGAACTTAAGATTGAGCTGGAAAGATAGGTATACTATTTAAAGTTGTTTATGATTCAGATCATATAATAAGGGTCTATGAGGGAGCATTGGGAAGGTAGGTTTGTCAGGAAGTTAGGACTGTCCATTGTTTTCCACACTTTTTAGGCCGATTTACAGTATGGTAAGAGTTTGATTCAATGTGAGTGGAAAACTATTTAAGTCAGATATGAAGATGACTAAGCACTACCTAGTTGGCTAAAGGCCAGACCTTGTTCCTGGATTCCTGAAGGCCTTGTTGCATTTGTACATTGCTTTCATTAGTTAATCCATTTTTGGGATCAGCATATCTATATTTGTATTCTGGCCTCTGAGGAATCTTGAATGGTGGTACAACGTGCAGATGTGTTATCTATTTTGCTTCACATTTCTCTGCATTCATTGCTGATATTTTCTTTGTAGAATGAGGAACTGGTTGAGCGCGATGGCAATGATAGCAAGGGATCACCAATTAAGAAGGAGCCAAAGAGGGAACCCATGGTAAAGAAGGAGCCCAGAGGGAGTGAGGGTGGTCACAGGGAACCTGGTCACAAGTGCCCTGGTTTAAAGGAGACCAAAGGGGGTGAATCAGAGCTAGTACGTGACCTCAGGGCCCAACTCAAGTAAGTCATTCTTATGTCATCAGGTTTCACATTCAATTGCAAACACTGCACACACAATCACAAACACTAATGTCATACCAAAACACATTAATTTACAAATGTCCTCTAAGCCTCTCTCTTCACCAGGTTTGTTCCCATTCTGGATTCTGGACTGACTGTGATTGCTGGGCAGCAATAAAAATCAGGAAATTATTTTGCTTGGTCAAAGCTTAGAGCTGGGAGAATTCATTTATATATACTATTTTTGCGATCTTAGAACCTGTAAATGTTTGCATAAGAGATGCCCTGTTTAGTGAAATGAAACAGCTTTGTATTAAAATGGGAACGGCTTCAATTATTTTTAAAAGTTTTTTATTTCCTTTATTTAGGCATTGTGCTGATCAAACATTGAAAATGCGATTACAAAAAAGCAAACATCGTAAAATCCATCTGAGCAGCACCATTCACTTGACTGCCAAATGCTCAGCAATGAGTCGAACCATCATGTGATATCCAGTAGGTAATAAGGCCACAGGTAAAGTGAAAACTTAAACACGATGTAATAGTCCACAGAAATTTGTTCTATTTTCACGGTCCAACTAGTTTCGATGCATAGACGTCATTACCTCAGGTACCTGATGACCTGATAGTATTTGATGATGATGCCTATGCGTTGAAACTAGTACCATGAAAATAGAACAATATTTTATGAAATATTACATCTATTTAAGTTTTCATTTTACCTGTGATCATGAGTTTCCACATAGTTAAGCCAAGAACTATTGAGTAGGTCATAAGGCAACAATTAACTGCACTTAAGAAGTAAACCATGTTTCTCTTGACCCCCCTGCCACTGAATGGAATGAATTGAGCGATCAAAGTAGGCATCACTTGGTGAAACTCCCTAATGATGGCACAGGTGAAAAAACACTTTGCTGTTCCACAGAATATCTTGTGGAATAGCAAAGTTTTTTTCTTACCTGTGTCAGAATGAATTGAATTGAAGGGTAATCTACCAGTTGGGTAGGTGTTTGCTGAGCACCAGGTTAGATATATCTCACATCATCTTACAACAATTCCCACTTCAACTTGAGTAATTCCTACCAGGTATCATTCTATATAAAATCCCCATTCTTTTCCTACCTCCACTTTGATTAGACAACATTCTTCCCTCCTTTGCAGATTTCAACAACACATTGCCTCTGAATCCCTTCCATCCACCTTTCCTGCCTTATTTGGATTACCCACAATAATTGCCTCCCACCATTTTTAGCACTTCTTCATTCGTTTTCCTTTCCATCCACTTCATCTACTCCATCCTTTGCCTAGCTGACATCTCAAAAGTCTGCTATCTTCCTCATGAACCTAGAGTTCGAATCTATATAATGCTGCACTCCATTGGGTAATATTTTCTTTGCTTCTTTCCATAAGGTTTCCCCTTTATTTTCACAAATTTCTCTTTTGCTTATTAGTTCATTCATTTAAAACTCCCTACTAGTGTATTTATTCTAAATATTTGATTGTATCTTATATTCACCCCACATTGCTTATAGGTTATATGTAGATACTGAATTCTTTCTCTCTCTTAATTGTAAAAAATTAGCACATCAGTACCATTAAGCTGCAGAAGTAAATCATTTTAATGTCTGATAAACCCATCTCTTTTAATAATCAGGAAAGCCTTAAATGACCAAAAGGAGATGAAGCTTTTGTTGGACATGTACAAGGGTGTCAGTAAAGAGCAAAGGGATAAAGTCCAGCTGATGGCTGCTGAGAAGAAGATAAGAGCAGAGCTTGAAGATTTAAGACTTCAGCTGAGGAAGATGCAGGTTTGTAATGTTTCAGCTGCATGCATGTGTTCAATCATGATATTAATGCACTTTTATGAGGAGTGTCAGTTTATCAATAAAAATTACTTGATTGGTACTGCAAACCTACTGATTTTGCTGGCTGGGTGAGACTGGTGGGCAGCATGACTTTCACCTAACACAAAGGTTGCAGGTTTGAGTCCCACTCTGGGCATGGATGTTTTCAAATTGTAATTATGAATATGGGAGTCCATACTAGGACTTTATGGTCCTAATTTCACCACAATGAAGCAAAGATTATTTTTCATGTTACCATACAGTCAGAATTGAAGGATTGGCTTAAACCCAATCTTATAAAAGGCTGTAGAATCAGTAGATGAATGTGGATACTATTTTCTCATTACTTCAAATGTTACAACAGGAAGATCTATACAAAATTTGTAATAGAAATTCTATCAAATATATCCTATGGTAAAACATAATGTGGGCTTTATTACAGTGAGCTGCCTTGGTTAAAAGTGTCCATCATTATTCTGATGAACTAATATATTTGAGTAATTTGTTAGTTTTGTAGAGAAAAATGTTGTTCATAGGAGAGAGGGAGGATAGAGTCCTTAAATTCCATTTTGTTGAGGTACTAGTTCACCTTTTTGGGGTTCATTGATAATACTCAACTCTGCTACAGTATGCTGATAGAATTTCAGAAAGAACCTGCTGTAATCAGTTTCTACTTTTCTTGTCGATTGAATGAGTATAAAGTCCTGTAGAAAGGCGAGTATTATGCAGTACTAAAATGCATATGTATAAGCTGTTCTTCAAGTCTCAGAATTGCTGTAGAAAATTTATGAAGACCATGGGTGCTATAAGGTAATAGAATGACTGACCAGCATTGACAAACTCTGCTTCTGTGATGCTTCAAAACACTGGCACTTTTGTTCATCTTACGGTCTGGCCAACAGCCAGGTACACAAGATTGTAATAATGTCTTGGGATTGGTATGTTAGAATGAGAATTTGGGAAAATTTTCACAAGACATATAAGTTACACAGAAACTTGTATGGTGTTTTGTGAAATAGGAATTTCAAGCTTTAGGTATTTGTGTGTTAGGAAAAATGACAGGTATTTTCTTTGAAAGAAAAACTTTTACATAGTGCGTGAAGGATTATTTTCGTTAAAAAATTATAAGTTCAAAAAATTATTTGGTCTTTCAAGTTAATCAGCAATAAACAAATGACCTGTGTAACAATGTTATTTTCATTTACTTGAAAAGCCATTTAGTAAATTGGGCTAAGTGCTATTCGGTAGAATTCTGAAATAGTATTGCATGTAACATGAAATTCAGTGTAAAAAAAGTGGCCAAGGTACCATCCAATGTATATAGCCTTACATATAGAGCAAATTAGTAATAGTAAGTATTATGAATTAGTCACAACATTGTCATTTGATATTATGTTTGATATCCAGCATCTTCATATGTAGAAATGACTAAATCATGACTAACATGCCCATAATCTTAATTCTTAACTTGAGCATCTAGATTTTTAGGGTTTGCATTATATTTAACATAGAGAAGTTCCTTGTTAACTTATAAATTATTTTTCATAGTTCTGTGTGTTCACAACATACTGTTAATATATTATATTAGTTTTTAATGTAGATAATTCATGTATGAGGGTTTTGAGAAGGAAAAATAAAGCTGAATTTGCTAGAGATTGATTTAAAGTGTTGCTCTTAAATATTGCATGGATAATTTTAAAAGCCCTTTTTGCTTAATTTATATTAATCATTTCTGTGCATGAGAAAGGGAATATAAGGATGTATTACATGCATGGGAAGTTATTGTGCATGATAATTGGATTTTTTGTAGGGTCTGCAATTTAAATTAAATTATGAGTTAATTTTTAAGTTTTTAACTTAGTTCAGGATAAAGTTATTAATTTGCACAAAGGTTGTTTCTAGCACTGCTGCTAACAATCTTATTCTTGCTAAATTTTTAATGGAAATATAAGAGCTGATGATAATGAAAAATATATATGAATGTGATGATTAAAGTTTTGATGGATGTGGTCAGTCACCTAATCAGCTGGGGGTGAGCTATGAGGCCTACTACTTTACTTCAGTAATGCAATAATGGCAGCCATTGGAAATTAAGAAATGTTCAGTTTCCTCAGTCAACTATGGATAGTTTAGAACTGAAATTTTGCTTTGAAAATGTTAGCTGAGGCCAATTATAATTCTACAGGAGGTGGCTTATGCCATGTCTTCCTCCCTACAAAGAGTGCAATTTCTTGGGTTCTGAGATTAAGGAGTAGGTGACAGTTGTGGGGTGGCAAGAATAGAAACTTTATGGCATTCATTGCATTGTGAGTAGAGGTGTGTTGGGACTTGAAAACAGGTGGATGGGATGGTGGGTTACAGGAAGAACATGGTTATTGATATTAATATGAAGGGGTCTGGCAGATTGGTATATGCAGGAATTACACTGGAGGTGGTAAGTGATATTCTTGGATGTGCAGGTGGATGAAGGAAAGATGGGTTGGTACATAATTCAGAAGTTTCTATAGAGATGTGAGTACGTAATAGGGTTGTGGCAGGAGAAGGTGTACTGCAACAAAAATGCAAAGTTAATTTTTATAGGTTATGTTTGAACTTTAGGGTAAATCTTCCTTTTTTCCTCTAGCCTGAACTAGTAATAGAAGTATTTCTGTAGTTATGATCATTCAGGTATTTTTATGATGTGTAGCTGTAAACATTGGTGTTATTTCTTAAATACTCTTTCCAGTTTTCAGATATTCACAGCTCAAACATTGGTGTTATTTCTTAAATGCTATAAATTTTTCAGAGAATCACAGCTCTTTTTTAACATAATAATTGTCAATAACATCAAGTTATTTTTGCATTTTAAAAAGTGCTCACAGAAAGTGGTAACAACACGATTAGGGAGATACAATCCCAATCAAGGTTTTAAATGATGTGTCCTTTGGTACCCATCTGCCAAGAGCAAAGGTTTTCATACATCCTGATGACATTCTCTATCTCTGGAATGACAATCAGCAGCTTTTAAAATGTTACTCTGTCTTTCTTTTTATGTAATTCTTGAACATATAATTTACTAAACCTAAATACAGTAATATTCAAAGGCTGTAATGTGGCCCTGCTATGCAGTTTGCCAATCATAACAGGTTGTTTGCTGTATGAAAATTTTATGTCTAACTTTGGAAGTTTGCCGAGAATTATTTCAAGTTACGTGTATTTATTTGTAATTCAGTTTTTAGCAATATGGTCTTACTTGGTCATTGTGGTAACCTAGTTGGAGTTTTTGACTACTGACCATGAGGTCCTGGGTTTAAATCCAGGTGTTTCCTCTGGACACCCCTAGCTAAATCCACGCTGTATGATTTTCTGGATACCAGCTCTTTCTGAGAAACCACAGGCAGTGCAAAGAGTGGAAATGGCCCCCCTACCCTGAGTGTGTGAATTTTGCACACCCTAGGGTTTAGTAACAGGTGAGCTCCACCCTCACCTCTAAACTAATCTTCGTGTTGAAAACAGGTTTTTATTTATTCTTGAGATTCTTTAGTCCATTTTACATTTTCTTTTTATATGATGTAAGCTGATATATATATGTCATCAGATGCTTTCTCCTGCAATTGTGTTTAATACCCAGTTTTTCTAAACTGTTTTGTCCACTTATTCAGTTTGAAGAAGAATCTTCATTTATGATGGATGTTATGAAAGACACAATCATTTTAAATTGGGATTTATCTTGGCCGTATGTACTTCGTAACATTTCAGTTTAGTAAGCCCATAAAGATATCTTTTGCCATTTGTGAGTACAATAATATTAACATTTGCACATGGTTTCACTAATGAAGTCAGGATTCTCTTGAAATATAATATGTATTTCAGATAAAAATGTTAATTGCAAGTTCTTGATTAAATCGTTGAAGAACTATACTTGTAGATTTGCACTTTATATTATGTATAAAGTTATTAATGCTGTAGAATTAATTGGTAGTGCTGTTTTAAACTTTAAGTTAAATTATGCCTGAGCAGTACATTAGCTGCACCATAGATGATAGTATTGTTTTTATTCCATTTTAATTATTTCAGTGAGAAAAAGCATTTCATTTGTGTTTTTTTTAATTTGTATTTTCCTTTTCTTTTGGGGTCTTACAGGAGAACAAAAGAGAGGAGCGTAAGCGATTGGCAGATGATGATGCCCTTCGAAAGATAAAGCAGTTGGAGGAGCAGGCGTACCAGCTCCAGAGACAGGTGGCTGCCCAGAAACAGGTAGATGTGGGCTGTTGGACGTCCTCACTCTGCAACTCTAACCTCATGAGACCTTTCGTAAGTGGTTCTCTCTCTGGGGGGACAACATTGCCAAGAGTGCCACCACCTTCTGCCCTCCGTGAACCCAGCCTTCTTTTATGACTTCCATCTTTTGCCTTAACCCACTTGACTGCTATCTACTTCCTCAACCTTTGTTGCTGTCCTATTATTGGCAGGTCTGGTGATGAACATTGTTTTAAATGGGTCAGATGAGTGTTTATTATGGTGGAATGTTTGAAAAGAACAAGATTGAATGGTAAGGACTCAACTGAATTATTCTTTTTAGGTTTAGATTCTAGGTAGGTCTATCATTGAAATGTCCCCCTGGGGTTTTGTGATTAGACCACTTACAACTTCCCATTCACTAATCGGTCTGGTTTTGCATGTTTTGTGTGGATTTTTACCATCTCAGAGGATGTTTGATTTGGTATAACTAGTGATTTGTTAGAAATTAGATGTAGTTGTAGAAGTTATTTATTTGAGTATTAACAAGTTATTTAAAAGAGAGATTGCTATATATTAATGCCTGATAAAAGGCATATTTTTGCTCTCTGTTATGCTTATTCTTGAAACTTTGAAATAACTTCACTATGTTTAGTGTGTGGTTATTTGTGATTTGGAGAATTTTTACGCACAGTGAAACCTCATTTTTATACTAACAGATTTTCAATTTCCTCACCGTTTACATTTAATGCTTCAATCTCACAAATTTGTTTCAATCTTTGTCATTTTCACTTAGGAAATTCCAAAAGATCCACAATCAATTTCTATTATTAAATTAATTAATACTCCATAGGCTGTAAACTGTTAAATCTAACCTAAGGGGTATTAATTTATTTTATAAATAGTGACTATGAGAGCTCACCTAGCTTTACCACAATTCAGTATCCAGGCACAAGAAGATGAAGATGTCAGTTGAAATATTACTAATCAAATTATGATTGCTAATAAATGTGAATAATATGATTATAAATAAAATATGAATGAAATGCTGACAGATTTATAAAATATATTATTAATTTCAAATGCATTACATCCTAATAACAGCATGTTAAACATTGCTATTATTTTATATTTGCTTTATTTTCCCATATTTTAAGTTTGTGAAAGGTATTATCAAAACAAATTTAAGCATAGATCATAATCATATTAATATGTCATTTTCTGACCAATTAGTGTTATACTGCTGTAAAAAACACCCAATCAATGTACAATAATGCTCTAGTCTCCTGGCATGTCTTTTGTTTTTGATGTTTTAATGCAATGGCCATTTGGCATTTATTTTTTATGAAGTTATCTTTTACTTTACGTTTGTGACTTGTAGAAACAGAAATATGTGTAGAAACTATGCACAACAATATTGATTTTTTTAACAATGTTAGATAATTATGCAATCATTTATCAAGCTGCTATTCTTGATGATATATTAAAGATATTTAATTTCATCTACCTCTTTGCATTGATTTTCAACAAGAGGAAATACATTTTCTTATCTTCTTCAATATCAATGCTATCCATCAGTTATCTTATTCCTAGATAATTTTCATTGAACATCATAAAACTTAAAGTTCAAATGCATGCAACAAAATATGCATTGAGAATTGGTTCAAATCTGGCAGAGTGTAGGTCATAATTGTAATGGAGTTAGTTCTATAATGATGCTTTACAAATTGTGGCAAATCATTGCTGACTTAAAATCATCAAATAGTGAGGAAAAGAAATTCAAAGTTCTCCATCGAACATTCCAAAAAATCAGATAAATATTGTATCATTGAAAACTGGAGCATTCAAGACTTTGAAAAAGATGGTGGATGCAATCAACCCATCATTTTTTCTTCATTTTCATCTCCCTAAATTACCATTTTTTTAGACGTTGATTCTTTGAGAAATAATTTGATTTGAATACATTCAATCATGTTTTATACAAATTTGCATAAATGTAGGATAGCATATTCAAAAGTAATCACTAATTTTGATATGGCTTTGAAATAATTATTATGAACAAAATAAAAAAGTAATGGTAAATCGCTGTATTTGTCTCTGCAAAGGCTGTTCCTAGTGACTCGTGGATTGATTTCTTTGTGAGCCAATGAGTTGAAACATGTGAGCATTTACAAGTTTTGGATGAAGCATAAACATCTCTACAAACTTATTACATGGGTGTAGTTATTGAAAACAAGTCTTTTCATTGGCACATGCTTCATTGGCACTATAAGGACATTCTTTTGCATCAGGATTTTATACATTTTATTTTCAGTTCATGCAAATTACATTTTTCAAAGCATGTCCCTCATAATTGTAAAGGAGGGGTTTCACTGTGTTTTGATTTGAATTTGGAAAGGTATAAGAGCTGAGCTAATAATTCCTTGTCTCAATTAATGTTTATTCATCCATCTTTAGTTGAATGGAAGTAATTCATTGGTGTACATTTTTTAAAAATATTTAACCCTTTTGCTGCTATCACCAGGTGGAGAGTTTCCAATGCAAAAACCCTAATGTCGGGTTAACTCAATGGAACTTTTCCTATGTAAACAAATGACATGAATATAGGTCAGAGTGGGCTTTGTGAAGGCGAGCAAACCAGATATAAAATGTTGTTACCCTTCTGCATCCCAACTCAACAGGACTCCCACCCCTTTCCCAATCAGTGGGGTCCCCCTCTTCGATCCTCTTCGTCTCCTTTGCATCCCTCTTGCAGCAGGAGGCTGAAGGTCAACATAATATTTTTCCAGTAGTTTTCCTTAAAAAAATATTTGTTATATCCCCTAAATATATAGTCTTGGAAATGAATTTAAAGTTTTTCATTGATTATTTCCCAATTATAACCAAAACAGCAGCATCAATATTAATGGAGTTTTTAATGAGAATTCGTTAACCATCTCAGGTGGAATGAATATAAAAAAGGAATGTGTATTAATATTTAAAACACGCTTTACATATTTTGAAAAGGTTTTTGGCACCATAATTATAGAAAATATGAGAAATTCATTTCTGACATCATAGGTTTAAATACTACTAGATATATGTACTTATCAGAAGAAGTGGGATAACATAGAGTTGTTTGTGGACTCGATCAGTGAAGGTTTCACAAATTGCAGGAGGGTCACGTTTCCTCAAACCACCCACCAAGAAAATGGTTAGGTCTCCTGCTGAGATGGGTTCCTAAAGGGTAAACCTTTATACCTGGAAATTAAATTGCATGGAAAGAGTTCTACGCATGGGTCTAGGGTATCTCTTGGAAAGCTCAGCATATAGTGAGCATTTATCCAAGAATTTCAACAATGTGAAAGGGTTAAATATGAAATGGCACAATTCTTTTCAAAATTGTTACCTTATAATTTTTATCAGCTCATCATCTTGACTTATGAAACAAAATGTTGGTTTATAGCAGCTCTCTGAAAATACCTGTTATCTGTCAGTAGTTCATTCCTTGGTAGTTTGTACTTCATCATTTTAAACCCCTTGTTTCTTGTATGTAGCCAACCAGACCTTGCCTTCCAAGGTTCTTTCCAAAATATGTAGTTGCCACCAAATCATTCAAAGTCTTAGAATGAGTCTCATTTCCCTACTTTTGTGTTTCTCATAAGATTCTCCTTTCCCCAACTATTTGAAGTAATTCTTCATTAGTTATTCTGCTTATCAGTTCTTTTTAGCATTACTCCTTGTTTAACTTCCTCATTGTAGCACCTTACTATAATTGCTTTTATTAATTTTTCAGTTCAAAGCTGATCTTAAATTTTCCACTATTATTTTGTGGCTATAACATTATTATTGTTGTAAATGCATAAAATTTTCATTTTTAGTCAATTGCATTCATAGAATAAAGTTGCGGGTGTAACTTTGTGGAAGTCATACATCGTAGGGATTTTAGAAGAATTAACTATGCTATTTCCACATAAAAATTTATTTGGTCTAACTATGGTTTTGGTACATAGTGACATTATCAAGGTTTGTTACATAGTACCCTGATAATGTTACTATGTAATGAAACCATGGTTGAACCATAAATCTTTATGTGGAAATAGAAAAGTTTATTCTTTTAAATTCCCTACCATTACATTCAGGCAAACAACTGTACCTTTTGCTTCTTTTAGTTTAAGGAACATGATATAATGTGGAATTATTTACATGTGGTCATGCATTCAGTAAAATATAACTTCAGTGGACTCCTTTTCCATTCATCAATAGGAAGAATGTAGCATCTTTAATTCCTCTATTTATTAATCTGAATATTTCTATCCAGCTGTTTTTGTTCCTTCAATTATTTGATTGATCATCATTATTGACAATGCTGTTTTGAATGCATGAGAAATTAGACTCGGCTTGATGTTTCGCATATATATGTCCTAATTGTCTTTAGTGTTTGATCATTACCCCCTTGCTTGAAGTCTTTCTTTTTTTAAAAACTATCTTTAATTGTCCTTTACGGAGGAATCTTATTTTTACCTTTGAGTAGCATAATGATTTTTGTCATTAACTCTGTCAAAGCCAGTCACTATGCTGTTTAAAAATTTTAGAAAATCAAAATCACTGGCAAAAAATAAATTATTAAGTACTGTTGACAAGTAGGAGGATAAACAGTTATTGTCTTTTTTCATGTTTGGGAGTGAAATTAGTAGTAATTGGTGAGGAAATATATGATTAATTTGTTTGTGGTCTATGCTAAGATTTATGATTAAATTAAATGATAACCTTATGTAGCAAATACCTTTTTATGATGAAATTAAAATCAAAATATCATTTAAATGTCTGGCAGACTCCTTTTCATGTGATGTAATACATTTTTATCTAATTGTTTAATATGAACTTTGCAATCAATGCAAAAGAGTTAAACATGCAAATGATCCATTCATATTCAGTATTGCATTATGCATTACCTTGGGCAGCACAGGGAAAGGTACTCGCCCCCCTACCTTATGTGTGAATTTTCACATGCTGTTGGGCTTAGTACTAAGTGAGCTCTCCACCCATTCATGTAACAGCCGACCTTATGGCTGAATATTGTGGCAAATACAGTGGAACCTGGTTAAGACATTCCTCCTTAATTATTTTTCCTCCTTATTACGTTGTTTTTTATCAATCCCAGTGCCATTAGGACACAATACAGGTAAAATTGTGTGGTTAGTACATTTTAAATACTAGCACTTTCCTCATTAGTATGTTCAATAACTTGTTGAAAAGCCACCTGCAAATCTCTCTTTAGTATCCTAAAAGTAGAGTAAATAACCGAAATTCACAAGTTGATTTATTAATTTCGCTTTGTAACATTTGTTCATATGCATTTCTTTACTATTGTTACGTCTCTTAAAACAATATGTGGCTTATTAGTAGGAGCATTTTCGTGAGCGGGCAATACATAGTTTTTATTATACGTGTTGTGATTGGAAGGACAGTTTAATTCCATTTGATGTAGAAAATAAACTAGTTGTGAAGCAGATTACAACACCAATAAAAGCGAGTAGAATTAATGAAAATATTAAATATTTCTGCATCCCCTTTAAGCACAATTGTTCCTAATTGCAAAAAAAATTTAATCAGTTATTGTGACAAAGATTGAAAGCCATTCGTGATGGGAAATATCCTGAATTAGAAGATTTTTTTATTTAAATATTGCAAACAAGCACATTTGGTGGTGATATGATTGGAGGAAAGAGACAGAATTGATGAGAATAATACAGAGCAAGGAACTGAGTATGATACAGTTCCAACCCTGGCTAAAACGGTGGAGGCTATGGAGTATGTATGCCATTACTTGATGAGTTATGTAGGAGCAGATGGCACTTAGGAATCTCCACACGAAATAAGAGGAAAAATATTAGGCATCAAACAAGAAATAAAAAGCAAAGTACATTGGACAAGTTTTTTATGTGACTTGTAAACTAAAAATGTAAGAAATATTTTTGAAACAAGGTGTCTCAAATAACTTCATTATCAATCAATATATCAACCAATCTAGTGTCAAACAAAGCACAGCTGTGATTTTATGTGAATAAATAGTTGCATAAATTTTTTAAGCACTTTCAAATTAACCAGTTGACATTTTTAGGCCTATTATTATATATTTCTAGAGAAAGATTAAATTACTAAGCTTAAAATTTTTATCAATGAATCAAAGTGAAGTGACATCATTTTGATGAACTGTGGATTTCTCTGGAAAATTATGTGAGACACCTATTTATTTTTATTGGTTTGGTAATTTGGAAATTTGGTAATTTTGGTGTGAAAAGAATGAAGGAAAAGAGAAATAGAACTTTTTAAAGTAATTATAATTTTGATGATTTTTTCTTCTGATTGTGATTACCTGAATTCCTATATTTGCTTTCCTGGTTAGTATGTTCATTTTTCGCATCCCCTTGAAAAATGTACTAACCATTCTACTTTAACTAAAATAAGTTTCGTTTCAAACTTGTAATAAATTATGTCATATACATGGACTCCAATAATTTTTATGGGAACTTAGAAGAATTGATTCATAAGTTCAGGATATTTGTTCCAGTGGGTTAATGGAATGACTTAAAATCAATGTAGTGCGATAAAAAGACCTAAGTATTAGAACTGATATATATTAATATGGTGTCTGGAATGCCAATGTCATAAGGTGAATATAGCCAAAGACCCAAATGGCATCTTTAATCACTTTCCATATAGACAAAAATTCACAAGTTTATCTCCAGCTAGTAACAATTAGTTTCAGAAGATTACACACCACTTAAAGTGGCATCTCTTAAATAAATTTTTCACGTTCAAAATGCTATGAGATTAAAATTATTTCCAAGGACACTTACATGGAATTCGAAAGCTGCATGACAGTGCAAATCAGTGTGATCATTTAGAAAGGAATTTATGTCAAAAGTTAAATAATAAGTTTATTTTCTTGGGGCATGCTTTTTATAACACCAGGCCATTAACAACAGTTATTGAGGGACATTTGAAATTGTGGAAGAGTAAAACATCAGATAGGAGTGCATAACAACTATACATCCAAGGGCGAATGGATTAAACAGAAAGAAAACAATAATTCAAGTGATGTTAAAATCTAGGTTTTTACTGTATTTTGAACAAGAAACAGATCAACTATGCACAAAATATTAGTAGATGTGATAAGGGAAGATAGCAATAATTCGGATCAGATGAGGAAAGTTGTTTCAGGGGGGTATGTGAAATGATAAAAGACAAGTTTGTCACACTTTACCACATCTTCCAGATGTGTATTATGTGGGTGATTTGAAAACTATTTGCATACTCAGAAAGATGGTACCTCTTGTGTGTATTGAGATTCATTTCAGTTGGAATGCATAAAATGAGTAACTGCAAAAATGATGTAATACCTTTGAGCAGTAAGTAGTTTACATTTTTGCACAGTTTTCAAACCAGCCACATATATATATTGAATATTTCAGACACAATATTTTAAATTAAAATTGTATATATAACTTGAATACTAAAAAATAATATATAAAACGTTCTAATTTTTTCCCAAGTGAAGTAACAATAGAATTATTGGCCGTGTAAAAAAATGTTCCCATCCTCTGCTGATTAAAATTTTGCTCAAGTTTTGAAAAGTTAACTATTAAAATAAGCTAGAAAAAATTAAGCAATCATTCAGTAGAATTCACCAGTAATCAAAAACTTTTGTACAAATTCACATAAAACATCAATTTCATTTGTTTCCTCTAAATTTTGATATAGGAGTAACATAAATCTTCGCGTGGAATGAAGTTTTAATTGGCAGCCTTCCTTAGTACAGTTCTGGGCAAATAAATTAGCTCTCCTCCATAGATCTGGTGTTTGTGTTTGGAATTCAAGTTACAAAAAGTCCATTTTAGCTGTATGGACCATTTTCTGTAGATAATAGTCTGTGAATTGAGGGTTATAAAGGTAAAGACTGTTCCCACGACCTAGGTACTGTTTTAGCGGAAGTTAGAAAGAGGAAGTAGTTAGGTATTTTTAAGCAGAGGGAGTCATGTGAGCCATTTGAATCTTAGCACACTCTTATTTCAGAGATCATTTAACTCAAGATAAAGTAGATGGGGCAATTTTGCAGGCTAATGAATCTAAAACTAATGCACAATCTTCTTTTCACAGTCATTGTGGATTCTCTTTATCTGCTTTCACCTCCTTTACCCTCCTCACCAATCAATCTTATGTTTTGACACTGGATTGCCGTAATATTATAATCCAGTGCTTCTAAGGAGTTCATTTGGATTTCTTATACCTTTCTTGTGATGATGCAATATTTTATTACAACTGTTCATTATTACTTTGCTATAGGTTTGGCCCTTTAAGTTATTCACAAAGGTTGTGGCAAAGTGGTTACTACTTGTTAAACGTTGTTGTTACATTTTGAAATTAAAAGAAGTAATACACAAGTTAAGATATCTTGTACTTTAAACAATTTTATTATCTGAATAGTTACTTCTTTTAATTTCAGATTAAGACATTCCATCAACCATTGTCTTACATCTATAGGTCCAGTTCTACAACTCTGAAGTCTTGACCTTGACATTTCAGTCAGTAATCATCCCCTCTTATATTAAATTTTAGCATCAATGATTCAAATAAGTTTTCAATATTCATTTATTCTCAAAGTGAAGGGTGTTCTTATCTTAACTAAAGTAAGTGTTGCATTGATAGCTGGTTTTAATTTGCTTCACTGGAAAGCTATCAATGGGGAAATTAAGATGTGATAAGCAATCAAGCAGTGAATGTCGGTCACTGTTGATGAGGCCAAACCTAAGTGATAGTCATTAAATGGAAGTAATTTGGTTTAATAATATTTTCCTGAAAGAGCTGGTTGTTAATACAGTGAGTTTTTCAGTAAATATTTTGATTCAGTTCATTGTTTTGCCTTTACACTATTGAATAGGGCTTTTTAAATCTTGCTTTTAAAATACTTACTCTTTTATGTGGTATATAGTCTTGGTTGTGGATTTACATAATGCATGTGGTGACAGAAATAATCAGCTGTGGGTACACTGTCACAAAGTCACTAATAGTGGTGTTCTCATAATTTATGCTTGAATATTTTTGCTACATTTTGCTTCAAATCATGTTTTACAACTTTGATACCACACTGTTTTGAGCTAATAAACTTCTGTTTTAGCCTCATTCTTCCTGATTTTCCTGGAAGTTTTTCAGTGAAGAAATGCATTTCAATTAATCCTTTAATGTTTATATCCTTCCAGGAAGAGGAAGCCCTCTTGAATGAAATGGAGGTCACTGGCCAAGCATTTGAAGACATGCAGGAGCAAAATTCTAGACTTATACAACAACTTCGAGAGAAGGATGATGCAAATTTTAAACTCATGTCAGAGAGAATCAAATCGAATCAGCTCCACAAGTTAGCAAGAGAAGAAAAGGAAGTTTTAAATGAGCAGGTATTTTTTGTGATATCAAGTGTGATAAGGATAAGAGGGCAAATGATCCCAGTACCTTGAAAAGTTGACTACTGGATTGGGAGAGTGGTGGGAGGGCTGGGTTCTAATCCTTAAATTGAATCTGGACAGATCTCTTAAGTTGGTTGATTTTAAAAGTCAGCCAGTATACAAGGGCTTCTCTGAAAACAAATGGCATACCATATTCACATTCCATAAGTATAGGCTGTGATCAATCCACTTGAGTAACTTTCAGATTAATTACTATAGTTCATATATATAAAGCCATTCTTTAGCCTATTCCTCCTCTAGGCTCTGTCTTGTACATGAACAAATAGAATATAGAGATGCTTATTTTAGCTCATGGTTGACCCCATCAAAGGAACTGACCTTTCTACACTGACTGTTGCACTCTATAAATGGTTTAGTAGGAGGTGAGATAATTCCCAACTTTCTATTCAATCTTCAAGTTTACTCTTGTGTAGAAATATACAAAGGTATGTATTGAATTATACAAAGAAATATACAATGGAACTTAGCAGTTTGTATGACTTAAATTGTTCCAGGCAACACTACATGGAAGTTGCTAGTATCCTTAATAGAGAAAGATCAGTATAATTTTCCACAGCCTTTAATAAGGGAATTATTGCAGTACATTTCACTGTGTTATGACATTATAGGATACAATTTGAATGTGAAGATGCAACTATACATATAAATAAAACCAGTGAAAGTAAACTTTTAAAAAATGCAACATTGTATTTTTTAAATGTTTACTCTCACTGGTTTTGTGTATACACAAACACACACATATATGTATAAAAATACAGTAGAATCTTGATTTTACATAACACCTATGGACCCAAATTTTCAGTGTTTTGAAAATCAAATTATGTAAAATCAAGATAATGGCTGATTTCGATAAATGTGGTAAGATTTTGTAATGCATCATAATGCAATGCTATATGCTTGGAAATTCATAACTATTTTCTCTGCAAAGAGATCATTTATACACATAGTATTCAGTAATTGCAAATAAAACTAGCTTCATTATAACTCAGAGAAAAAAACTTTTGAAAAACAATAAGTTAGTTACTTCTCAGAGAACAGTATAAGTGGAGAATTTCAAATTATCTTTGTCAAGTATATAGTTAGGAATCATGTGTATCTGAAGGGAAAGTATAAATTGAATTCAGAAACAAAATTTGAATATAGGACAAACATAAAACATTAACCAATGATAGAGAACTTCTGGAGATCACTAAAGGAAAGTTTAGCACATTAAAATATACAGTGACATATCAGAAAAGCGGATTCAAATGAAAAAAAAAAAACAAATTCATCTGCAAACTTCATTTTGAAAAATTAAGTTTTTTTAAAAATACCTGTGATATTTGTCTGCACTTTTAAATGCTCCAGTTTCAAGTGAATTATTTTCTCAATCTTATTCAGTTTCTCTCAAAAATTGTCACCAACTTCAGAAAATAAATTGAAATGATGCAAAGTATTTAAGGCTTGGAGATCTTCTTTTCCTTCTGAGTTAGGGATAACAACATCACTTTCAACTTCTTCATTGCCACTGTGTATTTCATGACTACAACCTGGTACTGACTCCAAAGGATCTTCTTCAGTTTGTTTGACCATGAGATTTTTATCAGAGCATCATCATCAATCGCTAAATATTCTTCTATACTTGACATCTGTGGTGCACCCAAATGATTTAAATATCATGCAAGATCACTGGTTAAGCCAAAATTAAGCCAAAGTCTCAAAATTTCTTTGTTCTTCTTCAACGTGATTTCTTCGTCTTTTTGTTGAAGGATTGGTCCATTCAAAAGAATATATGCTTTACGACATGTGAAGAAGAACTCACAGATTTTTACCTCTAATTCCTGAAACTTGGCTCCCTTTAAGGTTTTCCTCTGTAAAGTTTTCCCTGAATTGACTGCCATTTCAAGTTCCTTCCTACCATTTAGAATGGTGGATAGAGTTGACACTGGTATATTGAAGAGGTCTGCCACTTCTAATAAGTTGTTTTGTTTCTTGTCATATTCTTCAATCTTCAGTTTTTCTGCAATAGAAATGATCTTTCTCTGTCTACATTGAGGTGCAGTATCCATTTTATTCTTTTATATTGTTATTATCATAAATTATCATAAAAAATCAATTATCATAAAATTAAATACAAATATAAAGATACGAGAAAATTTTTCCTCTTTGTCCTCCTCCAACTCTTACACCTATAGACAGCCTAGTCTTTCTCAGACCACTGTACATATACTAAGGTACAGAGGATGAAATGAGTCTCTCTTTACCTCTCTGGCAGCAGCTAAATGTCACAACCCAAGATCAGCAGGGCAATCACTCAGCTCTGTCTGAATCGGTGCAATATTATTAGTGCTTTGACATGATTTGGCGAACCCCCCATGCCAGGGCTAATCATAATTTCTTTGTCGCATTTTTGTCTCATCACCATGTTTCTGTTGCTGAGAAAGTTTTTTTTCATCGTCATCAGTATTTTATTCCAAAGAATGGTTGACTGGAGGCATTTTCTAAGGAGATTAATGTAGCTGTTTCCTTATTCCTTCCACATCGCAGTAATACGGCCGATTCTGTGAATTTCACTCTCACCCACAGCTGTGGCAGTTAATGCCGAACCGTCATATTCACAGTGCCTTCTGATGAAACTATGCCTTTCACCAGTAGTTGCGTATTGTAGGATCTGACTTTATAGAAATTAATATTGTTGAATGATGAAGAAGTTGTCGTCACCAAGACTCGAACCAACAACCCTATGCTCTGTAGTCCAGCTCGCTACCACTACGCTACCTCCACCCCCCAGTTTCATTAAGCAGGCTGAAATTCTTGTGGTGAAATCCTTACATATCGCACGAATGAAGAGAAATATCGTAACTGTGTACATAACACTTTTTCATGCGGAATAGCAACTGTTCGGTAAGAAAGTCGTCAATTCTGTTTCGATGAGGAAGAAACGTTGTTGTGACCCTAAAGTTTCTCAGCAAGAAGGTTCAATGCAAAAATTTAAATGATTTCGTAAATGGTAAAAATTTCGTATTTTAAAGTGCGCACAAGGCACCCGATACAATCTTTTTTAATTATAATTTATTAAAAATAGCTATTTCTTTGTGATTGCATTGTATTCTCTGGCACCTTGAAATGAGTTGGTTCTTTGCTTCATTTCCTTTATTTTTGACCCACGTAAACTTGTGTATAAAATTCCATTAAAAAATGCATGCTTGTGTGAGGACAGTGCTTGCTTGCAGGCGACCGAAAATATTCCCACATGGAACAACTGTTGGTGTTCCTATCTCAGGGTCAATATCTTTATCCAGGGCAGTATGGTGAGTACTGATTAGGGGAATGACTCAACAACTTATCTTGGAATCAGTGCTGGTATGTCATTTCTTGCTCAAGTTGTTTCAGTAGTGATTACCAGGTTTTTCAGAGGCTCTTTGCAGTTGCTACAGTTAGGATGGAGAAGAA
>WURS02000015.1:7337917-7352521 GCA_011762765.2 Rhinocypha anisoptera | reverse complement strand
TTGGCTGTCTCTCACTCCCGGTCTTACCTTCAACTAATACCTTTTCCTGCATTGTCTGCAAGTCTAGCTCACCGCTCTATATGTTCTTTTATTCAGTCGATCAGCTATGAAATACATAGCACCAGGAAATGACAGACTGGAGCACAGATTCCAAGATAAGTTGTTCATTCATTCCCCAGGGAAGTCTGTGGTATAAAATTACAGTCTCTTCTCATAAAAGCTCACAAAATCTCTTGTTAAGCCTTCCTTACAATATAGATTCGCGAGGCATGATAACGTAATGCGAGTTCAAATCCTGCGAGTTATGCAACCCGAACAGCGCCCACGCCAAAATCTATGTACTCGATATAGCGATAGTGCAGATATGATCACTCATAATAAGCGGCAGAACTCCCTATGTTTTAACACATGAACCAACCAACGCAAAACGATCACTCGCTATAGCGGTACTCTCGTTATAAGCCATACTCGCTATTGCACACTTCTACTGTACTTTAATCGATGACTGCCATTAAAATCGAGTGAATATACCCGATTTTGTTGCAGTGTCATTAACTTCTGCGGTTTTATTTTGTAAAAACAGAAGGCTACTTCCACTGGGGACCAAAAAAACTTTTTGTAAAATCGTTATATCGAATTTACATAGTATCAAATAATAACTCCATAAGAATACATAGAGGTTGTTCGGGACCGCTTCGTCACTTGCATAAAATCAAATTTTTCACAAAATCAGAATACGTAAAATCGAGATTCTACTGTATATACATACATAATATGTATATATTTTTGCCTCTTCCCACTCAAATTGCATCTGACAATGTTGTATCACAGTGAAACACATAGTACCCTTATTAAAGTCTGTCTCTATTACATTAAAGTTCTTTCTCTATTAAAGGTTGCAATGTGTGTTGTCAAATGAATTTAGCATGCAATCTTTGTTCCATCCATTATTAGCATGTTCATTCATTTCCATTGTAAAATTACTGTAGAGCTTGGAGAATGAACTTGGTAATGCTCTTTATCTTCATCAGTCATCAGTGATTAAAAAAAAATAATTTAACCTATTTTCATGGCTTATTTGTTGCACATGGTTATTATTACATATTAAAATTTTTCGAACAGGAGGGGAAGTGCTTCTCAAGAGCACTGAAATACCTGATGTGAAAAGTATGTCACTATTGGCTTCCCCTCCCGCAAATTATGGATGTTGCTATTTCATATGAACAGTGAGCTATTCCTGACGGGTCATGTCAGCTCAAAAATTGTATTTTGTGTATGCTTACTAGAAATATCCATTTTTAAAAAATCATCTTATGTTACTCACAAATAGATTGTAGTAAAATATTCAGTATTTATATGTATTTGGTGAGTTTTACCATGAAATATTTCTTTTTCATGGAAGAGATTAGTATGCTTCATTTAATGAGGATGAGTTTCACAGATTCTGTGGTATCTCTCCTGTGAACATGTTAATTTGGAGCTCCTTAAATAATTTTTCTCTAGCCCTTTAAAATATTTTAATGGTGCCTAATCTCCATTGAGGCTTGGGCAATTATTTAACAGTTAGTACAAATTGAGATGCTCATAGTGAGTAAATTTATGGGTGGCTGTTTCAAATATCAGTTTTGGGTATTGTTAATAGATGAAACTTCTGTTGACATATTATTTGAAATGCCGAATAATCATGGAGAGGAGAATAAAATCCTTTTTATGATGCTTCCTCCTATGCAATGAGACTTAATTTCTGAATAGGTTTTGTCTTTCATGAACATTTCATGATAAATTTCATTTCATTATTGACATTAAATATGTGAAATAAAAATACTTGTAATTCACATAATATATGTCAAAAATACTTGGAGTTCCATCTCACATGTGATTGGATCTAAAGACATTCACTAGGCTCAGCATTTGTTTATTGCCTTCTACTTCCATTGAGTCATTGTATTGGTATTTAAATGAATTATGAAAATATTGTTTAACTTATTAATTTATTTTGAATATTTCAAAACTAAGTAATATGGTAACAAGACATTAATAAGCTACAATAACATAATTTCTGCAATTAAAACAGATTGTGATAAAATTTTGATACTTTTTTAAGCTGTTACCATGAAAAAAATGTAATTTTTGTCTGGGGCAGTAGATTAGCACTAAAAAATTACTCTTAAGGTTACTTAGGTTAGCATAGGTCTTAAGTACCTAGGCTTAACCCTTAGGAACAACTTCACACACTTTATTCTAATTAGTGTATTTCCCTATTCCTTTCTTTCACAAAAAATTCAGTATGATAATAGTTGTTTTGTAGAAGACCATCAGTGGCACCTCTTAATGACTTTTTTCCTCCATTTTACTCTTGTCTTTTTTCACTTTATGAAAATACTTCTTATTATTGCCAACAATTCCTATTTGGCTAACCCATACTCTGCTCATACCAGAATAACTTCATGTTCAGTCTAGAAATTATTATTAAACTCTAAAGCTTTAAGAATTTAGGAATTATTGGAAAATCGTAAACTATTATTTTTAGTGTCTAATTAAAGAAAATTTAGGGATTTTTTTAGCTATACACAGAATGTATTTTACTGGAACAGTAATTTTATAAGAATTCTGATTACAAAAGTCTGAATTTACACTAATAAGTTTTTGCATCGACCTTTGTGTGATAGGGAGCAAGTTTTCGAGTTGCATTTCTAAGCAGACAATAGCTCATAAAGAGATGAACTTTCCTTTTGACACATGAGATCAAGGCTCTCATTTCAATATTAAACTTTCATGCCTAAAAATTCTTGATAGTGTTTAAAATTTAAAAATCAAAGTATAGTAGTATATTTAACATTTTATGATTTTAACATTTGTGTCCTATATTTAATTTTAATGTAATTTTGATCTATTTAAACACTTTATTACATAATTTAAAATACGAGTACCATATTTACCTGATAATGAGACAGTTGTGAATATAAGATGACCTCACATTTTTTTAAGGCTAATTTTGGAAAAAATCCTTGTTTTATTTTGGGGTAAATATAATATTACAAAAATGTATAATATTTAATTACCACATTTAACTGATTACAGTAGAATCTTGATTTTACATAACACCTCGGAACCTTGATTATCAGTATTTTCTAAAAGTGAGATAATGGCTGATTTTGATAAATTTGATAAGAATTTGTGATGAATCATAATAAATTACTATACTTTTGACCATTATGACTATTGTCTACAAAAAGGTCATTTATGCATTAATCAGTAATTTAAAATAAAAATATTTTAATCAGCTGATTTAAACTAATTTAACACCACTGAATCGGTCTAGTATTATGTATCAGTATTTTGAAAATCTGTCATCTGTCAAAACACCATGCCAGGGGTTACTGTTACCTCATCATTATGTTTCTGTCACTGAAAAGTATTTTTTTATGCTTGCTGAAATACAGCAAAATCCTTACATGTAGTTCAAGTGAATAGAAATATCCTAATATTTTACATATGTAATATTTTTTTCACTTGGAATTTGGCCTGTCAGGTGAGAAAGTTGTCATTTCCTCTATTTTAATGAGGAAATGTTTCATAATTGGTTTTTATTCATTTTTTGCATAATAATTTCATATTCATTTTTTCATAATTCATCCATTCCACATCCATTCAATGTTTTCGTAAAATTTAGTATTTTGAAGTGCACATGTAGCAAGCAAGGCCATATTTTGCAATTATGACTCTTAAAGTCGTCATTTAATTGTTTGTGTTTACACTATTCTCTAGCTCCTTAATAATGGTTGATTCTTCGATTTATTTTCTATAATTTTTGACTAACCTAAACCGTGTACCTATCAAATTCTGCTGAACAATATGTGCCAGTGTGACAACAACACTCATGGAAGATCCAAAAGACAGCTTGTCACTCAGAACAGCTAACAAGGTTCCTATCCTCACAGTTATTGTTCCTATGCTTTCTATCTCAAGGTTAGTGCCTTCTGGTTGAGTATTGTAAATAATTATGTAGACTAAAAAGAATCAAAGCAGTAATTAGCTACTGTTGAACCATGTGGTAATGTTTAGAATTAACTACATTTAATTGAAGCCTGACATTAAAAAGATTACTCTGGATTTTGCTAAAGTTTCGTTAAATTCAGTTGTTAAGTTTCGTTTCATAAAGATATATTAATACTTCAGCCAGGGACCAAACAGCTTTAAGTAAAATTTTTATATCAAATTTATTTGATTTCAAATGGTAATGCAATAAAAATATGTAAAGGATTGGCTGGGACCTAACTACCGTGTGTTTAAAATTGGTATACATAAAATCAAGATTCTACTGTATAAGATGACCTCAAATTTTTCTGATATTAAATTAGAAAATAGTCCTAGTCTTATTTTCAGATATATACAATTTATTTTTCAAAATAAAATATATTCCCTGAATTTAAATTTTCAGTCATGAAAATTATTCAATGCTACAATTGCTTTAAAAAGTAATGAGGTAATTATCTAGTTTTACACAATTTAATTTATATCTAGTGCATAACTTGCATTTACGTGAGTACTACTAACTAAGAAGCTAGATGATTCTATGCCTTTTGCAAAGGGAAGAATATTGTATTTAAATATGAAATTGTTTTAATACTTTGAAAATGTCTTCTAAATTTAGGTTGTGACCCTAGCTACTCAAGTTGAAGCTCAGAATCAAGTTGTACGCAAGCTTGAAGAAAAGGAAAGAATTTTACAAAATTCTGTTGCCACGGTCGAAAAAGAGCTTGCCTTAAGACAGCAAGCTATGGAGGTGCATAAAAGGAAAGCAATTGAAAGTGCACAGTCAGCTGCAGATTTGAAATTACATTTGGGTGAGAGCTGTTTTTTCCTGTCAAATTTAATGGTGGTTCTTAATGATCAAATTGACTTTTTTAGGGATCTATGGAATATATGCTTAAAATATATTAACATTATTACACATCTGCCTGCTCAGAAGAAATTATCTAATTCACTAGTCAGTCATACTACAGTAAAAGATGGAATATAATTCCCCAAAATGTATTTGTTTTGATTAATACTGATCAGAGGTGCCCCTCTGTAGACCTAATGTTAACTAATTATTAAAATTATAGAGGCGTCAATGGAAAATTATGTTACTTGCAAAACCGTGTAAATAATTTGGTTTTCTTAACCCTTACACTGTATTTGCCATGTTAACTTGAAAGAGATTTTCCAACTCAAAAGACCTATAGTTAATCAGATGAAACTTTTCCTATGTAAATGAATGAACAATGTGCATACACGTCATTCAAAGGCGAGTAACCCAGGTTTAGAATATTACTCTTCTGTGCCCCAACTCTGCAGGATTCCTACCCTTTTCCTGGTCAGTGGGATCCCACTCTTTGACCTTCAGTCCCCTATGCATCCCTCTAGTAGCAGAGGGCCACAGTCAACATAACATTTTTTCAATAGTTTTCCTTTAAAAAATATTTGTTGCACTCCCTAAATATATAGTCTGGGAATTGAATTTAATGTGTTTCAAAGATCATTTTCCAATTTTAAGCAAAACTCAAGCGTTAATATTAACAGAAAATTTAAGGTGAATTTGCTAACTATTTCAGTTGGATGAATTTAAAAATGCAAATACTAATATTCAAAACACACTATATATTTCCAACTGATTTTTGGAAAGGTTTTTGGTGTCGTAATAATCTGAAACTTTTTAGAGCGATCACATTTTTGTAAGGTACTATACCAAAATCATGAATACCAATGCCAGAATTTCTCTTAAAAGTGCTGATGGTCTGAAAAATATGAGACGTTCATTTCTGACATCATAGATTTAAAAGTTTGAGAGTTAAGTAACTAAGTACAGTGATTAACATTCTAATTAGACAGGATACAATTTCCGGCATAACTTTGTGGAAGTCATTCATTGTAGGGAATTTAGAAGAATTAACTTTGCTATTTCCACATAAAAATTTGGTCTAACCATGGTTTTGTTACATAGTAACATTATCAAGGATTGTTACATAGTACCTTGATAATGATACATTTTAATGATACCATGGTGGAACCAAATAAATATTTATGTGGAAATGGCATAGTTAATTCTTCTAAATTCCCTACTAATTAGACAGCTCATTAAAAGAAAATGTTTAGGATCCAAGTGTGGACAAATGTAGTTTGTGATAATTTTTCACTCTTCCAATACATTCAACTATTCTCATTTGGATGTTGAACATATGCCAGTTAGCTTCTGAACCTCATCTTTATTTTTCAGGGTTTGGTTGATTTTTGGTTCTTCGATTACTGTTAATCTTCTCATTATGTTTACTGTTAATCTTACATGTCATCAAAAGTTTTCTCCCTCCCTCTTTTCTCTTCACTGTGCCCTCTAAAACATCCCTTGTCAAATACTCTCATTAAATGTCCACTTATACATGCTTTCCATTTTTCTTTGGTGGGAAGTAAACTTCCTTCTCCTACTCTTCTTAACACCTATTTATCCCTAATCCTATCTGACCATTTTATATTTAACATTCTCCAGATACATATTTGTATTCTTTTCCTATCTCCTTTCATTAAGGCAATTTCTCACAAATATACAGAAACACTCCAAATAAAATATTTTTGCCATACTCTTTTTCAGCTTAAAATCCTCCCTACTTTTCATGGCCTTCCTTTTAAAAGCTTTTTACCTTCCTAATTCTCACCCCGATCTGTTTCACTTTTCCAGTCCTTGGTTACTGCTATTTACATATACTTGTACACTTGCTCTAGTTGATCACCTTCAACATATGTGTATCTCTTTTGGTCTTCCTACTTTCATTACCTTCTTTGTTTGATCAATTTTTAGTTCATTTTCTTTTTCAAATTCCTCAATAGATTTACCATTCTCTTTAGCTCTCCAGTACTTTCAGCCAACATGATCATGTCATCTGCAAATCTGATACATTTTATTCTTCTCTCACGTGTATTCTTCCAGTATTCTGCTACCACATCTTCCACATAGATATTATAAAGTTAGAAATAAGCTGAATTCCTGTCTCACTTCTTTCCTAGTAGAAACAATTCTCTTCTACTGTTTCCTATTCTCACTATTGCTTTCTGTTCTCCATACTGATTTCTTATCAAAGTTTTTTTCCATCCTATCATCTCCTTAATATTTCACTACCTCTATCAGATTCCCTCATAATAAACAGTTGAAAGCCTTCTCCAAATTATAAGGACCTCTATGAATCATAATTTATGCTTTCTTTTTCTATGTATCTTTCCACAATTTAAACTTCCCAAGTCAACTGAGCTTTGAAAAAAAGGAAAATGTTTTCTTTAAATATTAAATTCTTGTCAGGAGGTAAAAAAAAGTCCTCCCTATTGGATCTCTGGGGACAGTGTACAAAGACACCGGACAATAGAAATAAATAGAAAAAAGCCTTAGGATTCTGACTTGGAATGTAAGAAGTTGCTCTAAATCAAATAAAGTTCACCCAAACCAAAGAAAGGAATAACCTAGAATAAATATTTTGAGATGTAAAATAAATGAGGGTCTTTCTTACAAGGTTAATTGAAGATCAAAATGCTTACATATGGAGTTTTTTCTCTCTTGTAATATTTTTTACATCCATCCCTTTTTCCTCTTTTATCTTGCCCATGTTTCAAAGTTGTAACAAATATTATATAACTGTTGACACTCATGACCCAAAAAATGTACGCAAGCACCTCACTTAAAATGTAAGTTTGAAAATACTACATCCTTCTAAATCTATGTATTAAGAATGGGAATTTCATAATTGCCAGTTGGATAAAAATAAGATTGAAAAATTTTCAGAGCAGAGGAAAAAGATTGGTAGTATAGTACATAGGACTCTCAGAACTTGAAAACACTGCTAGCTACAAGTGGATACGTGTTATTGGATAAGATTACCAACAGACCTGTTGAGTCAAGAGCATAACTTGGAACAGAATTAAGCTTACTGACCAGGACTCCCAGCTGGCAACTAGTATAGAAAAGAAATATCATATTTCAGTTGCTAGATTATCAATATGATGCATTCTTAACATTATTATTACATAATATTTGTTAAATTATACTTACTATTTGATTACTTATTTGGACACTTATATTTCATGTAGTGCTTTGATCTCAAAACCAAGATATTGAAAATCTCTAATGTATCAAATGTATGTTATGTACAGTCAAAGTCCCTTATAACAAGTATGGAATGTAACAAGAATCTCACTGTAGTGAGTGATTTTCTGACCTTTGTCAGTCTTACAGGTAAAAGCATACAGTGTTCTGTCAGTTGTAACAGTGGCCATTTTTGCAGTATCATCATAACAAGTACAAATTTTCCATCTTTGTCATTTGGGTTGCGTACTCTTGGATGTTCTGTTCGGGTATCATCCCTAATCACAAAGTTAGATAAGTATACAATCTAAAGCAATTTATTAGTTAAAAGAGTGAAAGAAATTTGAAGGTGGAGATACAAATTACCACTACCCAATTTAGTGTTTTCCAATGTGCTTAACTTTTTTTCTACTGGGGTACAAATGAGCTTCATCTGATTTGCTGAATAAAATGTGATTCAGTGTTACCAAGATGTCATAGCCAAATCTCTGAGAGCCTTCCTCTCTAGGCTGTATATTGCAAACAACAATCTGTCAAACCAGTTAGTTTAGAAGGGAAATTGAAAATGACTGCAAAGTAATCTCTGCAAGATATTTGATTACAATGGGATGAACATTACACAAGACAAAGTCTACAAGCTAACAAAATGGCTGAGGAGCACCTACATATGCTGTTTTGTTAGTTTGTAGTAGTCTTGAATGTCAGTCACATGTCAGGGACAGCATGTGCGGTCAGTGTCTCACAAGTCAATTTACTTTCAGCTTTTTGAGGGCTAGCTAATGAAAGAGGAAATTCTAGTGATGGAAAGGAAATGAAAGGGTTTGGATTTAGCCCAAAATTTTGAAATTGTCCAGGCATGCGAAAGTAAGAACATGAATAAAACTGAAATCAGTAAACAACATGGATCATCAGAAAAAGTAAAATCTATTGTTTTACAAAAAAATAGGGCATGGAAAAACTTTTGGTCATGATGTGGCAAGATGGGGAAGAAAATGAAGGGTCTTTTGTTTGCCACTTGGAGAACAAAAGACATGAAGGTCACAAGGGTGTGGTAGTTAGCAAGGCGAACAAGTGGGGTGGGATTTTCGTTGTTTGTGTCCCTTGGGTATCTACTCTTTGTTTGTGATTGCATACATAGAAGGGATGTGGGTAGTCAAACAAAACTGGCTTGCATCAAGTAAAAGTACATGAGGAAAACCTTGTAAAAATTTTAATATGAAAAATTCCTTGATGTACAATGCCATCAAATATGGTGATGACATGCTGTTAGCTGTTGATTGCTAAAGCTATTGCTTTTCCACAGCATATTTTAAAAGAGTAATTATGGTTATGTAATAAATTGTTCTAATTTACAAATTCATGTACCTCCCATAGATGAAATCAATTATTTTTTGGACTCAAATGCATTTACGAAATAATTCTGGAATCTTGTCTCCACCACACTCACAGCACTAAGATTCACAATGACGGGGCTGTTTAATATTCGGTATTGGTTGTAGCGAGTATCTGTTATAAAGAGTACTTTCATGCCTTTTATCAGCGCTTGTTATAGAGTACTTTGACTGCATTTAAATTCGATTTCATTCACTTACACAATGTTAAAATCAAGAAATGTTTGAATACAGAATAATATATATCTCTTCATATTTTCATCATTTGTATCTTAAGAACAAAAACTTTTTTTCCAGAAAAATATCATGCTCAAATGAAGGAAGCTCAATGTGTTGTGGCAGAGAAAACAAGTGCACTTGAAGCAGAAGCGTACAAAACAAAAAGATTGCAGGTAAGTAAGATCTAGTTTCCACTTATGGATTAATAATGAGCAGTGCCCTTCCCATGGGCCTTGGTTATTCCAAAGACCTGTAGAATTATACAGGCTGGAGTAGTGATGTTTGCTCCTGGTAGGTTTCATGTTAGAAAGGTTGAAGGGTAAAAAATTACATGAAAGGTAGTCTAAACAGCATCTGTTCCTCAATGGGGCATCTTTAAAGGTATTTGATCCCCAGTAGGGCTGTGATAAAGTGACAGTTTTTGCTAAAAAATACATTGAGGAAGGAACCAGGATCCACTGATAACTCTTCTCTTGTGGTGAATACTAATGGCTTTGCTTTTTTAAGGAAAAATTAATTCTAAAGTGTACAAATTTTAAACCTGACTATTGAAAAGCTCAGGAACTGTGCCTTAGTGCCTACTGTGCATATCTTGGTTAATAATTTCATTGCTGGAATATGTAATTATATTTTTTATCAATGCAGGAGGAAATTGCACAGTTAAGGCGGAAGGTGGAGCGTATGAAGAAGATAGAAATGGCTGGTACAGCAGATGAAGTGATGGCAGAAGAAATAAGAGAGTATAAAGAGACACTGACGTGCCCTTCGTGTAAAGTTAAAAGGAAGGATGCTGTGCTTAGTAAATGCTTTCATGTGTTTTGTTACGACTGTTTACGAACTAGATACGAAACTCGCCAGAGGAAGTGCCCCAAGTGTAATGCAGCTTTTGGTGCCAATGACTATCACAGACTCTATTTATCAACGTAATATGGCCTCATTTGCATTTGTATATTAGTTGAAAGGTTAATACATCAGTATTAAGACTTGTAAAGGAGTAATAGATAGGCATCTAGCACATTCTCTCCCAAGTGCTTCATTTAGAGATGTTGTTTATTTGGGCTGCGGTTTGGTAAGTGCATAATGTCCAGTAACTCCTCATTGTTTATAATATATGTTGCTGTGTTGTTCGACATCTGATTATCAACTTTACTTAATATTTAAATAAGAAGCAAGGTGACTGAATATTTATAGCTCTAACTTTTATTTTTGTGTTATTTATGGCATGAAATTACAAAGGAATTACCTAGAGTATGGGCAAAATCTGTTTTGAATATGTACATTTTTTCATATTATTTTATGTCCATAATTAAAGTGAAAATTGATGAATTTTTTATTGCTGCTTCATTTTTCAAGGGTAGTTAATTTTTGAACTGAAATATGCTCATATTCATAAGTTTCTGGACCATATTTTGTATTGATTAAAATTTCTTTACAGTCTTCTCATGACTTTTTGCCTCTCACATAAATTTTTATACATATATAAAACATTTCATTTAAACCCATTCATCTGAATGTGTATCAATTGTTAATTTGTGCATCATTAATTAATAAAGTTATTCTTAATTTCCTGTAACTAGGAATGGAATGGTTCCAAATTACACCAGTATACAGTTTAGTCAATTAAATTTCTGTTCCAGTTCCATCCACGAGTATGATAAAGTCTACTGTTTAAGTTACAATGGAAGGAAGGTGGAAGGTCATTAGTTAAAGCTAATGTGAAATTTAATACATTTCCATCACTATGAATGCTAGTGCAAAGAGTTAACGTACATGAACTATGGAGATATGTGATTCAATTTACTGAAGAATATATTGAAAAATTCATGATTTGTAAGAAGAATATTTCTTTATAAAGTCTCATTCACAACTAACACCAATTCCAACCCAGTATTATCAACTGGTAGCATTTTCTTGCCACTGCTTGCCTTGAATTTAAATTTTTTAATCTTGTTATATTGCCAGCTGATTTCCTTCTTTACAATTTTTCCATAGTCACATACTTTATTCTGAACACTCTAGACTAAAAAAATCCTCAAAAGTTTTGCAATAAACTTTAAAATGGCACAGGTTTATAAGTAATTGATCAGTGTAGAATATAAATGCCTTTTGAGATGCCATTGAGTTTTTCCTTTTAAGGCACTACAATGCAACAGAAACGTCTGGTGGGGATAACTTGGACTGCATCTGTTCAAATTTCAAGTGCCTTTCAGAACATTGATTTTCTCTACATTATTGAAAGTATTAAAATTTACCCATCTTGCATAAGACATGATACTCGGTAAGTTATGCAAACCTAATTATAGTAAAATAATCTCATAATGTAAGCACCACAGAAATAATCTCATTCAACTGACTCAATGTCAATTGAATGAGATTAATTAACTCATTCAACCGACTAATTAAATAATATGTATGCTTTCATGATTAATAAAAGAATACATATTATTAACACATATGTAGTTAATATTATCTATGCTTTTCATTAAGACCACCACAGTATTCAACCTGAAGGTTGGTATGTTAAGTGAGGGTAGGGCTCACCTAGTACTAAGCCCACTGCGTGTGGAAATCCACACATCAGGGTAGAGGGACTAGTTACTTTCCCTGTGCCACCTGTGGTATCCCACGAAGATGTGGTTCCCGAAAACTCACTCAGCTTGGCTTTAGCTGGAGGTGTCCGGAGTCGTCACTGGGTCTCGAACCCGGGTCCCCTGGTAGCCAAGCACTACCCATTGGGCTACCATGATCTCATTTTAAAAGACCAACGAGGCCAAAATAAATTTATGACAGACTTGTAGCATACAAGAAAACAAGCTTTTTAAGATTTGGTCTGCCACTGAGCTCATGTACTATATTGTATATAAAATTGTCATATTCTTGCCTCAAATTAAGATCAAAACTTTGTTTATTTCTAAAACCTGTCTTCAACCATAGTCTACGGTCTATTTGATAGGTGAAGGTCAATGTAGGTGTGAAAATTAACACAATGGTTCAGGGGTAAGTTGCTTTCCCTGTATGCTGTATGTTGTTTCCCAAGTCGATGTGGTGGCCAGAAAATCACTGTGTTTAGCTGGAGATGTCCAGGTGTCACCAGGCCTTTAACCTTGGTTCCATTCAGAAGCTGGACATACTACCCAGGTACTACAACCTCTTATTTACTACAATTTTGATTTCATTTTTCTCGTATTTTATTCCTTAAGAGATAACACACCATCTCTTGGTGGCATTCCTGCATTGATTGTTTGAAATATGGAATTGAAGGGCTAGAACCAGCTTTATTCTGTGACGGAAATTAAAATCACTGGGTGAACCCCACAAATTTTTTAATGAGACTACCTAGGTTTCAACACGTTGTGTCGTCATCAGGTGATGTTGACACAACATGTCGAAACCTAAGTCGTCTCGGTAAAAAATTTGTGGAGTTGACCCAGTGATTTTAATTTCCGTAATGGATAACCTCCACCATATCACGCCAGAAAATATTACTGTTGTTTATTCTGTGAAACGTATTGTCAAATAGTTCTAATCTGAGCATATTACATATTTTCATAAAATTATCCAAATTTCAAATAGTTTATAATTTCTCATGGAAAATGTTGCCATGGGCAGAAGGCATTGCCTCTACTCGTTTAAGTGCTCCCCATTGTAACAAGAGAATAAGAAAAGGTATTGGATGATGAAAAACAACCAATTTTTACATGATGCATTCACTATCCCCTTTGATCTCTCCCTCTTTATGCTGTTTGACTTTAATATTTTCATATAAAAACATTACTCCTTGCAAATCCAATTGTGATTAATGTCAATGTGTGTATACCCTTCTTGGGAGCATAATTCAGTATTTTGTCATATGAAAACAGTAAATATTTGATTAGTGGGTTGGTTACTATAGATCAAAGGTTGACTGGGTTATCCTGTGGGTAGTGTGCTCGCCAGCTAACGCAAAGGTCACGGGTTTGAATCCAGCATAGGGTATGGATATTGTTTGTTGAAAAGGGTTTTTTACATGATTTGTAGAGGTGTGAAATGGCCATAGCTGTCGAAGCACTCTGTAAACAAAGACACTTTACTACTGAAGATTAAAATTTAAGAAATAGAACTGAAGAACATGTTACCTTCTTCTTATGGTTCATTTGGGTCCTTGGAAGACCAAGTTGTCCTATTGCTCTCGGCTTTATCGGGTGCTGCGTCCGCATTTGTTGACAAATGCAGATGCAGCACCCGATAAAGCCAAGAGCACTTGGACGATGCCACAAAAACCTTCATACCAATTTCAAGTTGTCCTATCTCTAATTTTAAAACATGGATACTTTCAGCATTCCATGTCACTTGTACATTTACGCTTTGTAAAATTGATGGACCAGAGATTCTAGAATGTAATCTACAGGAAAACTAGCTCCAAAGGAATTAAAACTAAAAGGGATCTTGGTTTTGTACCTTTTGAATGACTCAAACGATTTTAAGGTTTTCTATTTATTACAAATTTATTTGCATTTTATAAAACTTATATTTTGAAATTGTCTTCACAATTGCCATTCTTATTCTTGAGGCTCAATTACATGATATATATATATATATATAAATAGCACATGAGTTGCCTCAAGTGAGAAGATGATTGTCACACACAAAAAACACAGGTACAGAGATAAAAAGACTCACTATTTTAAATTTTCGGTGGCTGCTGAACCACCTTTATCAGATAGGAAGACGAAACTGGGTCTGGGCATTGATGGGACATATATATAAGAGGCAAGAGAGGGGAAGTGGTAGGGGAAATTTCTGGGAAGTGTAAGGGATTGGAAGGTGAGGAGTGGGAAGACTACAAAGTTAAAAATGAAAATGAATATGCCTGGCTAGAGAGAGGAAAAAAAATAGAAATTGGCAGAA
>WURS02000015.1:7293639-7313159 GCA_011762765.2 Rhinocypha anisoptera | reverse complement strand
GGTCCGCAGTTTGCCTTCGTCCCCCGAGGCATCGTGCCCCCCCGAGGACCTCTCTGTTCGTTCCCTGGTGGATAGGTTCGAAGTGGGCCGGAGGCGGCTGGTACCGCCTTTACCTGAAGAGCTCCCCCGTCCCTCCCCTCTGCCATCTCGCAGGAGGGTGCTTTCGGAAGGGGAGCAAGGCCGCAAAGTTCCTCCCCCAGCCGTGCCCCCTAGGAAGTCGAGTCTCGGTCGATCGCCGGCATCGTCTGGGGATGAGTCATCTAATGCTGCTGCTCTGGGGGGAAGGACGCTCCCTTTGCGGCTGCCCACATGCTCGCCGGGCGGGTCCCGGCTGTGTGGAACTGCTTTGTACAATACTGTTTAATAGCAATGTGTTTCGACAGTTGTGTTTTTGACAAACTAGCCCCAGTGCTCCTTTTTGTGACTTTTGAATTGTGAGCTTTGGTTACAAGCTTCATATTGGCTGTGGAGGTGTCAGCTGGGGTGTTACACCATCTTCAGTGTCACCTGTACAAATATCAGTGGCCAAGACTTATTTCCTTTACCTCAGACTTATTAAATTATCTTGCAGTTGGAGAAGTTGAGGTTGCAGTTGCATATCACCAAGACTTGGATATCATCACTTTTAAGCTAAACTCATTTTTCACAGGGATGGTGGGTATTTATCTGGCAGCCGTTACAAGTACCCAGTGCCCACCACCCCATTAACTCTTCAAATGGACGGCAGGAGAAGGGTACAAAATGTAAACTTAGCATGGAAGTAAGCTTGCTGAAATACCAAATTCACTCTGAAACAACTCTTCTGTCTGATAATAGATTCTCTACAGAAAGGAGAATTATGTTGCATAAATATGTACATTAGATTTTTTATTGTTGTTGTGATAATACATTCTTAAGTTTATTGAATGAAATATGCCAGAGTATTTATTTAACAACCCCGTTAGAAAAACCTCATTATCCTCCCATAATTCTAAAGGTGCATGAGATAAAAGGTCTCCAACATTTCATTGAATGATCCATAATTTATTTCACTCACATGGATAATAAGCTAAATGTTTGAATACTGGCAGGATGCATTTATCTGTGATAATTCAAACTCTTTAAAGTGCCTTCCTACATGCTTTTTTTATGGATTTCGATTCCTCCATTACAATGGATAACCACAAAATTATTTTTTTTTACAAATAAAAAAGGGTGTTTTCTAAGGATGTACCTAAGAAAGCATGAATAGTTTGTGAACTTTTTGTTCAAATAAAAAGAGTGATAAACAGCTCTATCCTGCTTATAAACATTTCCAAAAAGAACTTAAATTTAATGTAATTAAGGAATATTTATATTAAATGCTCCAATATAACCACCACACCAACTACATGGAAAGTAATAAATGACAACAAAATCTTACTGTGGCAATGAGGCCACCTTGTGTCTCCTTCAGTGATACTCCATTCTCAAATCATGCAACCATTACTGACAACTTCAATAATAAACTTTGTAACTAATCTTCCTCCCAAAAAGTTAAAAATAAGCCTCCCATTGATGCAGCCTAAATGGAGTATCTTTTTTCCTATATGGCCGATATGAAATAAATCATCTACATATAAACAACTTTAAAAACAGCTGGTTATTAGATATAGTGGTGAAATCCCCATGCCTATAGTTGTTTCTCCCTTAGCCTATAGTTGATGCATCTCCCTTATCAGTAATTTTCAACTCATCAATTAGTAAAGGAACTTTTCCAGATCTCTTGAAATCCACTGATGTCACCCCAATATATAAAAAGATTCATCCACAGTCTGGGAACGATGGGCTCTCTGCTTTTGTAAATGCATTTGAAAGGTTACACCAGAGCATAATCGACTATTTGAAAGCAATTAATATTCTTAAAAATGTTCAGCATGGTTTTTTTGAATCTTACTCCACAAAATAATATCTTTGAACAACTTATTTAAGTATGTAATGCCTCCCAAGATTGTAAATTAGCTGCCGGAATATTCTTTGACTTGAGCAAGTTTCGGTAGGGTTAACCACTCTATCTTAACTACATCACATTCGAATATCTTCCAAAGTTATTACTTGGATAAGGTCTTTTCTTATAGACAGTCAGCAATTTGTGAAATACACCTTTACATAAAATGAACTTATTGTAAATGCAACCGCTGAAGCTTTGAAGATTAAAGCTGGAGTTCTCCAGTACTGTGGTACTTAAATATGAAATAATACTTTTCAAATGAACGTATTAAGTTGCGGATTGAATTCCGATAGAAAACAAAATCAATATGGCTGTATGAACTGTGTAACGTGATGCCATTACTCGGACAGAAACCCAAGAAGTCTACACAGTAACTTTTCGCCGGGAAAACTTGAGATCCTTCATCGTGATACACATAGATTTTGTTTAACTAGAAAGATATAAACTAGTATGAAAGTCGTTAAAATGAAGGACGCTATGACTTTGAAAACTTAAATGTTTTTACTCTGCAGAAAATCATTTCAAATAATTTAAAACAAAGTTCAAATTGTAATTGTCTAAGCTCCGTTTCGTCTGAATGGGCGGGTGAGAAGAAATAACACAAGAAATGCGAATAGCGTTCGCTAGCCCTCAATGATTCGTTCACATGATGCATAAGAACGAGTCAATCGAGAGTGGAGAGAGGTGTTGTACGTGTTAATCGGCAGTCTGTTATTAGGGCTCAACGGTTGGATTGGGAAGTGCGCTATTAAATTTGCTGCAGCATTTAAGTAAAGTCATAAGTTAACAAATATTCGGCCGTTCATTTTTACTGTTTCAATATTGTTAGGACCTTTATACATTCAGGATGAAAATCAAAGGTACGATGTGACTTTTAATATTTCATTCGATTTATCAACAAGATGATTTTTCTCTATGACAATATCCTTCCTGCAGTTGGTGGTAACATTTTGTTTGTGAGCTCATTAGTTTTGGTATTATGAAGATTGAAACATGCCTACATGAACATTAAATAATTTATTTACTGCCATTATTATTGAAAATTACTAAGAAATATATTTCTTATACTTAATATTCTACGTGTTTGTATAAGAATATTTTTTTCTTATAGCTGGACCAGTTGTGGACATCCTTGGAGATGAGATGACTAGGTAAGTGAATACTCTTGAATAGTAAATGTTTTCTATTCCAACAGCTTCACAGACATTCCGACAGCACCAAACGTTTTAGCGGTCTCGAGAGTATCACAAACAAGGCATATTAATTAGGTTGTATTATCATATTTTGTTGTTTCGGTAGCATCATTTGATCTGGAACATGTAAACTTTTAATTTACACCTATACTACATAGTTTATATTTGTAAGGATTCCTGTATATTCTATTATACATATAGGCTCTGAAGGCATTGTATTTATAAATATGCCAACATTTCGTCGTCTGTATTCGAATATGTAAGTTTGAAGTTACGTATTTGCATGCGTAAAGTACTGCCATGATGCATTAAGTTCGTCTCAGATCAAAGTAAATTGTTTTGCACTCAGTCAAATATAATACGTTTATGGCTACGATCTCAATTAAGTTTGTCGGTAAAATTGATGTAGAGTTTTTGTTACGCAATATTACCCGTAATCCGTATCTGGAATTGTGCAATTTTTTCTCCTTGTGTCTGTTTTTGTAATTTGTAAGAATGAATAACCACAATTTCGTTCATGTTTCCCCAAACTTTTTACAGTAAAAGGACAGCGGCCTTTGTTCACTATGTTTTAAATACGTTTGAATGGCGGCAAGCCTTGGAGGTCCTATGATCCAGAGAATACATGTGGGAGAGCCAATATTTTGATTACAGACACTAGATAAACCATTTCATATTTCGTGAATTGTAACCTTGAAAAATAGCCTTGTCATGACGGTGCAACTTTCGTCGATAGATGGCAGAAAAGGCATTTAGCGTAGTATTTAAATTTGATTTATGGCGATTCACAATCAAAGAGCTTATAAGCTTTATTTTTTCGCTTGAAACAAATAATTAAGTTAAAAAATGAGATTGGTATATCACCTATGAAAAACTTTATTTATTAAATTGAAATCTTCTGATTCGGACCTCGTATGATACTTTCGTTCCTTCCGGATATCTTGACATGACTTGAGCGTAATTTAGCAAACTGATCCTTCCAGTCCCATCCTTCTATAGCATTTCCTCCCGGTCTGTAGAGCCTCACATTAATCAAAGTCTAAACTCGACTAAAAGATGTTTCAATTGTGCATTAGTGCTTATCAAACTTGAAAAAACCTAAAAGATAAAAGTAGGAATAATTATTTTTTACGGGAATGCCTAGATACACAGTTAATAAATGTGTACCAATATACCTAGGTTTAAATGAATGTATTTTTCTGTTTTGTTTTCTGAGTTCTCTCATTACAAAATAAAAAACATGAGCTTCAAAGAAGCACCAAAGGGATTTTTATTGTTCATTTAGCCCAAATTTGATTTATTTATTTATTCATTGATACCCTAGATGTATGCCTTAAACGAGTAGATCTTCACTTTAGCTAGAAATGTTGTTCTTAAAGAACTATAGTGTATTTACTTTTTCCATCTGCAAATACCAAGGGAAAAATAAAATTATTTACATTAAAGTAACACTGAAAGTCTTCGACTGCATTGAATTCAAATAACTTGGTGTCAGTTTAATGGATTACATCGATATACAAATCAAAATTGCTATTTAAAATGTCATTGTACTCTTGAATAGGGTAGACAAAAAGATTTTCCGCAAGATCTAAATTTTCGTGATTTCTCGCGGATATTATGTTTTCTTTTCCGCAATGTCTCTCGCTGGATGTTTACCTTTCCTTCTGCGCTAACATTAATCATTCAGTTCTACTTTGTCCATGAATACATTATGTCGCGTTTTTTTGCCTCATTCCCTGTTGCTTTTTAAATTTGCTGTAATGCAGTTTTATGTGGCTTATAGGTCCGTGGCAGTTTGTAGCGAGATGCTGGTGTTACTCACCCCTACTTCCCTCTCTGATAATGTTTACATTTTTAAAGTGATGTTGTAAACGTCTCATTTATCATTTCGTTCCTTGCCGCAACTCGAGTACATAGTAAGGTGCCGATTACATTGGCCAATTTTTTCCTATTTCCGAGGTATGTTACGCTTCAGGCAACTCTTCGCTTTTCACTGTCAGGTATTAACTGTCCTTCCGCTCCGTTAAGGAGTTATGTAACTCACAGGAAAACCTCTTACTCAGAATTGATTTCCTTTAAGACCAATTTTTAATATATAGTTTTCACTTAAGTCCTAAAGATTTCCAATGATTCTTATGTCAGTATAATCTTGGGTTATCTGCTGCGATACCACGCTTTTTTGTATCTTGAGGCACTAGTTTTCTTTGTGGGCTGACTTTCAGACTTCATTCAACTTCCGCTCGTAAATGATTGGTCATATTGCTGTCATAATTGGCGTGAAGAATACATAGGACAGGTCATAAAAGAATATGGACGAGTTGTCGTTTGATGACTTCCGCGAAACTGCACGATGGATTTTAATTGTTCGTACGATCATTGCGACTGTTATTTCTCACTTCTCTTGTGCGTACCTTCTTATGTTATATTTAGCATTTTTCAAGTTTGTAATGTTTGCGTAGAAGCTACAAGAACGTTTGAAACGCACTTGTTCACGTGTGAAAACGTAAAGAAAAACTGATAAAATTTCTGTTGAGAGTCTATGTTACTTAGCTGCTGAAATTTCTTCTCGGGTTGGGACATTTCAGGGAACGGCCTGATGGACGTCACTTTACGGTAATTTGAGTATAAATATCCCAATGAACTTCAGTCTCCGTGCTGAAGATTTTAAACGTTTAATTGGATTCATATGCAGATGAGTTATTTTTCCTTCGTGTATATGTAACATCCGCCGTTTGGATTAGGCTAGTCTTAACCCTTGCGATATGCTCACCGGCGTCTCATTTGGAATTCGACCTGTATGTTCATTTCATTTCCTTATACAAACAATGGGTTAAATTATTGTGTAGTAGCATTCGAAGAACCATAACGGTGTTTCCCGGGACAGGCTTCGCTTCACAGAGTCTGACGTTTAACGGTGGTTTTGGGCATTTATTTTTGATCTTCTGTTCGATTCTTCACATTGCAGCTGGTGACTGTGAACTGAAATGTGCTTCCTTTCGTTTTGGAGATCAACTGTGGTTCACGAAAGGCTATCGGTGAAACTTATACCTAGGAAATTCTTTTTAGGATGTCATTTTTAGTCTAAAAGTAAAACTTATTTTTAAGGTAAAACACTCCTTACGAACAAGGAGGTTCTAACGAAGGTTTTTACATTCGGTAAAAATAGAAATATTAAATTATTTTCTTAGCATAAGTTACAAATCTGTATTACTGAATCCCTCCAATACGTCAGAAAGTATTGATATGCAGTCCAAAAAGTTAAATTCCTCTGTGAGTTACACTATTTTACATTATCTGGGTCATAGCGGTTTGAAAATAGGTTGTTTAACGAGGTTTTATTGAGATTTGTTCCGAAGGACGTCGAGTATTTTTTAAGGGAAACACTTCGATTGCATACATGAACAACTTAATGCATACGGTTTTGAACGCGAGAGGCTTGATCGTTGCCCACAATCGGCCCTGAATATTATACAGAATTGGAACACTGATGAATGTGGCACAGAAAAGCTCCCATAGCGTAAATGAATAACCGGGGAAGTTGGAGGACGAAGAATTTATCTAATAGATTACTATGGACCAAAGAATTTTTCTAATAAATTCGTTTCTGTGCAAGGCGAAAAGGCGAAAAGAAGCGTTCGAATCTTTTCGGTTACGATATTCTTAGTCGGCCTATTATCTCGAACCGCCACTAGAATGCGTCTCCCTCAGCATTACCTAAAGTTCTTCCTTAAGCTTCACCAACTCACTGCTATGAAATGGGTGATAACGGCATTCCTCAAGGCCCTTAGCGGCAATGTGGTGATTGGTTAGGAAATATGTCACCCTTTCGGAGGCGACTGTATAGCGGCCTAGCGGTTCGAGCGTGTGGTTGAGCCTGAGGCTGCTCAACAGTGAGCTACGGATTCAAATTCGGATGGATGCATCCGCAAGTTGGTGCCTTATATCAGGTTGAGGTCACCTTTCTCCTCTCTTATCCCCCTTAAGTCGTGAAGGTTCCACACACGAGTATTTTTCTTTTTTGATAACTTTGGACCATCCGCGAGATAAATTTTCTATCTCGAACCTTTGATCGTCTCTTACGCAACTGCGAGTACGACATGATATTGTTGCTCTTTTTTAGCGTTGTCGTCGACACTCCTCGAAACATTTTAATTTGTAATTTGACGGAAAGTTCCTCGAGACAAGGAAAAGCAGAACTTCCGTCATAGGCTTTCTGGTAAATGAACTTCAGCGCCTTAGTTTTGCCCTTTCCCACTCCTTTTCTACCCCTCATTCGCAGCAGTTGCCGATTTCAACCATTCATTTTTTTACTATGAGTAAATTCGTTCGAAACTTCTTTTAGGTGACCCCGGCACCTCCCAAATTTTGGCCACAAACTTGCTTCGTAGAAGGCAACAACAAGTAATATTTATTAATTAAACTTAAGTCCAAGCTGTAATTTTTTAGCTCGCAGACGATTGAGTGCTTTCTGGTTAGCCAAAAGAACTTGGTCGGCATGAAATTAGATTCGTAGAGAGTGTAACTTTTGTGAAAATGTGACGTATATTTTCACGAGACTTTGGGGGCTTTCTCTTCTCTTTTGACCACAACAGAACTCCTAATGTTATGTCATGTTCAAGTCAGGGTATCCGATGGTGTTTATTTCTTCTTATCGCGAGTTTTTATCTGTAAACTTTTTCATTTCAAATGGGAGTTAACATGTAACTACTTTCTGTGAAATGCATCAAATGCCATTAAATTGTCTAAATCACATGGTGTTATCTTATTGTCCAAGATTTAATCTGATAGGAATTGTTTTATGTGAGCTGTGATGGTCATTGATGCCAATGGAAAAATTAAACTTCGCCCATGAAATACTTTAATTAGAAGCGTGTAATCTTTCCGTAGAAAGAAATGGAGCAATTTCGACGAAGGGAAGCGACGGAGCATGAGGTTAAACATTTTCAGAACTGCGTAAACAACTGAAACTGTTTTAAGGAATTCGTGCAGGCAGTTTTATTTTTGATCATACTGACATTTCATAAGAATGAGTGGAAAGTGGAACTGAAGCAAATTGAATAGTTAAATTAAAACTTTGGTGCCTATTTGGTATGAAATTTAAAAAAAGTGCCCTTTTCAATTTGTAATAGATTCGTGAGAAAATCTATGCAACAGGGAGAACTTGGCCTCGCGTATGTACGTTTGTAATCTAAAATTGCTGATAAACATTGAATATTCCATAAAGTTTTAATATTTTTAATGATACAATAGGTACGTACTCCTAATTCGATCGATATCCGGCTAATTATCATTCCTCTTCACTGAAGAGAAGACGCTATGTAGCTGTGATGACTGCTACCTTCTTCTGTAAGACACCTCCTGATGGAGTATTTTCAAGCTCCAGACTGTACGAATCAAAATCGGCATTATGGAAAATCTAGAACAAATTCTAGGAGATGAACCTGATTGTCTGAGCCGGGTGATTTGATTCCTCCAAAATACAAGATTATATAATTAATATAAATTAATTTTCCAACTACGCCTCCGAGAATTTGAAAACTTTTTTATTTGTTCCCCACTAATTCATGAGACCCACGAATGCTAAATGCGGATTATTTCAATTAATAGGTTTTAAGTGGGGCGCAATGACCTCAGCTGTCGATGCACCCGTTAAAACTAACTAATCTGGCTAATTCGATGGACTCAGGCCCTAACTTGAGAAATGACATGTTGATTATTGGTAAAATAAGACTCTCGGTTCCACAGACAAATTTTATTTTAAGAACGTAATATTCGTCGAACAGTCGATATCGTCAGGCGATTTCAACTGTTAGAGGTAACCAGTTGTTTCTAAAATAAAATTTATTCGTGAAACCTACAAAATTTTATCTTACCAATGAGATATCTCCTTATATGTTGTTTCTCTTTTTTATCCGTATTGTCAATGGCTTGACCAATGATCCTGCCACGGCGGATATGAGAGACAAAGAGAGCCCTGGTATCTTTTTTGACCGAGTGTATTTGTAGTGCGTTGAGCTCCTACTCGTATTTGCCAGGAATACTCCATTAAATATAAGCACGGATTTGTTTTTTGCTTCGTTCATATCGTTTACCGGCCTCTCTTTTTGAGGTATTTATGACACATGGCTTCGCTATCGGCCGTAGATTCTTCTTATCTGAGAATGAGTCATACATACCTCGCTAACATGCACCTTTATTGTGAGAATTAGATAGCTGTCATAGCTATACAGTGCTTAATCCCACTATATTTTCTACCATCGTTGATAACTAGTGGCTTGTAGGATTTGTAAGCTCTGAGAAAGGATTTTTTTCTCTGCTGTTGGTGATTTGTTGTTTTAATATTTAATTTTTTTATGTTTCTTTAGTCCAAGAGGACTACACCATTCTTCGTGCATGTTAGGTCGTGAATTTGAATTCATTCTAAATCAAATCAATGTTCATATCCCGTGGCACGCACTTGAAATTGTGTCCCGTCCACAGAAAGACCGTGAAAGTGTGTGTGATATATTTTTTACTGCAAATAGCTGCATATTGACTGCTGTGAGAATGACAACACCCTCATTACAGAACTATTTTTTTATTTTCTCCGTTCAGTGATGAAGGTGATTGGAGCATGCTTGTAGGCTTAATTTTGCCGCTTATAGAAACAACGGGCATGTTTGCCATTTCTATTTTGGTTTTTTTTCCGACTTACGTATATGAACGTAAAATTTGCCTCGAGGAAAATATCGGTTAAAAAAATTTGTTAAAAGGTGTCTTCCGATTGTCAATTTGCTATACCGGTGCAAATTTTTGACCTTGAAGTGAATACTACTTCAAGTTCGGTGTGCAATCTACCTTACTAAGTCTCTTTTGAAGAGAGCAGCATTATTCTCCATAGGTAGACCGCTTTTTGCCTTTCCTTTCTTCGGATTTCACTTTCTTACTTTGGTGCACAATATTTCTGTGTTACGGTCTCTGTGCTTTTTTTGGACATGCTGTTATAAAGAAATCGCGCAGTCTCATGGGAAATCACCATGTTTATCGCGGCATGGTTTCCTGACAAGGGATAATTTATTCCCTTTAGGAATTATTGCGAGTGTAATGTAGAATCTATCGAAAATAATCGATGCAGCTGTTACTCAAGATATATTTGGAGATTTAAAAATATTTATAGGCAGACTAAGAGAAATGCGGAAGTGAATGAAAAAAGTTGCAGAAGAAATGCGATGTGGAGGCAAAAGATCTGCCTTTTATTGACAAATTAGTCATTACATACGATGTGCTGCTACTGCCTCCTAGCGGTACTTCGAGAGGTCAGCCTAGCTTCCGAATTAGATCGAAAATTGCGAAAATACGATCGATTGGCATGAAAAAGAGATGGGTAGCGTGAGTAGGTTGTCAGTTGGTTCGTTGGAAAGCACTGGCTTTTTAAGTTTGAAATATCGTACAATCTCTTTGGTAACATTGAATAGCATTTTCATTTATTTATTTATTTTACATCCTCCCGCACACAGCTCTAAGAAGCCAATTACTGTGGACACTTATAACATTTATAACATATAATATAATAATGTTGACGAAACATACACATCCGTGCCTTAGGATGAGATTGAAAAATCCACCTAGTCGATTCGAACCCGCGATCTCCGGTTTGGCAGAAGAGGACGTTACCCCGGCCGCTACTGTCGCCGAAATCGTTCTGATTAATTGTATATGTGTGTAAATTAACGAAAATTTATAAATTGAATGGTTTCAGACTTCACTTCATGGAACTGAAAAATTATTAAAGAAGAATGACATCGTAATTTTTCACAGGCTTAAAATACGTGGATAAGTACATTGACACTCTATAAGTGAAAATTTACGCCGATTTTTCTGTTACATAAGTCTATTTCATATTCGAAAGTTCATTCCGGTGTGATAGGATTTATAACAAATATGAAACCACTGAAAAATTGGACGTAACACGAGAAAAGAAGAAAGGACAACAAATAAAGAAGCCAATATGTTTGCGCGTCAGGATGAGGGGAGGAAAACAGGACGTAAGAAATGTGAAGGCTCATAAGAGATTGCTTCTCGGTCTGAGTTGGGAAGGAAGTAGGAACTAAGAAGAAATAGAGAGTCGGATTACTGAAATTAATGGATGAGATATTTGGAGAAAATTGAGACTTCCATTCATTTTTATCACTGTTGATGAACCCTTCACACACGTCTGAATTGAAACAACCTCACGAGTGTGGTTTGAGAAATATGCTAGTATTAATGGTGGAAAAGTGAATTTCGAGATTTGATGATGAATAAAACGTTTGCATTCCTTCAAAACTCTAAAGACTTTGTATTCTCTTATACCGACTTCCGTTAAGAGATGTACAAACTATACATGTTTTTCTTACTGAGTTCCTCCGCAAAGTTAATTGTCTCATGCTGACATCGTCTCATTCTTTCTTGGTTTTGGGACTTCACGCTGTGTACTGTACATTTGCCAACTTAGGTGCGTGATAGCTATTTTTGTTCAGCAGGTTGGAATGTGCTTGACCTTCGGGAAAAAAAGGGCTGAAAAGGGATGTTCCAGTATATAGACCATGTCCCTTAAGTTATTTTTTGCTCTTTATTGGGGATAGGCAAATCCGTCGAGCTAAGTTGAGATGGAGAGACACATTTTCATTCAGTAAATTTAACAGACGTAATAGCAAAGTGGTTAGAACGTTCAGCTACTGGCTAATGAGATGTAGTTTCGGGTTCAAGCCCAGGCGACGCCTCAGGGCACTCCCCACTAAACCCAAGCAGAGTTATTTTCTGGGTACCAGTTCTTGCTAGGAAACCAGGATGGCAACGGGATTGGAACTGTCCCCCCAACCCAGATGTGTAAATTTTCACACCGCCCTTCGGATTTAGTACATACTGTAGCCTCGGGTATCAGACTGATCATATACTTGAAGACTGGTTAATAAATTTAGCGGGCCATCGTGAAGATTATCGGTATGAGGTTCGAGTTATAAGCCGACCGCTAATACCCCTCAATTGAAACGATGCTACAGGCACCCATATTTCCAGTACATTTCTCTCGTGTTAACGAATTCAAAGATTTAATCCGAGCTGTGCCAACACAGGCAGAAGTTATAGGGTTTTCCGCTCGGAGCATAAAATAAGCTTATTGAAGGATAAGAAAGTAGTAACCTTTCGGTCGATCTTAAAGGGACACTCGACTGAACGCGTGTTTTCTTGTATCGAAGGTAATGTGCCTCTAAAATTATCTCCACTCAAACAACGAGTGAGTACGTTATCCAGCTGGAGGAAAGATGAGAGAGGAAGTTTAATACATAAATGTTGCAGTCACCTTCTTGGGAAGTGAGTGGAGGAGAAAGTTGACTCCCTCCGTGGAGATAAAAGGTATCAGGTCTCAAGGTAAGCGTTTTCTGAGACATGGGAGTAAGACGTTTTAAGGTCTCTCTCCCTCTTTCTCGAAGCAGCCGTTGCCGCGAGGGGTTTATTGACGCGCGTCTCTCGAGTGATCCTCGCGTCATTGCAATCGTGGAGCAATTCAAACCACTTCCCGTGCACCATTTATCCCCAAGGCTATCCGGTATGGCTATGGAGTTGTGAACTTAGAGCGACGATAAGCCCCTGTAGCCACGAGCACTAATGGTCACTTGCCTCGGTGATGACCCGTTTGAAAGAAACAACTATTTGTACGTTGTTTTAAATTGTGATTCAATTTTCCAAATATTATAATGGTTAGAAATATTTGCTCGTTTCTCCATCTCACGATCCATATCAGACGGGGAATTAATTTTAATACTGGGTCAAAGTATTGACAAAGCAATATTTAACTTCGCTACGATTAACCCTACACTTAACCAACCATTATCAAACACGTCAAGGGCTGGTACTGAATTGCAGCGAGGAATTACACTCTACCATGCATTTACAAATTAGCAAGAGGTGTGGAAGAGCAAAGGTTTTGAGGGAAAGTTCCGAACTTTTGGTTGCCTTTTACAAGAGGCCGTCCGATGCAGTCCGATAAAGGTTTTCCCGAAGTGATCTAATCCTTCAGGCGTCTTTTATAGACGGTATTTGAAGCAACGTCTTATCTCACGCGGATGCTCGTATAAAAGTTTTCACACAGTCATTTATTCTACCTCCTAGATGCTAGAGATTACCCAATAGATTGTTTTTTTTCCATTTAATCATAAGTTTGTTCAATTCTTGTGTCACTACCTTCATTAGACATCAGTTATATTTTTGCCTCTGGTATTTGAGAGATTTTTGTCGTATTTTACGAGAAGAGAGTTTGAAATTTAAGAGAGTTCCGAATGTTAAGTGGTAATTTATTACAATATTTTGATGACATGATCCCAGAAATGGTTATATCCGCACATTCTTAAAGTAACTAAAATAATATATATTTTGGATTTTAATCACTTATTACCACCACGATTAGTTTTCAAAGCGAAATTCTCTTCATTTATTGGAATTTCTATATTAACTACAATATTCAACTCTATGCTCTCCCATAGTACTAAATCCAACGGCGCGCAGTTGAACTTTCACCCACCGCGGCGGGTGAAGATTCATACATCAGTGTGTTGATTAATGGTTAATCACTTAATGATTATTAGTTACTCTTCAATTTCATGGTGATGAATCACAGTCTTCAATTCTAAGGTCGGTTTGGCAGGTGAGGGTAGAGCTCACCGACCAAATAAGAACCAATGAAAGAAGAATGTAAAACTTCAGATGTCCAAATGAGTCACTGAGATTTGAACTCGGTTCCACCATTCAGTATCCAAGAGCTCTGCCGACACGGCTAGATTATCACTCATACAATTTTCATAGAATGCCCATCGGCATATCGTAGAGTTTCAGGGGCTTTGCTTTATATATGTGGAAGGACTTTAATTTTCATTCTCGAAATAATTCTTTCGGATGTCTAAATCCGCACCGAGAGGCATTGAATTTGATTTAATATCGGCGGAAGATGAAATATTTAACCTTAATCGATTTCATCAGTCAATAGTTAATCGTCCGTTATTCACTCTCATTTTATTCCCCGCCATCGCTGAAAAGTAAGCTTTATTAACCCACCCCCAAGGAAACTGGTATGCGGAGGGGACTTCGTGATATTATAGGGGCTTTTTATGTCTGAGCTCGTCCACATTGCCCCATTCTGACTTTTTCCGTTTGCTTGACCCCACCTCCTTTTACACAGTAGGGAGCAAATCGTGAAATATGTATTTTGAGAGCAGGCGAGTCCGACCGGAAAAGAAGGGGCTCGGCCCCGCGAATGACTTGCTAACCCCGAGCACTCCGCGCCGCGCACAACTACGATATAACTAGTTGGCCTCAGCTTGTTATTATATTTCCTTTCCGCCTGTCCCGCATTTCGCTTATCCTTCAAGTCACTAAAGATAAGGATTCTCAATAACTGACAAGAATAGTACACGAAGATGACGTATTTTCTACTCGTGTCAAGCCCTCGAGATGATATGTCATGTTGCGAAAATCTTGTAACCATACCCTTTGATTCTAGCTAGAAGTTCACTGGTAAGAGACTCATGCTTCACTGGGGAATGTTATTTCTCTTATTTTGAAAATATTAAATTGAGCATTTCACACCGGTTATTGGGCATATTAAATAATTGGAATTTAACAAATAGATAATTGGTTTAATGATGAGGGATCGATGCATTAGAATTAGCCACTGTAGGGAATTTACGAAAAACAATCTTGAACTATTTTAAAAGATGTTTTCCCAGTATATACGAATTATAAAATTCCCAAATGAACTGGCTTTAAATTCGATCGTCTCTTACTTTTCCGCCCCTTTACTCGCTCTTCTTCATAGAAGGTAACCCGAGTTTCACCAAAATTACATTCCTAAAATAATTACCTAAGACATTATTTTATTTTAAAGTGTAGCTATAGGGTAGACAGTCAAAAAGTACGCGATCCTTTTTGAAGTTTAAGGTGGATTGTATGAAGTAATAGCAATTGTCCTAATCGTTTAGAGTGAATCGGTACCATTTACTCTAATGATGAAGTTACGTCCCGTCTCAGAAACCTTAGTATCGTAATCCGAAGGTCCTTGAAAAACAAAATTTAAATCTATCGCGAGCCCAATGCTCCTTCTTCCCATTTTTTTTGTCCCACTCATAGGTGTCATCATTGAAAAGGTGAAAGAATTGTCTCAAAAAGCCCCTAAAATCTGACGCAAGGTGGTTCCGTAACACAACCAAACAAAAAACTTAACATACAAACAAAAACACACGATAGAAGACCTCTTCCCTTCCCCTAAGCCATCTAATGCAACAATTGAACTGGTCGTTACCTAAGACTTAGAACTCTTTTAACCTCAAGACCTGCTAGACAAATTAATCAGTTTCATTTTGGTTGTTCTAATCACAGAGATTAATTTTACCATGGGGCGTGGGCATACAGAAACCCGAGACCTATTTGAAGACTATTGAACACTTCATATGTTGCGTTGAATGATAGATGATGCAGATTTAATTATTGTTAATCCTGATGAATAGTTTCATCGCCCTAGTCCGGTGCTTAATCTGGGATCAGGACAAGTGTGGCTGCAAGCACGGGCGATCAATCATTTTCTTCAAGCACGCCCGCACGTCTGTAGGATACTGCTCGCGCAAATGTATCCTACAGATGCTCGACCGTGATTGTACAAAAACATCGTGCACGATCCGAGGTTCGCAAGAGCTTATTTGACTCACTGCCCCCCTCTGGAAGATTTACTTAGTTCTCCCCTGCATAAATATAACCTTTGTAGTCAAACCTGTATATCATAGCTACTACCACGATTGAAAAACTGTCGCATAAGCTTCCTGCCTGGATCGTTTCTAACTGCCCCGTGGTGGAATAACCCAGTACAAGATGTGTCCTATTACTCTGCATTACAATGTGTACGGGTTGAAATATGTTGTATTTGGTCGGTCCTTAGAATACTGAGAAATCCCAGGATGATTACAAGTCCGGATCAATAAGAAGAGACCAAATTATGTTTCTCCTGCGGTCAAGACATTCGGGGACGCTGATGAATCGGTGGTTAATGAGGTCCCTTGGCCCTTGGTCAAGTGGTATGACATGTGACATTGATCAATTTTTGATTAATGCCGCCTGCCACCCTCCATGTGAAAATCCATGTTTTAATGAACTGCGATTAGTTGATTGAATCATCATCCTTTTTCTCTTGATTAGTTACAAAATTTTCAACGGCCATTTCTTTCATCCGTGAACCTCGACTTGATTTTTTCTTTTCCACTTGGATATTTGCAGAGATGGTGATTTTCTGCCGTTAAATAGGTGGCTATTGTAGCATCATCTTTTCTTTCTCTACCGGGTTAGCCTGGTGGGTAGCGTGCTCGCCGGCTAACCCAAAGGTCACGGGTTCCAATCCCGCCCAGGGTATGGATGTTGTGTTTGTCCATATGGGTTTTTCTATGAATTGAAGAGGTGCGAAATGACCATAGCCGTCGAAGCACCCTATAAACAAAATTACTACTACTACTTTTCTTTCTCTAGCTCCAGTACTATGAAATATGAAATATTTTCCTTGTGTTCGGTGCAGAATTGTCGGCAGCTGCTGCACATTTTCACTGTCAGTTTCTCGTTAATGATTCATTCAGAGCATGTAACTTGAATTTATCTCAAATCAACAAGGAGTTAATCACTCCGCGACTCACTACCGGCCATGTCTTAATAATTTTTTTCCCCGATTTGCTTTGGAATGTCCCCACTCTCCCCAAGAATAGTCACTCATTTTACTCATTCTGAAAATTTCTGCGTTCCTTGAAAAGCTTATTACCCTTCCCCCTTCGCTTCTTACCTCCTCTCTCTCGTGTATTCCTTTTTTCCCCATTGAAATGAGATATCCCACCACCTTTTCATGCAAGGGATAGATGGGTAGGTTATCAGGGTGGTAAACCGCATTTGGTGGTTTTAAAGGCTTCCCGGAAACCTCTAGCTAACCTTAAAGGTGAACGGAAAACTTGTTAAGTCAGCTGCTCACCCTGCATGCCTCTCTTCCATACTTGTATCCTTTGGGATCCATACTTGACAGTTGGTTAATCTCACAAATTGAACAAGCGAATCCCGCACTTTGAAATGCTTATTAATTCGCCGTTTTTAATTGAATGACGTAACGGTTAGAAGTCGTAATATAAAGTTATTTTCCTGAACAAAAATCCCCTTTTTTGTGATAGTTGTCACTCTATACAACGAGCACTATCACAAAAAAGCAGAACGTGTTACCTAAAGTTTCATAACAGTTGCATAAGTTGATGCTGAAGCACTATAATCTTAGATATTAGAAAGCGAAATCTCTCTTATAAATTATTACACCTTTAAAATTTAAACAATTGACTGATTTTTCTAACTTATAGATTCTAAAATTACGCACCTAAATGAATTTTAATTGAGATTGAGCAATTTTAGGTTCTCATCTTTGATATCGTGCTTTCTTTCCCTTTCGCTATCCCACAATAGCGATGGAATTTATCGCAGGTGAGCGCTGGAATTTTTCTATGTGTGAAAAATTGTTCTATGGTAAAATAAACATTGTGCGAGCAAGTGCTAAATCATTTCATGAAAATACGCATTAAAATGTCATTTATGTGAGATCTTCTAGCTAAGCTATATACTACTTAAAAGTTTTCGGAGATTCCTGTAGAATTAGCGCAGCATTCGGAAGTCGCAGATACTCCCCAAGCGACTCGTAGCTTGCTGCAAAATCCTTCATTCGACGCTTTGTATCACATTGTGTATACTGGGTACTTCTATGCTCAGAAGCTATTCAAGACAATATGTATTGCACATATTAATCATAATTTGAGAACTTTATATAGGGCTTTTTATAATATTACAAGTTTCTTTTCATATAGTTCGCTCCAATTTAATTAGTTTAGCTCTCAGATTATACCCTCCGCTTTTCGTTGTTGATAGACATTTTTTTTACAAATGGCCCATAATTTTTCCTTGGTTGTTTGATTGTTTTTTGAAACTTTCACTGTTTTGCGACTTAAAAGAAGGTTCAGAGTTAAAATGACTGCTGGGATTTACCTCTAGCATCAAAACTATTCGTGGTTTATTTTTATATAATCGGCAACTAGAATTTAAAATATTTCAATCAACAGTTTTCGAATAAAGATCCAGAATATGAAAGCATGTAGCTGGAATGCGTCTTGCTAAATTTTTACAGATGGCATGTCACACAGTCTTTCGCTGACGACAGATTACTCGCTTCGTAGTTATGGACGAACACTCCTCCCTCCCCCCATTCCCCCCTTCATACACCGAAATACTGTTACGGGCGTTTAATCGTTGATGCATTCTGTCTGTTTAAAAATTCTGAGTCTATAGTGATTGTTTTCCGGCTTGCGCATATGTTGATCGCTGTTTCTTAATCGCCATCATCTCTTCTATCGTCATCTCCCCCTCCGTCGTGAGATGAAGTTGCGAGGACAGCGACGACGTATACCATGTACCCAAGCTTTGTCACACTTACGAAAATGGGTTAGCTGCATCTTATGCATGGGTCAAATCCTTCACAAACAAAATGTACGACGGATTGCGATGAAGTGTTCGAAAGGGGAAAGGTTACTGGGTACTGACGTGCTGAGAGTCCTCAGTATTTTGCGCAATCATTGTTAAGTTCATTTATACGGCCGTCGATGGCAACCCACTGATTTGTCCGAGGTCAATGAGATCCCGAACTAAAAATAGGAAAAATTATTTTTTCGGGTGATATTTATGTATCAAGCTGTAATCAAGGGCGGGAGTGGAGATCACCTCAGCCCGCCCTGCAAACGCCTTTGGGGCTCCTACCTTATCCCGACCACGGAGAACTGTGGCCGGGAACGGGCGACCCCCTCGGGCAACGGAGGTGACGAACGTAGTGGGTGTACGAAAGCCCCCCACGGCGATGACTCCTTTACGTCCCTGATGGCGACAAGAGTACGGGAATGACGGGAACAGAAATGGGGGGGAGGGGATGTAAGGACCTCCTCGCCCTTCCCTGCAAAAATTTCGGGCTTACTCACCCAATCCCGTCCACGAAGAACTGTGGAGGGAAACCTGCAGTACACCAAAGTAAAAGAGGTGATCATTATGGGGCGGTAGTGAGTGTGCGAAAGCAACCCACAGCGGCAACCCTTCAAACGCTGTCGAAGTAGTTCGACTAACACAGGGTACCAGGGGCGACGGGAGCCCTCGGATTACTAGGACCCGTCGGATTGAGGTCGGACTCCTTGGGGCTTGTGGTCCCTGGCTGCGTAGTAAACCCCTTAAGTCCCGCCCTATCCCCTCTCTGTGGAGGAAACGGCACCCTACCCGGGGGTTCCCCCTTGAGACGCGTGATAGGC